>NC_069411.1:54675771-54765771 GCF_026875155.1 Cherax quadricarinatus
TTCCAATAGGGTCTAATGGTAATCCCCCTTATGTATACTGGGAGGCAGTATACATAAGGGGAACTTATGCTGTCTTAATGTACTCATGGCTCCCCTGCTTTTTATTGTAGGGGATGTTGCATATCCTGCCGAGTCTTTTGCTTTCGTAGGGAGTGATTTCCTCGTGCACATTCGGGACTAGTCCCTCTAGGATTTTCCAAGTACATGTATATATTATTATCATGTATCTTTCTCGCCTGCGTTCCGAAGGATACAAGTCAAGTGACTTCAACCGTTCCCAGTAATTAAGGTGCTTTATTATGCTTATACGTGCAGTGAAAGTTATTTATTTTTGTCATTAATACATCAGCCGTCTCCAACCAAGGCAGGGTGGCCCGAAAAAGAAAAATTTTTGTTATCATTCACTCCATCACTGTCTTGCCAGAGGCGTGCTTACACTACAGTTATAAAACTCCAACAGTGTAGACACTGTACTTCTCATCTCCAGGACTCAAGTCCGGCCTGCCGGTTTCCCTGAATCCCTTCATGTTACCTTGCTCACACTCCAACAGCATGTCAAGTTCTAAAAGAATTTGTCTCTATTTGCTCCTATCTAAGACGCTCACACATACATGCCAGAAGCGCAAGCCCCTCGCACACAAAACTTTCTTTACGCCCTCCCTCCAACCTTTCCTAGGCGGACCCTTACCCCGCCTTCCGTCCACTACAGATTTATTCACTCTCGAAGTCATTCTATTTCATTTCAGCCTCTCTACATGTCCAAACCACCTCAACAACCCCTCCTCAGTCCTCTGGATAATAGTTTTGGTAATTCTGTACCTCCTCCTAATTTCCAAACTACGAATTCTCTGCTTTATAATCACACCACGCGTTGCTCTCAGGCCTGACATCTCCACTGCCTTCTCCTTGTTGCAACATTCACTATCAAAATTTCACATCCATATAAGAACGTTGGTTAAACTATACTCTCAAACATTCCCCTCTTTGCTTCCATGGTCAAAGTTCTTTGTCTCCACAGACTCCTAAGTGCACCAATCACTTTTTTCCCCTCACCAGTTCTATGATTCACCTCATCTTTCATAGATCCATCTGTTGACACATCCACTCCTAAATATTTGAATACATTCACCTCCTCCATACTCTCTCCCTCCAGTCTAATATTCAGTCTTCCGTCACCTAATTCTTTTTTTTGTTATCCTCATCACCTTACTCTTTCTTATATTTACTTTTATTTTTTTCCTTTCACATACCCTACCAAACTCATCCACCAACCTCTGCAACTTCTCTTCAGAATTTTCTAAAAGCACAGTGTCATCAGCAAAGAGCAACTGTGACAACTCCCATTTTGTGTTAGATTACCTTTCAACGGTTACCCCACACTTGCCAAAACCCTCGCATTCACTTCTCTTACAACCCCATCTATAAATATATTGAACAACCATGGTGACGTCACACATCCTTGCCTAAGGCCTACTTTTACTGGGAAATAATCTCCCTCTCTCATACATACTCTAACCTGAGCCTCACTATCCTCGTAAAAACTCTTCACTGCTTTCAGTGACCTACCTCCTATTCCATACATTAGCAACGTCTGCCATATTGCTTCCTTATCCACCCTGTCATATACAATTTCCAAATCCATAAATGCTACAAAAACCTCTTTACCCTTATCTAAATACTGTTCGCTTATATGTGTGGACCAGGTAAACACCTGGTCTACACACCCTCTACCTTTCCTAAAACCTCCTTATTCATCTGCTATCCTACTCTCCGTCTTACTCTTAATTCTTTCAATAATAACTCTACGATACAATTTACCAGGTATACTCAACAGACTTATCCCCCTGTAAATTTTGCATTCTTTGTTGTCCCCTTTGTCTTTATACAAAGGAACTATGCATGCTCTGCCATTTCCTAGGTACCTTACCCTTTTCCATACATTTATTAAAAAAAGCACCAACCACTCCAAAACTAAATCCCCACGGCTTTTAACATTTAACATCTTTATACCATCAATCCCTGCTGCTTTACCCCATTTCATTCTACCCACTGCCTCACGAACTTCCCCCACACTCACAACTGGGTCTTCCTCACTCCTACAAGATGTTATTCTTTCTTGCCCTATACACGAACTCACAGCTTCCCTATCTTCATCAACATTTAACAATTCCTCAAAATATTCCCTCCATCTTCCTGATACCTCTAACTCTCCATTTTATAACTCTCCTCTCCTATTTTTAACTATTAAATCCATTCGTTCCCTAGGCTTCTTCAACCTATTAATCTCACTCCAAATTTTTTTCTCATTTTCAACAAAATTTGTTGATAGCATCTCACCCACTCTCTCGTTTGCTCTCTTTTGATATGGCTTCACCACTCTCTTAACCGCTCTTTTTCTCAATATACTCCTCCCTCCTTGCATCACTTCTATTTTGTAAAAGCCTCTCATATGCCGGCTTATTCTCCCTTACTACTCTCTTTACATTATCATTCCTCCAATCGCTTTTCTTCCCTCCTTCACCCACTTTCCTGTAACCACAAACTTCTGCTGAACCTACCCCATACATTTTCGATCCCATTGCCTATACTCTCACTAGCCTCCAATAGTTGTTTTTATCTTACCCTAACATAAGAAAGAAGGAACACTGCAACAGTCCTACTGACCCATGCGGAGCAGGTCCATGTCCCCCCCCCCCGGATTAGCCCAATGAATCCCCCCCCCGGATTAGCCCAATGAATCCCCCCCCCGGATTAGCCCAATGACCCACCCAGTCTGGTCACCTCCACTCAAGGATGGAGCACGGCACCAGACCCAGCAGCACATGCTAGTCAGGTCCAACTCACACCCACCCACACCCACTCATGTATTTATCTAACCTATTTTTAAAACTACACAACATTTTAGCCTCAATAACTGTACTCGGGAGTTTGTTCCACTCATCCACGACTCTATTACCATATCCTTCCTGAATCTGAATTTTTCCAACTTGAAACCATTGCTGCGAGTCCTGTCTTGGCTGGAAATTTTTAGCACGCTATTTACATCCCCTTTATTAATTCCTGTTTTCCATTTATACACCTCGATCATATCCCCCCTAATTCTACGCCTTTCGAGAGAGTGCAGATTCAGGGCCCTCAGTATATCTTCATAGGGAAGATTTCTGATATATGGGATCATCTTTGTCATCCTCCTCTGTACGTTTTCCAGAGCATTTATATCCATTCTGTAATACGGTGACCAGAACTGAGCAGCATAGTCTAAATGAGGCCTAACCAAGGATATATAGAGTTGAAGAACAACCTGAGGACCTCTATTATTTATACTTCTAGATATGAAGCCAAGAATTCTGTTAGTTCCATTGTGAACACTAATGCACTGTTGTCTTGGTTTTAGATTACTGCTAACCAGAACTCCTAAATCCTTTTTGCAATCAGTAGTAGTCACATAACCAGAGACCAAACAAAACGTTACTCGTCAATCCTAACCAGCCTAATAAGAAGGGCTAAAAAATTGTATTATGAGAACAGATTATCCAACTTACGAGGTGACATAAAAACGACCTGGAAAACCCTATCAGAAATACTAGGAACAAAAAAGATAACACGAAATAGCGAAATTGAATTAACAAAACCAGATGAACCCCAATTCCCACCTACTGAAACAGCAAACAGACTCAATGATTTCTTCTCCACTATAGGAAAAAACCTTGCCAATAAAATCCCAAGCTCAGATACCCCACCCATTGACTACCTCACTGGCAACTACCCGAACACACTGTTCTTAGCTCCGACTAACCCAACTGAAGTCTCCCTTATTATCAACAAACTAAAAAACAAGACAGGAGATTTAAATACCTTGCCATCCATTATATACAAAAAAGTGTCACAGGTGCTATTACCAATCATTGCAACACTCTTTAACAAATCCATTGAATCCTCTACCTTTCCTACAGTTCTCAAAATAGCAAGGGTCACCCCGATCCATAAAGGAGGAGACCACACAGACTTGAATAACTATAGGCCAATATCCAACTTACACCCTCTCTCTAAAATCTTTGAAAAATTAATCCATAAGCGTATCTATTCCTACCTCACCTCCCACAACATACTCAACTCCCTGTCAATTTGGGTTCAGGCCTAATAAAAATACTAATGATGCTATTATCCACATGCTAGAACATATTTATACAGCAATAGAGAAAAAAGAAGTCCAACAGGGGATCTTCACTGACTTACGTGAAGCTTTCGATACAGTTGACCACGACTTGCTCCACATAAAATTGTCGCACTATGGTATAAGAGGGCACTCCCTCAACTACCTAAAGTCATACCTCAGCAACAGAAGCCAATATGTGTACACAAATGGGGCAAACTCTTCCACACAGTCAATTACAGTTGGTGTCCCACAGGGAAGTGTCCTAGGCCCTCTTCTCTTTCTCAAATACATAAATGACCTACCAAATGCATCGCAACTACTCAAACCCACACTATTTGCAGATGACACTACATACGTCTACTCTCACCCGAGCCCAGTCATGCTAGCCAATACTGTAAATACCGAATTACAGAAAATATCAACCTGGATGAGGACCAACAAACTTACTCTAAATATTGACAAAACCTACTACATTCAGTTTGGTAACAGAGCTGCAGATGTGTCTCTTAACATAATGATAAATGGATCACCTATCACAAAACTCACAGAGGGAAAATTCCTAGGAATCCACCTTGATAATAGACTCAAATTTCAAACACATATACAACAAATTTCAAAAAAAAATTCCAAGACCGTAGGCATACTATCAAAGATACGGTACTATGTTCCACAGTCAGCCCTCCTGGCCCTATATCACTCACTTATTTGGGGATCAACAACAATAAACCATCTCAGACCACTAATCACCCAACAAAAGGCTGCAGTCAGAATGATAACAAATTCTCACTACAGACAGCACACTCCACCAATATTCAAAACTCTAAACCTACTCACAATACAAAACATCCATACTTATTACTGCACCTACTACATACATAAAACACTTAACTCTGACATAAACCCTCCCTTCAAACATCTCCTTGCCAATCTCAACAGAACACATGACCATAACACAAGACACAGATCACTCTTTGATGTTCCTCGTGTCCATCGCACGCTATGCGAAAACTCAATGCACATAAAAGGCCCTAAAATCTGGAATTCATTACCTGTGAATATAAAAGAAACACTGTCTGTTTATAAATTCAAGTCTCTTCTCAAAAATCACTTACTCACCCACAACTAAATAAATACTGAATAATTGTATCTCATAAATTGTATCTCACGTATGTATCTCATTATTGTATCTCATAAATGTCAACCTGTGACCCAATCAAACTTTGTTACTATTTAACTTCATTACCTAACAGAATACTCCATTCTACTGATTACACAACAACACAGTAAATGACCATATGACCTGTCTTTGTAATACTCATTTGTACTAAATTGTTATCTGTTTTACAATAATTTTTGTACCACTGAATATATCATTGCTTAGTTAATCTTAAAGCCTGCCCATAATGCTCTGCATACAAGGGGCTGCGGCATGCTGCACTTTAAAAATTGTATTCCTTGTACTTCTCTGTATCATGTTCAAATTAAATAAATAAATAAATAAATAAATAAATACTGATTGTACAGCAATGCATGCAGCCATACGACCTGTTTTTGTAATACTCATTTATGCTTGTTATCTGTTTACGATAATGTTTTACCACTGAATACTTCATTGCTTAGTTAATCTTAAGTTAATTTTAAGCCTGCCCGTAATGCTATGCATTCAAGTGGCTTTGGCATGCTGCATTTAACTGTATTCTTTTGTACTTCAGTGTATCATGTTCAAATTAATAAATAAATAAAATAAATAAATAAATAAATCAAGGAGAAATTCATAAATGTATTTGGAATAACAAACTATGCTTAAGAGGGCGAATTATAACAGAATGCATCTCACTACAAGACCAGAAAACACAAGTGATGATATTTTCAGTCATGTTACGTCACCCCTCCAAAAAATAAAAAGAAACATGGTTTTGTAACACAAGAACTTTTGACTTCGACATAGTAAATATGGAAGATGAAAATTTTTTCATCGAGAATAGGTTTTAAAAACCTTCAGGAGAAACCTAACAAACAAAAAAAAATAATAGGACTAATGAATCCAGAGGGGAGGGGGTGCATGGACGGTCCCTCTGCCATCCCCCTGACTAATAACCTTGATATAAAGGATAATATCTGCTGTGATCTGTGCTTCCCAGGTATTCTGGTCACTCCCAGGCACACAACCAGTTTGACTGGATGAACTTAAGCCACACAATTATACTCTGTCTTATGTATGACGTAGTTTGTCTGCTGACCACTGTATCTGTAACACCAAATACAGCAATAATAATATTATCATTATTATAATTATTATTTTTATTCATTATCATTATTATTATTTCGGAAGGAAGGTTCGTTGATGCCAGCAAGGGGCTTTTAATCCAAGAAGCTGGAGTTGCCCTTCCCTTTCTTGGGTCGAACCTGGTTGTTTCCCGTTCCCCGTAGGCGCTGTGACCCCTACGGGTAAAACGCTTCTCTCCTGATAAAAATAAAAATAATAGGACACTTATACCAGTGCTAGAATTACATATTACTAATAAATTAATAATTACTTATTATTAATTACTTATTGCTACTTATTATTACTAACAAATTATTTATTTCTAATTACTTGTTGATTATTTATTACTAACAAAATAGTTGTTACTAACTAATGATATAACAAATAAAAGTGTTCCAGGTTATGTGAACACATTTGTACAAACAAGTCATACTATTTTATTTCATCTCAGATTAGATTTACATTTTGTCTCAGAAGTGGCTAGTTTATTGTGCACCTCACATCCCTCCCGAGGACGGCAGCGTAAGACCGTACGGGTACACGAAAAGCCTAGAAACTAGGCCCCCAAAAGGGTTAACAGGAATACATCTAGATTTTGATATACATTTGACTTTACTGTTGCAAGCAAATTATGAAAATTGCGTGATGTCTGTTATTTTATTTTCATTACAAAATTTTTCGCTTGCCTAATTCGGCAAGAAGAGCGTTGCTATTTAAGCCAAAATAGCAAGTTTTATAAATAACAAGTTTTAGCAAGTTTTACCTATTCGATTCGTCCTTGGCTAGTGGTATTGATCAATAACAACACTGGCTAGTGCAGTGTTGTTATTGATCAGTACCACTTGTTCGTGGGTACAATAATTTAAAATACTGCTTGTTGTACTAGTACACCAAAACAGGGACTAGAATGAAATTAGCCTAGAGTCATCCACACCACCTTATGTCCTTGGGCAGCGAGTACAACATTCAGTTCCGCTAGATGCGCTACTCTAAGGATTGTATGGTCCAGTGGATTAGGGCATCAGGAGTTTTCGCCCACCATGAGGCAGGTCCACCTCAGTGGGTCTGGGAGAGAGTGTGAGGTGGCTGGAGTTGTGGGAAATGAGGCTTCTAGCAGTGAGGTGCAGTCTGTCTCTCGCTGTGAGGAGGCTGTAGGTGGGGAGATAGCAACGGCTACCAGCAGTGAGGTGCAGTCCAGCACCTGCTACAAGTGGCGAGTAGTTCCCAGTAATGGGAGGCGCATCAGAATAAGGAAAGTTAAGAGTGAAGATCTGAAGGTAGGAAATCTCTTCTCTGTTCTTCAGGATGAATGTACTTCAGTGGCCAGTGAAGGTAAGGGTACTACTGCCCCTGCTAATAGAGGTAAGCACATTCTTGTGGTTGGTGGCTCTCAGGTAAGATATACTGACCGTGCTTTTTGTAATAGGAATAAGAAGATGAGAGATAGAGTGTGCTTCCCTGGAGCTGGTGTTGGGGACATAGTCAACAGGCTGGATAATATCATGTCAGGTAATGGGAACAAGCCCATTATCTGTCTCAGTGCTGGTGGAAATGATATTGGGAAGGGTAGGAGAGAAGAGCTGCTAGATAAGTACAGGTCAGCTATAGATTTCATTAAGTCTAAGGGAGGGGTCCCAATCATATGTAGCATCTTGCCTAGAAGGGGAGTAGGAAATGAATGGTTGTCTAGGGCAATTGGTGTAAATTGCTGGCTAGACAGATACTGCAAGGAACTTGCAATCCCATTCATTGACAACTGGAACAACTGTTATGGCAAACATGATATGTATGCAAGGGATGGGGTACATCTCTCTGGGGCTGGGGTGGTAGCACTTGCAAACTCGATTGAGAAGGCCATTGGTGAAATGCCTATGATTTTAAACTGATAGAAGATAGAGGTATGGATGTGTGTGGGAAACAAGCAGGTTGCAACACTAGGGCTGGAAACAATAAATGTATAAAAGGCATTCAGCATGAAGTTATAAATAAAGACAATAGATCAGGTCAGCAAACAAAGGGGGACAGCAGAGGGCAGCAAGGGACTAGCTCCCTTAAGGTTTACTATACTAATAGCAGGAGTGTAAGAAATAAGATAGATGAGCTAAGATTAATTGCAAGTGCAGGAAACATAGATATTATTGCTATAACAGAGACCTGGCTCAATCTGAAAGATAGAGAGATGCCCTCTGAATGTCACATGCAAGGCTATAAATTATTCCACACTGACAGGGTCAACAGGAAGGGCGGTGGAGTAGCGATGTATGTCAGAGACAATTTAAATTGTTGTGTTAGACAAGATATAAAATTAGAAACGTCAGCCACTGAATCTGTTTGGTTACAGCTTCTTGAGGGCCGAGAAAAACTAATTTTGGGTGTGATTTACAGGGCCCCAAATCTTAATAGGGAGTGCAGTAAACTTTTATGGGACGAAATTCGTAAGGCATCTACATACGAAAATGTTGTGTTAATGGGAGATTTCAACTATAGACAGATTGACTGGAGCAATTTGACAGGAAATTTAGAGTCAGGTGACTTTCTTGATACGATCCAGGATTGTTTTTTAAAACAGTTTGTGACAGAGCCAACTAGGGGAAATAACCTCCTTGACTTGGTTCTTGCCAGTAGGGAAACACTAATTAATAATCTTGAGGTTAATGATGAGCTTGGGGAAAGTGATCACAAATTACTCAGTTTTAATATATCATGGAATTACCCTAATAATGGCAATCAAGTCTCTGTCCCTGACTTCCGCTTGGCTGATTTCATAGGACTGAAAAATTACTTAGGTGGGCTGAACTGGAATGACCTGACTAAGGGTCAGGTAGGTGGTGATGGTTGCCGATACGACGCTTTCCAGGGCATAGTTCTAGCTGCTCAGTCAAATTATGTTCCAAATAGGGAAATCATATCAAACAAAAATGATCCTAAATGGATGAACAATAGATTAAAATATCAAACTGGTCAAAAGAGAGGCATATATAGGCAAATCAAAAGAGGAGAGGGGCAATTAAGAAATCGATATATTCAGTTAAAGAGAGAAATAAAAAAGGGAATTAGAAAAGCAAAAAGAGATTATGAGGTTAAAGTTGCAAGAGAATCGAAGACTAACCCAAAAGGATTCTTTCAGGTATACAGAAGTAAGATCAGGGACAAGATTGGCCCACTCAAAAGTTCCTCGGGTCAGCTCACTGACAGTGATAAGGCGATGTGTATAATTTTTAACACATACTTCCTCTCAGTTTTTACACAGGAGGATACCAGCGATATTCCAGAAATGATAAATTATGTAGAACAGGACGATAATAAACTGTGCACGATTAGGGTCACAAGTGACATGGTCCTTAGGCAAATAGATAAATTAAAACCTAACAAATCCCCAGGCCCTGATGAACTGTATGCAAGGGTTCTAAAGGAATGTAAAGAGGAGCTTAGCAAACCTTTGGCTAATCTTTTCAACATATCACTACAAACTGGCATGGTGCCAGATAAGTGGAAAATGGCAAATGTGATACCAATATTCAAAGCAGATGACAGATCCTTAGCTTCGAACTATAGACCAATAAGCCTAACCTCCATAGTGGGAAAATTTATGGAATCAATAATTGCCGAGGCAGCTCGTAGCCACCTTGAAAAGCATAAATTAATCAACGAATCTCAGCATGGTTTTACAAAGGGGCGTTCCTGCCTTACGAATTTATTAACTTTTTTCACTAAGGTATTTGAGGAGGTAGATCATGGTAATGAATATGATATTGTGTATATGGACTTCAGTAAGGCTTTTGACAGGGTCCCACATCAGAGACTATTGAGGAAAATTAAGGCACATGGAATAGGAGGAGAAATTTTTTCCTGGATAGAGGCATGGTTGACAAATAGGCAGCAGAGAGTTTGCATAAATGGGGAGAAATCAGAGTGGGGAAGCGTCACGAGCGGTGTTCCACAGGGGTCAGTGTTGGGCCCCTGCTTTCACAATCTACATAAACGACATAGATGAGGGCATAAAGAGCGACATCAGCAAGTTTGCCGATGGCACCAAAATAGGCCGTCGAATTCATTCTGACGAGGACATTAGAGCACTCCAGGAAGATTTGAGTAGACTTATGCAGTGGTCGGAGAGGTGGCAGATGCAGTTTAATATAGACAAATGCAAAGTTCTAAATGTTGGACAGGACAATAACCATGCCACATATAAACTAAATAATGTAGATCTTAATATTACGGATTACGAAAAAGATTTAGGAGTTCTGGTTAGCAGTAATCTGAAACCAAGACAACAGTGCATAAGTGTTAGCAATAAAGCTAATAGAATCATTGGCTTCATATCAAGAATCATAAATAATAGGAGTCCTCAGGTTCAGGAGCTTTATCAAGCCATTACAAACAATACATAGACACAGAGGGTATATAAAGGCTCAGAGTGAGGTGCTATACTAGTGAGGTACCATTTCGATGTTCACTAGTGGTAGTAGTAGTAGTAGTAGTAGTAGTAGTAGTAGTAGTAGTAGTAGTGACAAAAGTAATACAATATGGTAGAGCAATTAATTCGTACATGAGTAAAAGAATATAAAAGCTATTACTTGGGTAACATAAAAATAGGTTGGACAAATATAGACTGGAAAGGGGCAGCTTGTTTCAGTGTTCACTCTCTGTAATGTGCTTTGTGTAGTATAACAGGAGAGACTATGTGATGGCAGGGTTTACTGTTTTCAGGAGGATTCTTGCTAAGACTTCGGAGATGATGAAGCTGCCGTTGTTTTGTTTAATTGTATTCGAAACAGGGCTCAGTGCTGATTAGAGGCACTTGCGTCTGCGGAAATTAGTTTCTTTGATCACTAATTGGGCGTCTCTGAATTTCATGAGATGATTTGTGGAATTTCGGTGTTGTACACAGGCGTTGTTCAAGTTATCGTTCCTACATGCGTAAATGTGTTCACTGAGGCGGGTGTCGAGGTTTCTTGCTGTTTCACCTACGTAAATCTTGTCACAACCTCCACAGGGTATAGTGTAAACTCCTGCATTGACTGGTTCGTGGTGCTTGGATTTTGTCCTGGTTAGATCCTTTATTGAAGTGCTAGAAGCGATGGCGACTCTGGTGTTAGCTTGTGAAAGTACTTTTGAGACGTTCAGTGCAACCTGGCTGTTGGGAAGAATTATAACTTTGAACATTAAAATGGTATAAAATACCGACAGGTTGTTAGGTAAGACACATATGCAACAGTTAGGTATCTTTATTTCGAAACGTTTCGCCTACACAGTAGGCTTCTTCAGTCGAGTACAGAAAAGTTGATAGAAGCAGAAGATACTTGAAGACGATGTAATCAGTCCATCACCCTTAAAGTTTTGAGGTGGTCAGTCCCTCAGTCTGGAGAAGAGCATTGTTCCATGGCATGAAACAATATTGTTTCATATTGGTATGAAACAATATTGTATGAAACAATATTGTTTCATACCATGGAACAATGCTCTTCTCCAGACTGAGGGACTGACCACCTCAAAACTTTAAGGGTGATGGACTGATTACATCGTCTTCAAGTATCTTCTGCTTCTATCAACTTTTCTGTACTCGACTGAAGAAGCCTACTGTGTAGGCGAAACGTTTCGAAATAAAGATACATAACTGTTGCATATGTGTCTTACCTAACAATTATAACTTTGTTGGGAGTGGTGTTGATGCGTGGAGAATTAATGATCTGAAGAGCTCTTTTCTTGCAGTCTTTGATGAAAAAAGAAGGAAAATGTAACTCAGTGAATGTTTGGTGAATGTATGTACATTCCTCGTCAAGAAACTCAGGACTACAATTTCGGTATGCTCTTAGGAAAAACCCGATGATGATGCCTCTTTTGGTCTTGGTATCTTGACTGGAATAGAAGTGTGTGAGATCATTTTTATTGGTGGGTTTCCGATAAACTTGAAATCTTAGGTTGTTGTTTACTTTGTGAATGAGGACGTCGAGGAAAGGTAGCTTGTCATTGGACTCTTCTTCTAGTGTAAACTGGATCGCCGCTTCAACTGCGTTGAGCCTTGCATGAAGATTCCGTACATCAAAACGTTTGGGAGTTATTACGAGGACGTCGTCCACGTAACGTAACCAAGTGACGCTTGAAGGGATGATGTTGGCGAAGTGTTCGGACTCTAGGTGTTCCATGTATTAGTTGGCTAGGACGGCACTGATGGGGGACCCCATTCCCATGCCGTAGGTTTGTTTGTAGAGCTTGTTATTGAAAGAAAAACAGTTGAAATTAACACAGAGTTCAATCGAGTCAACAAAATCTCCGGGAGGTAGAGGAAGATTAAGGTCCTGATTTACTTTACGTCGTAGAACCTCGATGGCTTTTTTGGTAGGTACATTTGTGAAGAGGGAAGTCACATCCAAACTGCTTAGTTTCTTATTACGGATGGAGAGGTTTCGGATGCGATTGAGAAGGTCGCCTGAGTGTTTAAGATGAGCGGGGCTGATGGTCCCCAGAAGGCAGGAAAGATGTTTGGCAAGAACTCCGGCTAGTTTGTGTGGAGCACTGCCTATTCCTGACGTGATAGGTCTGAGAGGAACATTGTGTTTATGGGTCTTGGGTAAACCATACATGTGTGCTGGTTTAGGGTTGCTTGGTAACAAGTACAGAAGTTTCTTCCCTTCTCTAGTGCGTTTGAGTATTTGTCTGGTTTTGTATAGAAAGTCTTTGGTGAGCGTCTCCCACTGTGCTGAGAATATGCTCAGCAGTGTGTTGGTCAATCTGAAGATTGGCCCTCATATTCCTTGCAGTTTCAAAGGTTTCCTTAGCGATGTTAGAAAGTTCTTCGGCACATTCAGTTAAGTAAGCTTGGGTAGCTGGAGAGAAGGGGTGCTTGGAGTTGGAGAGTTGTGCAGGAGTAGACTTAGGGATCACCTTCTCTGCGAGGCAATCTTGTAGGAAGTTGTGTCTGTTGCGATAGCTGTGAGCACGAAGAAGGGTGTCCAAATAACGTCTGCATGAAATGTCCATTATGTTGCGGTGTCCGACAGATTGTAATAAAGTTGGTAGAATTACCGACAATATGTAAAGTAAAAGGACACAAATGCAACTAATGTGACATTTTATTGTGGCAACGTTTCGCTCTCCAGGAGCTTTATCAAGCCATTACAAACAATGCATGGACACAGTGTATATAAAGGCTCAGAGTGAGGTGCAATACCAGTGAGGTACCAAGACCAAAAGAGGCATCATCATCGGGTTTTTCCTAAGAGCATACCGAATTTGTAGTCCTGAGTTTCTTGACGAGGAATGTACATACATTCACCAAACATTCACTGAGTTACATTTTCCTTCTTTTTTCATCAAAGACTGCAAGAAAAGAGCTCTCCGATCATTAATTCCCACGGCATCACAACACCAATCCCAATCAACAAAGTTATAAATCTTCCCAACAGAACAGCCAGGTTGCACTGACCACTCAAAAGTTGTGCAAGAAAGGTATAAAATACCGACAATATGAAGTTAAGACACATGTGCAACATCTGGATTCTTTTATTGTAGAACGTTTCGCCATCCAGTGGCTTTTATCAAGTACAAATTCTAGGACATAATAGGAAGACAGTAGAACTATATACAAAAGATGAGGTAAATCAGTCCCCCTCGCCTGGAATTATGTTCACAAAGCATCGTGGTGGAGGAGAATCTGGAGCAAAGGCAAGAAGACTGGGCGTTTATATGGCGTAAGTGGAAGGGACCGGCAGCAGACGAGGCAGTCACTGGTAGCGGGATTCCCCAGTGGGAAGTAAGGTCCTTCCCAAAGAGATGGGTTTTAGTTGCAGCAGCCGTGAAAATGTCTTGTAATTGTCCTCTGAACCAAGATTCCATGATGTTGCAATGTCTGAACAAGTTGTTGCAAAAAGGGTATAAAATACCACAATATTGGAAAGTTAAGACACACGTGCAACATCAGGAATTTCTTTTATTGTGAAATCGTTTTCGCCATCCAGTGGCTTTATCAATACAGATTCTAGGACATAATAGGTAAACAGTAGAACTATATACAATAAGATGAGGTAATCAGTCCCTCGGCCTTGGAGTTAGTGTTCACAGCATCGTGGTGGAGGGAAGAATCTGGAGCCAAAGGCAAGAAAGACTGGCGTTTATATAGGCGTCAGTGGAAGGGACGGGCAGCATACTAGGGCAGTCACTGGTGGCGGGATTCCCCAGTGGAAGTAGGTCCTTCCCCAAGAGATGGGTTAGTTGCAGCAGCGTGAAGGGTCTTGTAATGTCCTCTGAACCAAGATTCCGATGATGTTGCCATGTCTGTACAAGTTGTGGCAAGAAAGGTATAGAAGTACCGACAATATGAAAGTTAAGACACATGTGTCAACATCGGATATCTTTATTGTAACGTTTCGCCATCCAGTGGCTTTATCATAAGATTCTAGGACATAATAGGAAGACAAAGATACCTATATACAAAAATGAGGTTATCATCCCCTCGGCCTGGAGTTAGTGTTCACAGCATCGTTGGTGGGAGAAATCTGACAAAGGCAAGAAGACTGGCGTTTTATATAGGCGTAAGGGAAGGACGGGCAGCGACGAGGGCAGTCCACTGGTAGCGGATTCCCCATGGAAGTAGGGGTCCTTCCCTAAAAGATGGGTTAGTTTCAGCAGCCGTGAAGGAAGGTCTTGTAGATGTCCTCTGATCAAAGATTCCATGATTTGCAGTGTCACAAGTTGGAGCCAAGAAATGTATAAAATAACCGACAATATGAAAGTTAAGACACACGTGCAACTCTGGATTTCTTTTATTGTAGACGTTTTCGCCATCCAGTGGCTTTATCAATACAGATTCTAGGGGGAACATAAAAAAAATAGGAAGACAGTAGAACTATATACAAAAATGAGGTAATTCCAGTCCCTCGGCTTGGATTAGTGTTCACAGCAATCGTGGTGGAGGAGAATCGGAGCAAAGGCAAGAAGACTGGCGGTTATAATAGGCGTCATGGAAGGGACGGGCAGCAGACGAGGGCAATCACTGGTAGGGGCGGGATTCCCCAGAGAAGTAGGTCAATCCCAAAGAGATGGGTTAGTTGCTGCAGGCCCGTGAAGAAGGTCTTGTAGATGTCCTCTGAACCAAGATTCCCAATGGTTTGCAGTGTCTGACAAGTTGTGCAAGAAAGGTATAAAATAACCGACAATAGAAAGTTTAGACACAAAATGTGCAACACTGGAATATCTTATAATGTATACGTTTCAGCCATCCAGTGGCTTTATCATACAGATTCTAGACATAATTAGGAAAGACAGTAAACTAAAATACAAAGATGAGGTTAATCAGTCCCCTCGGCCTTGGGTTAGTGTGGAAAAAGACACTTATGTACAGTTCAGGAACATTTATTAAAGGAAACGTTTCGCCACGAGTGGCTTCTTCAGTCCTAATACAGAGAAAACTAAGGAAACACACATATATATAGTGGCGGGAGTCAGGTGAGGTGATGCGTGGGTAGAGGTGGTAGTAGTAGTAGTAGTAGTAATGGAACTAAGGAGGTGAGGCTAGAGAGGGACCTGCTGGCATCAAGTAACACCAGTTCCCAGGATGGGTAGCTCTACCAATATCTTTCCATTTGCTGTGTTGACAGAGAGAGGAAAGTTTTCTTGAGAGCCGTAGTTTCTGCTGTAGGTTGGCGGTGGTAACTTTGCTTAGGATGTGTTCGGCGGTGCGTCTGTCAGGAGTGGGAAGGGAAGTGAGAGCTAGGTGAGCACTATGGAAATAATCTTTGGAGCAAGCTGATAGATCTTCCTTGCACTCTCGTAGATAGTGGTAAGTAGCAGGAGAGAAGGGATGTTTAGAACCGTGAGACTGGTGTGGAGTGGATCTAGGTGCGACCATTTTCTTCTATGCAGTCTTGCAAGAAAAGAGGAAACGGTTCTTGAAAGCTAGTGTGCCTTCAGGAGGAGAGAAAGTAGTCTCCTGTATAAAACGTCCATCACTATACTGTGTCCTTGACAATGAGAAATGTATGGTGATACCGACAAGATGTGGAAAAAAGACACTTTATGTACAGTTCAGGACATTTTATTAAAGGAAACCCACCATCAACCTCACCTGACTCCCGCCACTATATATATGTGTGTTTTCCTAGTTTTCTCTGTATAGACTGAAGAAGCCACTCGTGCGATACGTTTCCTTTAATAAATGTCCTGAACTGTACATAAGTGTCTTTTTTCACATCTTGTCGATATCACCATACCATTTTTCATCATTGTCAAGACACAGTACTATATGGAACGTTTATACAGGAGACTAACCTTTCTCTCCTCCTGAAGGCCACACAGCTTTCAAGAACCGTTTCCCCTCTTTTCTGCAAGACAGCAATAGAAAGAAATGGTCCGCACCTAGATCCACTCCCAACCATCTCCATCGGATTCTAACATCCCTTCCCTCCTTCTTACTTACCACTATCTACGAGAGTGCAAGGAAGATCTATCAGCTTTGCTCCAAAGATTTTTATTCCATAGTGCTCACCTAGCTCTCACTTCCTTCCCACTCCTGACAGAACGCAGCCGCCGAACACGATCCTAAGCAAAGTTTACCACCGCCAACTCTACAGCAAGAAACTACGGCTCTCAATGAAAACTTTCCTCTCTCTGTCAACACAGCAAATAGGAAAGATATTGTATAGCTAAACCCATCCTGGGAACTGGTTTCTTGATGCCAGCAAGGTCCCTCTAGCCTCACCCTCCTTAGTTTCCATTACTACTACTACTACTACTACCACCTCTATCCCACGCATCACCTCACCTGACTCCCGCCACTATATATATGTGTTTTTTTCTTAGTTTTCTCATGTATTAGGACTGAAGAAGCCCACTCGAGCGAAACTTTTTCCTTTAAATAATGTCCTGAACTGTCATAATGATTTTTTTTTTTTTTCCACATCTTGTCGTATCACCATACCATTTTCCTCCTTGAGTTTAGTGTTCACAGCAATCGTGGTGGAGGAGAATCTGGGAGCAAAAAGGCAAGAAGACTGGCGTTTTATAGGCGTCAGTGGAAGGACGGGCAAGCAGACGAGGGCAGTCCTGGTAGGGGCGGGATTCCCCATGGGAAGTAGGGGTCCTTCCCACAGAGATGGGGTTAGTAGCATGCGGAGTCCGTAGAAGGAAGGACCTAGAGATTCCCTCTGAACCCATCTCTTTGGGAAGGACCTACTTCCACTGGGGAATCCCGCCTACCATGACCTGCCCTCGTCTGCTGTCCCGTCCTTCCACTGACGCCTATATAAACGCCAGTCCTTCATGCCTTTGCTCCAGAATCTCCTCCCACCACGAAGCCTGTGAATAACACTAATCCAAGGCCCGAGGGACTGATTAACCTACCTCATCTTTGTATTTATTCTACTGTCTTCCTAAATTATGTCCTAGAATCTGTATTGATAAAAGCCACTGGATGGAGAAAACGTCTACAAAAAAGATATCCAGATGTTGCACATGTGGGGGGGGAGTGGCTTAACTTTCATCTCAAATACTTCACAAGCTAAACACCAGCTCGCCATCGATTCCTCTGCACTTCAATAACGGATCTAACCAAGACAAAATCCAACATCCACGAACCAGTCAATGCATGAGTTTACACTATACCCTGTGGAGGCTGTGACAAGATTTACGTAATAAGTTGGTAGAATACGACAATATGTAAAGTAAAGGACACAAGTGCAACTAATGTGACATTTATTGTGGCAACGTATTCCTCTCCAGGAGCTTATATCAAGGCATGGCTGATAAAGCTCTTGGAGAGCGAAACGTTGCCACATAAAATGTCCACATTATTAGGGTACGACACATATTGCAACAGTTGGTATCTTTATTTTGAAACGTTCGCCTACACAGTAGGCTTCCTTCAGTCGAGTACAGAAAAGTGATAGGAAGCAGAAGATACTTGAAGACGATGTAATCATCCATCACCCTTAAAGTTTTTGAGGTGGTCGGTTCCCTCAGTCTGGAGAAGAGCATTGTTTCCCGGTTGTCTGAAACAATATGAAGTCAAGTGACAGAACGGCCTTATATAGTGCAGGAGGAGTGAGACGAAGGTTGATTTTTGGAGGGTGCAAGGTCCTTCTCAAACTCTGCCGTTCTCACTAGTAGAGGTTGTCCGAAGTAGATGGTCCTGTACCAAGAATACCCTTGTGTTGCAGTGTCTGACAGAAAGAACATTAAAATGGTATAAATACGCGACAGATTGTTAGGTAAGACCATATGCAACAGTTAGGTATTCTTTATTTTGAAACGTTTTCGGCCTACACAGTTAGGCTCTTCAGTCGTGTACAGAAAAGGTTGATAGAAGCAGAAGATACTTGAAGACGATGTAATTCAGTCCCATCACCCTTAAATTTTGAGGTGGTCAGTACCCTCAGTCCTGGAGAAGAGCATTGTTGCCGATGTCTGAAACAATATGAAGTTCAAGTGAACAGAACGGGCCTTATATAGTCCAGGAGGTGAGACGTAGGTTGATTTTGGGAGGTGTACAGGTAGGTGCCTTCTCAAACTCAGCCGTTTCTCACTAGTAGAGGTTTGTCGAAGTAGATGGTCTGTACCAAGATACCCCTTTGGTGTTTAGTGTCGACAGAATGAACATTAAAATTGGTATAAATACCGACAGATTGTTTAGGTAAGACACATATGCAACAGTTAGGTATCTTTATTGAAACGTTCGCCTACACAGTAGGCTTCTTCAGTCGAGTACAGAAAAGTTGATAGAAGCATGGAGATACTTGAAGACGATGTAATCAGCTCCATCACCCTTAAAGTATGAGGTGGTCAGTCCTCAGTCTGGAAAGATGATGCTTGTTCCTGTCTGAAACAATAATGAAGTTCAGTGACAGAATCTGGCTTATATAGTGCCAGGAGGTCGACGTAGGGTTATTTGGGAGGGCAGGCCTTCTCAAACTCAGGCCGTTCCACTAGTAAGAGGTTGTCGAGTAGATGGTCTGTACCAAGATACCCTTGAGTTGCAGTGTCTGACAGAATAACCTTAAATGGATAAAATAAAAATACCCGACTGAAGAAGCCTACTGAGTGTAGGCGAAACGTTTCAAAATAAAGATAACCTAACTGTTTGCATATTGCTTACCAACAATCAGTCGGTATTTTCTACCATTTAATGTTCATTCTGTCAGACACTGCAACACAAGGGTATTCCTGGTACAGACCATCAACTTCGACTACCTCTACTAGTGAGAAGCGCTGATTTGAGAAGGGACCTTGCCCTCCAAATCAACCTACGTCTCACACTCCTGGCACTAATAAGGCCCGAATTCTGTCACTTGAAACTTCATAATGTTTCAGACAACGGAACAATGCCTTCTCCAGACGAGGGACTGCCACCTCAAAACTTTAAGGGTGATGGACTGATTACATCGTCATCAAGTATCTTCTGCTTCCTATCATATTTTTCTGTACTCGACTGAAGAAGCCTACTGTGTAGGCGAAACGTTTTCAAAATAAAGATACCTAACTGTTCATAAGTGTCCTTAACCTAACAACTTCGGTATTGTATACATTTTAATGTTCCATTCTGTAGACACTGCAACACAAGGGTATCTTGTACAGAACCATCTACTTCGACAACCTCTACAAGTGAGAACGCTGAGTTTTGAGAAAGGACCTGCCCTCCCCAAATCAACCTACTGTCCTCACCTCCTTCACTATATAAGGCCCTGATTCTGTCACTTGAACTTCATATTGTTTCAGACAACGGAACAATGCTCTTCTCCAGCTGAGGGACTGACCACCTCAAACTTTAAGGGTGATGGACTGATTACATCGTCCTTCAAGTATCTTCTGCTTCTAATCAACTTTTCTGTACTCGACTGGAAGAAGTCCCTACTGTGTAGGCTAAACGTTTCAAAATAAGAATACCTAACTGTTGCATATTGTCTTACCTAACAATCTGTCGGGTTATTTTATACCATTTAATGTTCATTCTGTCAGACCCTGCAACACAAGGGTATCTTGGTACGAGACCATCCTTACTTCGACAACCTCTACAAGTGAGAACGCTGAGTTTGAGAAGGACCTGCCCTCCCAAATCAACCTACGTCTCCCTCCCTGGCACTATATAAGGCCCGACTTCGTCACTTGAAACTTCCTATTGTTTCAGACAACGGAACAATGCTCTTCTCCAGACGTGAGGGACTGACCACCTCAAAACTTAAGGGTGATGGACTGATTACATCGTCTTCAAGTACTTTCTGCTTCTATCAACTTTTCTGTACTCGATCTGAAGAAGCCCTTACTGTGTAGGCGAAACGTTTCAAAATAAAGATACCTAACTGTTGCATATGTGTTCCTTACCTTAACAATCTGTCGGTATTTTATACCATTTTAATGTTCATTCTGTCAACTCTGCAACACAAGGTATCTTGGTACAGACCATCTACATTCGACAAACCTCTAATAGTGAGAACGGCTGAGTTTGAGAAGACCTGCCCTCCAAATCAACCTACGTCCTCAACTGTCCTGGTCACTTATATAAGTCCCGATTCTGTCACTTGAACTTCATATTGTTTCAGACAACGGAAACAATGCACTTCTTCGCAGACTGAGGGACTGACCACCTCAAAACTTT
This sequence comes from Cherax quadricarinatus, assembly GCF_026875155.1. Lineage (NCBI taxonomy): Eukaryota > Metazoa > Arthropoda > Malacostraca > Decapoda > Parastacidae > Cherax > Cherax quadricarinatus. The sequence goes on from NC_069411.1 coordinate 54,696,778, forward strand.
AAGGGTGATGGACTGGATTACATCGACAATCACATTAATCTTCTGCATCTAACACTTTTCTGTACTCGACTGAAGAAGCCTACGTGTAGGCGAAACGTATCAAAAAAAGATACCAAACTGTTGCATAAGAGTCCTTAACCTAACAAACTTGTCGGTATTTTATAATACCATATTAATGTACAAATGTCACAATAGTTGCACTTGTTGTCCTTTTACTTTACAAGATTTACGTAGGTTGAAACAGCAAGAAACTCAACAAAAAGAAAAAAACCCCGCCTAATGAACACATTAAACGCATGTAGGAAACGATAACTTTGAACGCCTTGTGTCACACATGAAAATCCACAAATCATCTCATGAAATTCAGAGACGCCCAATTATGATCCAAGATACTAATTTCCTCAGACGCCAACGTGCCTCTTATCAGCACTGAATCGCTGTTTCGAATACAATTAAACAAAACAACGGCAGCTTCCATCACCATCCTCCGAAGTCTTAGCAAGAATCCTCCTGAAAACAGTAAACGCCTGCCATCATATAGTCTCTCCTGTTATACTACACAAAGCACCTTACAGAGATGAACACTGAAACAGCTGCCCTTTCCACAGTCCTATTTTGTCCAACCTATTATTTATGTTTACCCAAGTAATAGCTTTTTAAAAGTCCTTTTACTCATGGTACGAATTAATTGCTCTACCAATATTGTATTACTTTTGTCACTACTACTACTGACTACATACTACTACTACGACTACTACTACCACTACGAACATCGAAATGGTACCTTGGTCACTACTTTGCAACTCACTCTGAGCCTTTATATACCCTCTGTTTCCATGTATTGTTTGTAATGTAAAACAGGTAATAAAAGACCGACAGGTTGTTAAGGTAAGACAACATATGCAACAGTTTAGGTAACTTTATTATGAAACGTTTCGCCTACACAAGAGGCTTCATCAGGTCATAGTACAGAAAGTTACCTCTATCTGTTGCATATGTGTCTTACCTAACAACCTGTCGGTATTTTATAACCATTTAATGTTCAAATCTGTCAGACACTGCAACACAAGGGTATCTTGGTACAGGACCTGCAATCAAACTTCGACAACTCCACAAGTGAGAGCGGCTTGGGATTTGAGAGTGGACCTGACCTTCTTCAACATCTGGTTCTTACCTCTCCTAGTGGCCCTACCTCTCAACCTCTTGGCGCTATAAAAAGCTCCCAATCCTGTCACTTCAATCTCCATATTGTTTTCATACTATGGAATCAAATGCTCTTCTCCAGACTGAGGGACTGACCTACCTCAAAACTTTAAGGTGATGGACTGATTACATCGTCTTTCAAGTAGCTTCTGCTTCTTATCCTAACCTTTTCTGTACTTGCCTGAAGAAGCCTACTGTGTAAGGCGAAACTTTCCATATTAAAGATACCTAACTGTTGCATATGTGTCTTACCTAACAACATTGTTGGTAATGGCTTGATAAACCTCCTAGGGAGAGCGAAACTTGCCAAATAAAAATGTCATATCATAGTTTGCACGTGTGTCCTTTTTCTTTACATATGTTCCGGTATTTCTCTACCAACTTTATTACAGTCCACAGGTTGTTCTTCACAACATCTATACGTCCCTTGTTTAGGCCTCATTTAGTATTATGCTGCACATTTTGTCACCGTATTACAGAATGCGTATAAATGCTCTGGAAAAATGTACAAAGGAGGATGACAACGCGGTTTGATCCCATGTATCAGAAACCCTTCCCTATGTGAGGATATACAAAGGGCCCTGATCTGCACACACTAGAAAGACGTAGTATTAGGCCGGGGATAATGATTGAGGTGTATAAATGGAAAGACAGAATAATATGGGGATGTAAATATGTGCTGAAAATATCTACCTAGACAGGAACCGCAGCAATGGTTTAAGTTGGAAAAATTCAGATTTTAGAAGGATATAGGAAAGTACTGGTTTTTGGTTAATAGAGTTGTGGATGAGTGGAACTAACTCCCAAGTACATTAATAGAGGGCCCCCCAAAACGTTTGTGTAGCTTTAAAAATAGGTTGGATAAAATACATGAGTGGTGGTATATAACCTTGAGTAAAAAATACCGAAAGTTGGTTTAGAAAGACACGTAAGCAAGCACTATAACATATTTATTAGAAAACGTTTCGGTCCTGGGACCTTGATCACTTCTAACATACAGAGGTAGAAAATACATTATATATATATAGGCGAGTAGGTCGTGGATATATGTGACGCACGTGACCTGGAGGAATGTCATAAAAAGGTAAAGGGTCTACAGCCCCTGCAAATGGAGGTAAGCGCAGTTCTTGTGGTTGGTGACTCTCAGGTAAGATACATTGACCGTGCTTTTTGTAATAGGGAATAAGAAGATGAGAGATAGAGTGTGCTTCCCTGGAGCTGGTGTTGGGGACATTGTTCAACAGGCATGGATTATATCATGTCAGGTAATGGTTACCAGCCCATTATCATGTCTCCAGTGCTGGTGGAATGTGATACTTGTGGAGTAAGGGTAGGAGAGAAGAGCTGGCTAGATAAGAGTCACAGGTCACTATAGATTTCATTAAGTCTAGAGTGGAGGGATCCCAATCATATGTAAGCATCTTGCCTAGAAGGGGAGTAGGAACTGAATTGGTTGTCTAGGGCAATTGTTGTAAATTGCTGGCTAGACAGATACTAGCAAGAGACTTCAATCCCATTCATTGACAACTGGGAAACAACTTTTATGGCAAACAAGATATGTATGCAAGGGATGGGGACATTCTCTCATGGGGCTGGGTTGTAGCATCGTGCCAGACGTCGATTGAGAAGCCATGTGGTTGAAATGCCAATGATTTTAAACCTGAATGGAAGATAGAGAGGAGTATGGGTATGTGTGGAAAACAAGCAGGTTGCACACTTGGGTTGGAAACAGTAAATGTATAAAAGTGCATGCAGCATGAAGTATCAATAAAGACAAATAGATCAGGTCAGCAAACAAAAGGGGACAGCAGAAGGACCAGCAAAGGGACTAGCTCCCTTAAGGTTATACTATACCTAATAAGCAGAGTGTTAGAAATAAGATAGATGAGCTAGAGATTAATTGCAAGTGCACGAAACATAATGGCAATAAATGAGAGAATAAATACCGACACAAATGGCAAATATAAACACAAATGCAGTATAATGAACTCTACAACCCAACTCGGTACATCATAACAGATGCAGCATTCTTCACCTGACCTCAGCTGGACTTTAAATACTCGCGTTCCTTCCACCCCAGGTAGTTCTGTTTGTGACTTGAAAAAGCCCACTGTGTCGGGCGAAACGTAGTTCAATAAAGGAACACATTATACTGCATTTGTGTTTATATTGCCACGAAACATAGATATTATTGCTATAACAAAGACCTGGCTCAATCTGAAAGATAGAGAGATGCCCTCAAATGTCACCATACAAGGGCTATAAATTATCTCCACCCACTGACAGTGTCAAACAGGAAAGGTGGGTGGAGTAGCGAATTATGTCAGAGACAATTTAGGGATAGTTGTGTTAGACCTAAGATATAAATTAGAAGCGTCAGCGCACTGAATCTGTTTGGTTACAGCTTTCGATGAGGCCGAGAAAAACTAATTTTAGGGTGGTGATTTACAGGGACCAATCTTTATGATAGGGAAGTGGACATTAAACTTCTATGGGACGAAATTCGAGTAAGGCATCACATCATACGAAAATGTTGTGCCTAATGGAGGAGATTTCAACTACAGACAAGATACAGGATAGCAAGTTTGACCAGGAAATTTAGAGTCAGTGTGTCTTTCTTGCTACGATCCAGGAGATGTTTTTTTTTAAAAACAGTTTGTGACAGAAGCAACTAGGGGAAATAACCTCCTTGACTTGGTTCTTAGCCAGTGGAAACACTAATTAATAATCATTGAGGTTTAATGATGAGCTTGGGGAAAGTGATACAAATCACAACAGTTTTAATAAAATCATGGAAGTTCCCCTATATGGCAATCAAGCTCCGTCCCTGACATTTCGCTTGGCTGATTTCATATGACTGAAAAATTACCTTAGGTGGGCTGAACTGGAATGACTGACTAAGGGTCAGGTAGGTGGTGATGGTTGCCGTATGATGCTTTCCAGGGCATAATGTTCTAGCTGCTTCCAGTCAAATTGAGATCCAATAGGAAAATCAGAATCAAACAAAAATGATCCATAAATGGATGCAATAGATAAAATTATTGATTGGTCAAAGAGAGGCATAAATAGGCATAATCTAAAAGAGAGGGGCAATTAAGAAATAGATATATTCAGTTAAAGAGAGAAATAAAAAAGGGATTAGAAAAGCAAAAAAAAGATTATGAGGTTTAAAGTTGTCAAGAGTGAATCCGGAAGACTACCACCAAAAGGATACTTTCAGTATACAGAATTAAGATCAGGGCACAAGATAGAGGCCCACTCAAAAAGTTCCCTCGTTTCAGCTCACCCTGACAGTGATAATAGAAATGTGTAGAATTTTAACACATACTTCGCTCTCAGTTTACACAGGAGATACCGAGCAGCGATATTCAGTAATGATAAATTATGTAGAACAGGGACGATAATAAACTTGCACTATTAGGGTCCACAAGTGACATGGTCCATTAGCAAATAGATAAATTAAAACATAACAAATCCCCCGGCGTGTGGGGGGGGGGTTGTGGGGGCCCTGAGAACTGTATGCAAGGGTTCTAAAGGAATTGTAAAGGAGGAGCTTAGCAACACCTTTTGTCTAATCTTTTCAACATAACACTAAACAAACTGGCATGGTGCCAGATAAGTGGAAAATGGCAAATGTGGATACCTATTTTCAAAACCGGTGACAGGTCCCTCTAGCTTCGAACTATAGAACCAATAAGCCTAACCCCATAGTGGGAAAATTTATTGAATCAAAAATTGCCGAGGCAGTTCGTATAGCCCACCTTGAAAAGCATAAATTAATCAACGAATCTCACATGGTTTTTACAAAGGGGCGTTCCTGCCTTACGAATTTATTAACTTTTTTTCACTAAAGTATTTGAGGAGGTAGATCATGGCAATGAATATGGATTATTGTGTATATGGACTTCAGTTAGAGGCTTTTGACAGGGTCCCACATCAGAGAGACTATTGAGGAAAATTAAGTCACATGGAATAGGAGGAGATTTTTTTCCTGATAGACATGGTGACAAATAGGCAGCAGAGATTTGCATAAATTGGGAGAAATCAGAGTGGGAAGCCCGTACACGACGTGTTCCAACAGGGGTCCAGGTGTTGGGCCCCCTGCTGTTCACATCTACATAAACGACATAGATGAGGGCATAAAGAGCGACTATCGGCAAAATTTTGCCGATGACACCCAAAATAGGACCGTCGAATTCATTCTGACGAGGACATTCCGGAAGCACTCCAGGAAGATTTGAATAAAGAACGGATGCAGTGGTCGAGAAGTGGCAGATGCAGTTTCAATATAGACAAATGCAAAGTTCTAAATGTTTGGACGGACAATAACCATGCCACATATAAACTAAATAATGTAATCCTTAATATACGGATTGCGAAAAAGATTTAGGAGTTCTGGGTTAGCAGAACTGAAACCAAGACAACAGTGCATAAGTGTTCGCAGTAAACTAATAGAATCCTTGGCTTCATATCAAAAGCATAAATAAAGGAGGTCCTCCTCAGTTGTTCTTCAACTCTATACATCCCTTGGTTTAGGCCTCATTTAGATTATGCTGTGCCACAGTTTTGGTCCCGGTAATTACAGAATGGATTATAAATTCTCTGGAAAATGTAACATAGGAGGATGACAAAGTTGATCCCAGTATACAAGAAACCTTCCCTATGAGGATAGACTAAGGGCCCTGAAAATTGCAACTCTCTAGAAAGACCGTAAATTAGGGGGGATATGATTGAGGTGTATAAATGGAAGACAGGAATAAATAAAGGGGATGTAAATATTGTGCTGAAAATATCTAGCCTAGACAGGACTCACAGCAATGGTTTTAAAGTTTGGAAAAATTCAGATTCAGGAAGGATATAGGGAAATAACTGGTTTGGTAATAGAGTTGTGGATGAGTGGAACAAACTAACCCCAAGTACTCGTTATAGAGGCCAGTACTTGTGAGGTTTAAAATAGGTGGAACAAATTCATGAGTAGATGTGGGTGGTGTGATATAAGACCTGATAGCTTGTGCTACCAGGTCGTTGCCGTGTTTCCTCCCTTAAGTCAATGTACCTGACCTGACTAGGTTGGGTGCATTGGCTTAAGCCGTAGGAGACTTTGGACCTGCCTCGCATGGGCCAGTAGGCCTTCTGCAGTGTTCCATCGTTCTTATGTTCTTATGTTCTTAAGACAGGAATAAATAAAGGGGGTGTAAATAGTGTGCTGAAAATATCTAGCCTAGACAGGAACTCGCAGCAATGGTTTTAAGTTGGAAAAATTCAAATTCAGGAAGGATATAGGAAAGTACTGGTTTGGTAATAGAGTTGTGGATGAGTGGAACAAACTCCCAAGTACCGTTATAGAGGCCAGAACGTTGTGTAGTTAAAATAGGTGGATAAATACATAGTAATGGTGGGTGGTGTGAGTTTAGACCTGAATAGCTTGTGCTACCATGTCGGGTTGCCGTGTTTCCGCCTTTAAACGTCAATGTGACCTGACCTGACTATTTGGGTGCAAATTGGCTTAAGCCGGTAGGAGACTTGGACCTGCCTCGCAATGGGCCAGTTAGGCCTTCTGCAAGTGTTTCCATCGTTCTTTCTTATGTTCTTATGAATGGAGGACACTGTAGGAAGGCCTACTGGCCCATGCTAGGCGAGGTCCTTATCAAAAACAACCTTTGCCTATGATGAGGATGGGTAGACGATGAAATCATGTGACTTCCTGTGTTGTTGGGTTGGTGCAGCTAATAATTATGTATGCCTACGAAACGCAGGGCCCCACCACCTCTAACTCCTACAGCAGGCGTCTACACTACCCTGTGGTTCTGTCCCCAGAATATGTAGCGAGACAGGCAAGATTCTTGCTGTCCCGCCTGAATGACAACGAAATGCCTTAACAGAGGACGATGTAAGGTACGGCCTGTGTCCTCCACAGAGACTCCACGGGGCATTTGAGAAACGAACGAGGCCACACACGTTCCTCCAACCGAACCAGACCTCAGAACGCCGACGTGCCTAGAAGCCTACACTAATCGCCGTCACCGACACTCTATTGAACGCAACACTGGAAACTACAAAATTTCAAAAACATTGGCATACAAAATACTTAAGCAGCACCAACCCCTACAACACAGGAGTCAGATGAATTTCATCGTCTACCCATCCTCATCATAGGCAGAGGTTGTTTTGATAAGGACGTGCCTCGCATTGGGGCCAGTAGGCCTTCTACAGTGTTCACTCCCTCCATTCTTATGTTCTTATTATGACAATTCCACAGGTCACGTGCGTACATCTCGACTCTCCGCCTATATATATAATGTCTTTCTACCATCTGTATGTTAAGAAGTGATTATCGCAAGGTCCCCAGGACCGAAACGTTTCCTAATAAATATGTTATAGTGTATTGCTTACGTTCTTTCCTAAAGCCAACATGAGTGGGTGTGGGTGGGTGTGAGTTGGACCTGATTAGCTTGTGCTACCAGGTCGGTTGCCGTGTTCCTCCCTTAAGTCAATGTAACCTGACCTGACTAGGTTGGGTGCATTGGCTTAGGCCGGTAGAAGACTTGGACCTGCCTCGCATGGGCCAGTAGGCCTGCTGCAGTGTTCCTTCGTTTTTATGTCATCATCTGTGTGTCTGCCAAACTGCCAGGGGTACTTGTAACCTAACCTAATCATGGCTACTACAACATCAATCAATCTGTTCGCATTACAAGTTTCTCCATATACGTACATATCTACGTCCATGTTATCATAGTGGGTTATGGATCTACTCAGACTTCTAACTGCAATCCTATAACATTCACTTTCATTATTTACTTCTCTCTTAATATTATTCCTAATGCTAGACACAGACACACCAAAGTTATTTCTGCATTTTTCTTCAGGGAATTCTTTTTCATTTTATTTTAGCTAATTTATCAACTTTATCATGAAGGAGTAATCCAGTGTGTGATTTAATGCATGAGAAATGTACATTAATTCGTATGTCAGGCGTCTTCAATGAGCGTGTTGTTAGTCATTATGTGAGTCAAGGACGTCTCAGTGGTTAAATTATTCTTCGTTAAATATTGTTAATATAGTTTTATAAGGTAGATTTTACTATTTGGAAAATAATACACGAACAGTCAAGTTAATGAATTTGTATACAAAAGTTAATCGAGGGATGTTATATAATAATTTTAACTACATTCTCTTGTCTTAGAATTGTTTATTACTAAATACTTCACAAAAAATATTCTTGAGCCAAAAATTTTAAATGCGTACAATTTAAGAACATAAGAACATAAGAAAGGAGGAACACTGCAGCAGGCCTGTTGGCCCATACTAGGTAGGTCCTTTACAATTCATCCCACTAACAAGCATTTGACCAACCCAATTTTCAATGCTACCCAAGAAACAAGCTCCGATGTGCAAGTCCCACTCAAATCCAACCCCTCCCACTCATGTACTTATCCAACCTAAATTTGAAACTACCCAAAGTCCTAGCCTCAATAACCCAACTAGGTAGACTGTTCCACTCATCAACTACCCTATTTCCAAACCAATACTTTCCTATGTCCTTTCTAAATCTAAACTTATCTAATTTAAATCCATTACTGCGGGTTCTCTCTTGGAGAGATATCCTCAAGACCTTGTTAATATCCCCTTTATTAATACCTATCTTCCACTTATACAATGGAAATAAATGGTATAAAATACCGACACAATGGCAATATAAACACAAATGCAGTATAATGTGATCCTTTATTGACTACGTTTCGCCCACACAGTGGGCTTTTTCAAGTCACAAACAGAACTACCTGGGGTGGAAGGAACGCGAGTATTTATAGTCCGGCTGAGGTCAGGTGAAGAATGCTGCATCTGATGATGTACCGAGTTGGGTTGTAGAGTCTAAAAACTTGGGTAGCTTGGAAAGGAGACTGGACAAGTTTGTGAGCAGACCTTCTACAGTGTTCTTATGTGGGATAGCGATGAAGAAGTTTCTTGGCAAGTGGTTCAGCTATGTTTTAGAAGCCACTATTCTGGTTGAAGTTGTCGGATATAGAAATAAGTGATGATTCCAGGATTCTTCGGTATTGAGTGTTGTCTTCTGTGGCGATAAGTCTTGAGTTTCTGTAGTTTATCAAGTGGTTGTGTGAATTACGGTGTTGTACGCAGGCATTCCTTGTGTCGTCAGACCTGCTTGCGTATTGGTGTTCTGAAATACGTGTTTGGAGGTCCCTTGATGTTTCGCCCACGTATAACTTGTTGCAGTCATTACAAGGGATTATGTATACCCCTGCAGAGGATGGAGGCTTGTCCTGCCTACTACCATCAAGGACATCACCAGTAGTAGGTAGGACAAGCCTCCATCCTCTGCAGGGGTAATTATCCCTCCTTCCTGCTTCTCTTTCACAAGCTCCTACAACTCTCACCTCCTTCCCACTCTCCCACCGCCCCCACTTCCTACTTCCACAACAGCTCACCTCTCCTCCACTAACCTCTCGCACTACTACTACTGTCTAACACCTCCCACCAACACCCCTACTGCAATTGCTACGACCACCCCTCCCCCACTTCCTTACCCACTTCATCCCCTTCCAAAGCTTCCATTTCTCACACTTACCAAAACTTCCACTTCCTCTAGCATCCACCTTCGCCCCATCCACCACAACCAAAACCTCAATCCAGGAGTCCAACTCCCCTCCACGCGCCTTCCAGAGACAAAATCCACTCAAACCTAAACCTACCCCAACTTCTAACGACAGACCAAAGACATAAAAACAATCCATCTCTGTCCTCCCACTCCAGGAAACGGGTCCCGTAGCACCTACAAACACACATCCACTGAAGGCACCATTTTTACAATCACGGCTTAATCCAACACTCTCCCCCGACATTAACTTTGCTAAGACGAAACCATTAATCACGTTTAAAGGCGATTCAGTTCAACGTACGTTCTTACCTTTACAATTATGGACACCACTGGGCCGAGCTCCTTGAAGCAGAGAGGCCAGATAATGTTGTGCTAAACAGAACCTGCCACAAAGCCCCTCCAATTATCCGCCATTATGGTTATACAGCACTACAGTCCCCTATATCCCCACGATTGGGTTGCCATCCAGTGTCATTCCAACTTACAACATGAATTTCTCCCACTCCCTTTTATGTTCACCAACACTGTCTTGCGCAGAATACACACCCACCTTTCCCCTTTATTCTTTTTTTCACACTCACCTATGCTCGCCCAAAACACTACACTCAACATACAAAAAAACGACCTCTCCTTAGTCTTCAACTACACCAAACACACCACTTACCAACCTACTGACATGAATTCCAAACACAGCGTGCTGCCTTTCTCACAACCATTAACAACCAACTTGGTCACCAATTACTCAACATCACAAACATAAACACCTAATTACAACTTGCCCAGACTTCAAATACCTTCTTCAAAACCACACGGGCCAAGGCAAACCATACATCATTCTGGCAAACCGAGCCACACTCTATTTTCAACATTACATCTCACCACCTGGCCCTATTAACAGCTCTGATCATATCCCAGACATCTTACACACTCCTCCAACCCTATCACATTCCAACCACACCTCATTCCTCCCTACAAGAACGCTGATCTGGATGCTTCAACACACATAGACAATATTAAACCTCACACTATGACTACAACAACAAACCTATCTCTGGAAATCGATACTCAACTTGATCTCATCCAGGACACCTATTACACATGCAGCCAACATCGCAATACAAAGAAAACTCACTCCACTCGTTATTCCTCAAACCGGCACGCAGAACAAGAAGACTAATTATCTGCTCACACACCGCTTCCTCTACAACACACATAGATTTTAAAATCAAGTCCGAATAGATCTCACTTACTTTACCTAGAAACAACATTTTACACAGCCTAGACCAAGAACCGACAACAATCACTGGTCACGACTAATACAACAAGCGACAGGCAGCGTGTAAAAACACTAAAGCTTCTGGAACTTTATCAAAAAAATCAGAGGGCACTACTCCCTCCAACACATTCAAACAACATCACCCACAACAACACACACATTCTCAGACCCACAGGCTGCTACCCAACATCTTCAAACACATCTGTGGAGAACATCGGCCACGCTCACCTCACCTCACCTAACGTTATGTCAACACATTCAGAATCATAGAACACTGGAACACTGCGCACACACACGAAGAAACAACACCAAAACAGCCACATACATCTAGACACTCCTTAACATCCTCCCAAGAACTCGACTACTCCATTCACCAACACAGACATTAAAACTCTCCTCAGACACCTTCCGCCGGAGGCTTCCTGTGTGCCTCTTGCCTAAACCAAATTATCCTGAACACCTTCCTGACTCTATCATAACATTACTGCCTACACAAAGCCTCCTCAATGCCTCCCTTGCTCTGATACTTCCTTTCCTCTCCTTCAAAAGCTGCTACTGCTATCCTCCTTCCTAAACCCAATAAAGACCACTCTAGACCCTAGAAACTATCGCCCTATCAGCCTCCTCGAAAACTTTTAGGAGAAACTCCTTTGAAAAACTCTTTAATCATCGCATTCGCAGATACCTGAACATAATCACTACTTTCAATGGCCAGGTTTGGCTTCAAACACACAGATCCACACAGGAAGCCATTAACAGCATTCTCAACTAACATCCACATAAACACAAAAACAAAGAAACCGATACAGCCCTGGTTGCAAAAGACGTTGAAAACGCTTGTGACACTGTGTGGCCGAGGGCGTCAAAGTCAAACTCTGCACTAACATCAACATACTGCCCTCTCAATACTCTAAACTCTCCTCAACTTCCTATACGGGTCCGTACCATGAGAATCAAAATCAAGGCGGTTACTCCTTGATTACTTCCACACTCAATGCTGGAGTACCCCAGATCTTGTCCTTGTCCTTCCCCTACCCTCTACATTTTATACACTAACGACATTCAACACCTTATACCACAACTCCATCACACTAGCCTATGCAGACCGACAGTCACAACTTATCACTCATGCCAATATAATACACTCACACACAAAACACAAAATATGTTGACAGATAGCCATCTGAACAAAGAATGGAGGATCAAAACACAATAGCAGCAAAATCCAGCATTAATACGTATTTTAACTACAGAACCTTGATCCTCCATTCCTGTCGAACTCAAACACTGACACCCGCACTTACTTCCCTATCACTACCAACTGGCACTGTCCTTGGCTTTAATCTTGACTACCTTCTTTTCTTCGTTACACGGACACAACACTCAAGGCATGCAATAGCTAGTAAGGCCTTCGGGCCTCTACAAGCCCTGAGAAACAGCCTCTCCAACGCACCAAACTACAACCTCTACAAATCCCTTTTACGTCCTCTGAAAACTACTCTCCGGCTAGCTCATCTCTCCTTGCAGCAAAAACAAACTTACTTAACTCAGCGTCCCAGACCAAGGCACTGCCTGGGTGCTTGATGTCAGATGGGAGGACTTCGCCACAAGCGAGTCTCTCCAAGCCCAGTTTAGATACGTCCCTGCCGCTGAATTGTACTGGAAGTGATGGCTCATTGACAGTACAGAATAGACAAACTTGAGACACGACCTGACTACTGGAGCCTCTCTCCTTGACGAAGACATTCGAAGACCCACAAACCAACACAACCTTTTCTACTCCTTGCATGACCCTGCTCCTAACCCCTACTTACAATAACCTTGGATCTGCTGACAGGTACCTTCTAAGACAGGTACCATTCTCTGACCCCACGTTTGCCTTAGGCTTTTTTTGGTTAAGAACAATACTCAGTTCTGCACTCCTCTCTAGCTCTCAAAGGTCGCAAGTCCCTTACTCCTCCAGCTCACCCCAACCGGAGTCCAACAGAAGAAGCCCGTGAATTCTCTATTTCAATATCTTCCCACGAACGCCTTGGCTGCTGGGTTAATCCCTGTCTTCATTTCTACGACTATGTACACTCACCTCTCCAGCACTATTCCTTCGTCTTTTCCCGTCTTCCCACGCGCATATCCCATTTGGGTATCTTACCTGAAATTTCGTTCGTTCGTACACGCCCATGTGAGTTCTGTTTGTTGACTTGAAAAAGGCCCACTGTGTCGGCGAAACGTAGTCCATAAAGTATCCCATTATACTGCATTTGTGTTTAATATTGCCGTTCCACTTATAACACTTCGATCAGGTCCTCACCCCTCATTCTACGTCCTAACAAGTGAATTGAAACTTAAAGATCTTCAATCTTCTTCATAAGGAAGATTTTCTAATGCTAATGTATTAATTTAGTCAGTCCTACGCTGAATGTTTTCTAACGAATTTATGTCCATTCTGGAAAATGAGACCAATTGAGCTGCATAATCTAGGTGAGGCCTTTACCAATGATTATAAAGCTGCAGTATGACCCGGACTTACTGTTGCTATACACTTCTATGATATAACTTCCCAGTAATCTATTTGCTTATTACGTACGTTAGGCATTTGCTGTCTTGTTAGGTAGACCACATATGCAACAGTAAGACAACTATTCCGAAACGTTCGCCTACACAGTAGGCCTGTTTCAGGTCGAATACAGAAATAGCAGGAACAGTAAGATTGAAGACGTATGTAATTCAGTTCCATCACTTAAAGTCGTAAATAGATCCTGACTATTGGAACTGAACTTCTCCATCCGAGGGACTGACAACCTCAAATTGCTAACGACTTTAAGGTGATGGACTGATTACATCGTCTTCACACCATCTCTACTGATCCTGCCTACTTGCTGTATTCACTGAATAGCCCTACTGTGGTAGGCGAAACGTTTCGAAAAAGTTGTCTAACTGTTGCATTTGTTCTTACTAACAACCGTCGGTATTGTATACCCATTTTGATGTTCATCTTGTCAGACACTGCAACACGTGCATCTGGTACAGGAACAACCTCCTTGGACAAGCTTTTCAAGTGAAAAGGGTTGGAACTGAGAGGGACCATTGACCTCTCAGTGCCTCTCACACTACGTACTACAACTACGTACTACTACTACTGACCACTGCACCTCCCCGTCCGACAGTATTAAGTCTTCCGAACTGTCGCTTGAAATCTTCAAATATTTCCTGACTAAGAACTGACTTCTCCAGGCCGAGGGACCTGACAACCACAAATTCTACGACTTCAAGGGTGATGGCACGGTTACATCGTCTTCACATCTTCTACTGTGACCGCCTACTTTTCTGTATTCGACTTAAGAAAGCCTAACTGGTGTAAGGCAAACGTTTCGGAATAAAGTTGTCTAACTGTTGCATATGTTGTCTTACCTAACAACCTGTCGGTATGTATACCATGGTATGATGTTCATTGCTGTCTTGGTTTAAGGTGCTGCTTACCATAACCCCCAATCCTTTCGCAATCTGTAAGTCTAAGATCTACATTATTTAACTTATAATGCTAGGGTTATAACACTTCCCGACTTCAGAACCTGCCCATTAAACACATTGAACCTGCATCTGCCACTTTTCTGACCAAGAGTAAAGTTGTCATAAATCCTCCTGAAATAAGTTCCCTAACATCTACGTTTGAATCAATTAGCCTACCTATCTTCGTGTCCATCGGCGAATTGCTCATATGACTAGCAATTCCTTCATCAAGTGATCATTGATATATATTATAAACAACAACGGGCCCAAGACCTGATCCTGTGGAACGCACTTGTTACTGATCCCCACTGGATTTAACCCATTTATCTGGACACTCTCTGCTTCCTTATGTAGCCATGACTCGATCCACGAGAGCCACCTCCCCCCAATCCATGAGCAGCTACTTTCTTCAACATCGTTGGGTGCGAAATTCTATCACAAATGCCTTACAAAAATCTAAGTAAACAATATCACATTCTTTATCGGGGTCAACAGCCACAAAGCTTTTTACTGAAGAAAGGTAATAAAGTAGTAGAACAAGACCGGCCTCTTGTGAATCCATGCTGAATCATTAATCAAGCTAATGCTTATCGAGATGGTTTCTTATAATCTCACTATAATTACTCTACTAACTTGCCTACAATTGAGGTTCAGGCTATTGGCGGTACTTTGACGGTAACGACTTGTCCCCTGATTTTAAAAATAGAATTTCATTAGCCATCTTCCACATAACAGACACTAAACTTGTTTGAAGAGAAAAATTAAAAAAATTAGTGTAATGGTTCACAGACTTCCATTTTTGCATTCTTAGAAAAACCCCCTTTTTTTTGGAAAAAACCTCACAGTCGACCCGGTGACTTATTTGCTTCAGTCGGTCCTATAAATCTGCTTCACAACCATTTCACTAGCATACTGTGATGTTAGCATAATTTATCGTCGTCTGATCCACTATAACAATATATTACCGAATATTATAAGGGTCTCCCTGTTTAAAACCGAGAGAATAAATTATTTAAAATCGACACAGTTCTTCCTTTGTCAGTAAGATGCCCATGAGTTATTTTTAAAGGGACCTATCTTATCTCTGACTTTTGTTTCTATATACCTGGAAAAAAACTTTTGGAATAGTTGTTTAGGAATCCCTACAACATTAATTTCATAGTCCCGTTTTTAGCTTTTCTATCCCCTTTTTAATTGTCCCTCTTAATGTCATATACCTGAATCATAATATAACCCTCGCCCACTTTGATACGCCTCTAAATTCCTTTCTTATGCCCAGTAAGATATTTGCATCCTAGTATTCATCCATGATAAATAATTAATACCTAGATGTGTCTTGCGAGATCCGAGAAACGTATCCCCGTATCTCATTAGTCCAGCCCCCTCTACTTCAATGTAGGCAAAAGGAATAGTGCAGAGCGAGGCATGTTTCTACTGCAGTTAAATATCAGTGTTAAACATATTGAAGCTTCAGGGGTTATTGAGCATGGAAACCACATCCATCCATTTTCTCCAATAAAAATGTACAAGTTGCACCTACAACTGCCCAAATTCAGTCTGAACCTTCCACTAAGTAAGTCACACCAGCTACCAAAGTTTAAATCCAGTCAGAAGATGAATATCTCAAAGTACATCAGAATTTTAAGTTTAAATCACTCAGAAGTTGTATTGTCAGGTTATTGGTGTTAAAGTCTTGAAACAGATCACATAAGATATTCATAAATTATCGCAATAAAACCAGTGTTGCCAAATTTCACTATTTTTTAAATAAAATAGGTAAATTGGCACCTACACATCCCAGCAGAGAAGCCAATTTGTTGAATAAAATGACAAATTAAAGCTTGCACAAACTGATATCAAGACGAAGCGTTTTTTAGAAAAAATTACATCTGCACTGAAAGTTTGAAACTGATCAGAAGAAACATTCTCCAGTTATAGCCTGGAATCCAACAATTCCAGTATTTTAGCTACCGTTATGTTAGTAAATTCTTAAATTTTGAACTACACAACCTTAACCCAATAACTGTCATCTTCAGCATAAGATACATCAGCCTTTAGAGACTTAAACAGTTCCCAAGATGCATATTCAAGTTAATTTATGGAAAATATGCGACAATCTTAAAAATAAAATTAACATATGAGCTC
Source organism: Cherax quadricarinatus (assembly GCF_026875155.1). Classification (NCBI taxonomy): domain Eukaryota; kingdom Metazoa; phylum Arthropoda; class Malacostraca; order Decapoda; family Parastacidae; genus Cherax; species Cherax quadricarinatus. The sequence goes on from NC_069411.1 coordinate 54,713,526, forward strand.
ATACACTCTTGAACAATCTTAACCTTCCTTTAAAATGAATGGACCAGTGTTGAAGACTTGTAGCTGGTCAACAGAGGCTTTCTCAAGTTATTGTATATAAACGAAAATCAAGAATGGCCTCATAAAATTGACAAAAGTACAACTGTCCATCACAGTAATTCCATGAATCTTCTCCTAGTTAAAGTTCTTCAGTGGAGATAAATGGTATTAAGTACAAACAATATGAAAATTAGACATAAATGCAGTACAATGCGATCCATAGTCAATAAAACATCGCATTATACTGCATTTATGTCTGGTTTTTCCACAGTTCATCAGTGCAAAAAATTTAAAGTCAGGAGGATAATGCGTGCTCAAGTTATAAATGAAAACCTTGGAGGAAGACTATACCTGAGAACGTGACCAGCAATACAGGTGGGACTCTTCCACAATATAAATATGAAAGTATTGTATATGTGTCGTAGTTATCACTTGTCGGTATTGCATACCTTTAATAATACGAAATTAAATCCTACACAGCCCGAAATCATTGTACAACTTTCTTTCAAAGAAAGTCACCTCAGCTGAAAGTTTGAAGTCGATCAGAACAGGCATTCTCCACAAATTGCTTGGAATCTAACGGGTTCACGTTATTAACTATGATAGTAAATTGACGAATTTGTATCTACGCAGCCGAAACTTATGGGTTATAAGATGCATCAGCCATTAAAGACGCCATTAAAAGTGCATCAGCAATTAAAGATGTCATTGAAAGATGCAACAGCCATTAAAGATGCCATTAAAAGATGCAAGAACCATTAAAGATTGAAATTATTTACAAGAGGCATACTTCTTATTTAGTAGAATTCATTTTTATAGAAAAGAAATACTACCTTCCTTGACCTTAAATCTGCTTTTGATGTAGCCGACCGACATGTAATCATTAGTGAACTTGCCAAACTGGCAGAAGAGTGCAGTGGACAAGTGTATTACTAAGAGCAGTAACACACACAGCGAGAGGCATTCTTGAGCTTCCCCAGTGCTCAGGCTTAATGCCAAAGCTGAGATGTGACTCCAAAAGGATCCTGTAGTGCTTGCTGCCTTTGCACCTCCTGACATCGTCTGCTGCTATGCAGCTGCCACACCCTTCGAGCCCAGTGTGGGTGAGGTTTGTGGCAGCCCAACTTGCCTGGCTTCTCCCTCCGAGCCCCGTGGGGGCGGGGAATGGGGCTAGGCCTAGGGACATCTGGTCCCAGAAGACGAGGAGGTACTTGCACCTCCTCCCATGGCAGACATTGATCTGAGACACTCCCTCGACAGGGAGCCAAGGCCGGGCCACCTCTTGGAAAAGCCCCAGGCAGGCGATTATACCGGCGAATTTACAACAGAACTGCCAAAATGGATGTAGGAGGATGGTTTCTCTGTTGGATTAAAGGCTACCTGTCCAACAGAAAGATTTCTGTGTTGTTCCAAATGCATAGAAATGTAACTATAGATTATGAATTAGGAACCCCATAGGGAGGTGTGCTCAGTCAAACCTTATGCAATATTCTATAAATGCCTTACTTAATGCTATGTCTAGCTATCCCAATCATTATATGATTAGCTTTGCTGATGATAAAATGATTCACACCACCGGATTCTCCAACACCCAAAAACACCCTTAACCATGTACTAACCTAGTGTCAGGATCTAGGGTTGATTATCTCTCCTGATAATCAAAGGTGTCCTCCTCGACAGAGAGGTGCAGTTCACCAGATCCGGTTGAATGATGGGTCTCGACTAGAATATGTAACCAGATACAGGTATCTAGGCTTTGAGGTCCCACTATTTGGACCTGTTGTAACGAGACTTTGTCGCAGGTTTTCATCCCAGGTATGGTGCTAATATTAAAATTGTGAATATGATGTGCAGTATTTTGCTTATATTAGATCATTGGTTGATTATGCCGCGCCACTACTTGCTCTTGCGTCTTACTGGAAGTTTGAAAGGCTGGAAAAACTGCAGAACGAAGTAATGAGAATCATCCTAGGATGCTTTCGTGCTGCCAAAATTTTAAATATGCGGAAAGAACTTGATATTCCAAGCATCAGAGATCGTGTTACTGAAAGAAATGTACTCATTGGGTCAGTATGCTCAGGCAAGCCCATTCAAACCCCTGCACAGAAGCCTTCCAAATTTTCCTCTGCGCTGATGAACACTCCTCCAGATAGATCGAAAAAACTGGAATTGATGTCCTCACGAACCAGATACATGATCTATGTCAAGTAAGGCAACAGCGACACTTCCCTGCTCCATAGGATATTACCCCATTCCAAACTACCATCCCTCCATTTCCCTCCAAAAAAATTCTTAAATCACAACCAAAGCTTCGCCTTTAAGCCAAACAGGATGTCTTAAGCTATATTGATAACTTAGTCACACAGCACACTCTTTCACAAATTATTTATGTTGATGGTTCTGTTTACCAATCCAAGGGTGCAGCTGGTAGTGCTGCTGTTGTCACACAGAGTGATGGCTCTCATAAATAAATTGGAGCACGCATCAATAACTGGGCCTCTACTCTTTAAACAGAGCTGTTTGCCATACTCCTTGCACGCAAATGCGTCCATGCATCTAAGGTTAACACTTTAACTGTAACTGATTCTCTGTCATCAGCAACACAGGTAAGAGAAGCAATGCTATAAGAAAAACTACTGCCACCCAGGACACAACCCTCACCACCCACCGGGCACCCCCTTTAAAACACTCGTCTAAAAACAATAACAAACATGGCCGCACCCACAAACATTCAAGATAACTCCCTCCCTGGACTAGAGGATTTGCACATTAAAGACCCAGAAATAGCTGCAATCATCGGGCCCGGTGGCCTGGTGGCTAAAGCCCCGCTTCACACACGAGGGCCCGGGGTTCGATTCCCGGCGGGGGAAATTCCGACACGTTTCCTTACACCGTTGTCCTTTCACCTAGCAGCAAATAGGTACCTGGGTGTTAGTCGACTGGTGTGGGTCGCATCCTGGGGGACAAGATTAAGGACCCCAATGGAAATAAGTTAGACAGTCCTCGATGACGCACTGACTTTCTTGGGTTATCCTGGGTGGCTAACCCTCCGGGGTTAAAAATCCGAACGAAATCTTATCTTATCTTATCAGAAGGCAAAGTCAAAAAATCAATATGCTAACCCGGGAAATGGAAGAGCTTAAGTCCAATGATACGTTAATCCAGGAAATTAAAGACTTCAAAACCAACAACACGCAGAACATGGACAAAATTACAACTTTTTTTTTTTTATTATCACACCGGCCGATTCCCACCAAGGCAGGGTGGCCCGAAAAAGAAAAACTTTCACCATCATTCACTCCATCACTGTCTTGCCAGAAGGGTGCTTTACACTACAGTTTTTAAACTGCAACATTAACACCCCTCCTTCAGAGTGCAGGCACTGTACTTCCCATCTCCAGAACTCAAGTCCGGCCTGCCGGTTTCCCTGAATCCCTTCATAAATGTTACTTTGCTCACACTCCAACAGCAAGTCAAGTTTTAAAAACCATTTGTCTCCATTCACTCATATCAAACACCTCACGCATGCCTGCGGAAGTCCAAGCCCCTCGCACACAAAACCTCCTTTACCCCCTCCCCCCAACCCTTCCTAGGCCGACCCCTACCCCGCCTTCCTTCCACTACAGACTGATACACTCTTGAAGTCATTCTGTTTCGCCCCCATTCTCTCTACATGTCCGAACCACCTCAACACCCTTCCTCACCCTCTGGACAAAGTTTTGGTAATCCCCCACCTCCTCCTAACTTCCAAACTACGAATTCTCTGCATTATATTCACACCACACATTGGGCCCCCAGACAGACATCTCCACTGCCTCCAGCCTTCTCCTCGCTGGCAACATTCATCACCCACGCCTTTTACACCCATATAAAGCGTTGGTAAAATATACTCTCATACATTCCCCTCTTTGCCTCCAAGGACAAAGTTCTTTGTCTCCACAGACTCCTAAGTGCACCACTCACTCTTTTTTCCCTCATCAATTCTATGATTCACCTCATCTTTCATAGACCCATCCGCTGACACGTCCACTCCCAAATATCTGAATACGTTCACCTCCTCCATACTCTCTCCCTCCAATCTGATATTCAATCTTTCATCACCTAATCTTTTTGTTATCCTCATAACCTTACTCTTTCCTGTATTCACCTTTAATTTTCTTCTTTGCACACCCTACCAAATTCATCCACCAATCTCTGCAACTTCTCTTCAGAATCTCCCAAGAGCACAGTGTCATCGGCAAAGAGCAGCTGTGACAACTCCCACTTTGTGTGTGATTCTTTATCTTTTAACTCCACGCCTCTTGCCAAGACCCTCGCATTTACTTCTCTTACAACCCCATCTATAAATATATTAACAACCACGGTGACATCACACATCCTTGTCTAAGGCCTACTTTTACTGGGAAAAAATTTCCCTCTTTCCTACATACTCTAACTTGAGCCTCACTATCCTCGTAAAAACTCTTCACTGCTTTCAGTAACCTACCTCCTACACCATACACTTGCAAACATCTGCCACATTGCCCCCTATCCACCCTGTCATACGCCTTTTCCAAATCCATAAATGCCACAAAGACCTCTTTAGCCTTATCTAAATACTGTCACTTATATGTTTCACTGTAAACACCTGGTCCACACACCCCCTACCTTTCCTAAAGCCTCCTTGTTCATCTGCTATCCTATTCTCCGTCTTACTCTTAATTCTTTCAATTATAACTCTACCATACACTTTACCAGGTACACTCAACAGACTTATCCCCCTATAATTTTTACACTCTCTTTATCCCCTTTGCCTTTATACAAAGGAACAATGCATGGCTCTCTGCCAACCCCTGGGTTTCCCTTTCCCCTCTTCCATACATTTATTAAATAATTGCACCAACCACTCCAAAACTATATCCCCACCTGCTTTTAACATTTCTACTTTACCCCATCAATCCGGCTGCCTTACCCCCTTTCTTTTTCCCTACTGCCTCACGAATTTCCCCCCACACTCACAACTGGCTCTTCCTCACTCCTACAAGATGTTATTCCTCCTTGCCCTATACACGAAATCACAGCTTCCTATCTTCATCAACATTTAACAATTCCTCAAAATTATTCCTTCCATCTTCCCAATACCTCTAACTCTCCATTTAATAACTCTCCTCTCCTTTTTTTAAAACTGACAAATCAATTTGTTCTCTAGCTTTTTTAAACCCTTGTTAATCTCACCTCCAAAACTTTTTCTTATTTTCAACAAAATTTGTTGATAACATCTCACCCACTCTCTCATTTTGCTCTCTTTTTACATTGCTTCACACTCTCTTAACCTCTCTCTTTTTTTCTCCATATACTCTTCCCTCCTTGCATCACTTCTACTTTGTAAAAACTTCTCATATGCTAACTTTTTCTCCCTTACTACTCTCTTTACATCATCATTCCACCAATCGCTCCTCTTCCCTCCTGCACCCACTTTCCTGTAACCACAAACTTCTGCTGAACACTCTAACACTACATTTTTAAACCTACCCCATACCTCTTCGACCCCATTGCCTATGCTCTCATTAGCCCATCTATCCTCCAATAGCTGTTTATATCTTACCCTAACTGCCTCCTCTTTTAGTTTATAAACCTTCACCTCTCTCTTCCCTGATGCTTCTATTCTCCTTGTATCCCTCTACCTTTTACTCTCAGTGTAGCTACAACTAGAAAGTGATCTGATATATCTGTGGCCCCTCTATAAACATGTACATCCTGAAGTCTACTCAACAGTCTTTTATCTACCAATACATAATCCAACAAACTACTGTCATTTCGCCCTACATCATATCGTGTATACTTATTTTACCTCTTTTTCTTAAAATATGTATTACCTATAACTAAACCCCTTTCTATACAAAGTTCAATCAAAGGGCTCCCATTATCATTTACACCTGGCACCCCAAACTTACCTACCACACCCTCTCTAAAAAGTTTCTCCTACTTTAGCATTCAAGTCCCCTACCACATTACTCTCTCACTTGGTTCAAAGGCTCCTATACATTCACTTAACATCTCCCAAAATCTCTCTCTCTCCTCTGCATTCCTCTCTTCTCCAGGTGCATACACGCTTATTATGACCCACTTCTCGCATCCAACCTTTACTTTAACCCACATAATTCTTGAATTTACACATTCATATTCTCTTTTCTCCTTCCATAACTGATCATTTAACATTACTGCTACCCCTTCCTTTGCTCTAACTCTCTCAGATACTCCAGATTTAATCCCATTTATTTTCCCCCCACTGAAACTCTCCTACCCCCTTCAGCTTTGTTTCGCTTAGGGCCAGGACATCCAACTTCTTTTCATTCATAACATCAGCAATCATCTGTTTCTTGTCATCCGCACTAAATCCACGCACATTTAAGCAACCCAGTTTTATAAAGTTTTTCTTCTTCTTTTTTTTTAGTAATTGTATAAAGGAGAAGGGGTTACTAGCCCATTGCTCCCGGCATTTTAGTCGCCTCATACGACACGCATGGCTTACGGAGGAAAGATTTTTTCCACTTCCCCATGGACAATAGAAGAAATAAAAAAGAGCAAGAGCTATTTAGAAAAAGGAGAAAAACCTAGATGTATGTATATATATATATGCATGTGCGTGTCTGTGAAGTGTGACCAAAGTGTAAGTAGGAGTAGCAAGATATCCCTGTTATCTTAGCGTGTTTATGAGACAGAAAAAGAAACCAGCAATCCTACCATCATGCAAAACAGTTACAGGTTTTTGTTTCACAGTCATCTGGCAGGACGGTAGTACTTCCCTGGGTGGTTGCTGTCTACCAACCTACTACCTCCTATAGAACATAAACAAAACGCACTTGACCGACTCAGCAACACCCTCACCAGTCTGAGGAATCCATCAACCTCCTCAAAGATCAAGTTGCGCAACTGAACATCAACATCAAGAGTGAAAGAGAAAGAGTCGACTGACAACTTACCGATGTCATGAACAATTTCCAAGACCACTTAGACCAACAACAACTGTCTAACTCAGTCGTAGTGAATAGCAAACATCTTCCATCAACTATAGCTCAGGAAATAAATATGTAAACAAACCACAATAAAACTGATCCTAGACCATCTTCATCTCAACATACCTAGTGATGTCATAAATGAGTGTAAAGTGATAGGCTATCAACCTGGAAAGCAGTCAGTAATATTGTGGAAAATTACATTTATCTGAATGTATCATTATGTACATAACAGTAAATGAACAAAGATAATTATTATTTATCAGTTAGACAAGTAGGAATTTGGGACACCTAGGTCGCACAAAATGTCCCCCTTCGATACCTACCACTGTCATATCCACAAGTTGCTCTGGACCCATTAATTACAAATAAAATATCTATCACCGGGAATGCTGGTAAATATATAAATTTGTGGACTGTATATTAAAAATAATAAATGATTATATATATACACATATACATAACAGAAGGAGAATATCTTAATATCACTCACCAATTTGACTGGAGATCAAGGTGTATCATACTCAGAAAACCTCACTAACTAAATTTATGAAAATACTGGCCAGAATTATAACACGAATCTAGATAGCTTATCTGAGGTTCCTGGAGCTGTCTTGTCCAGTCGTCTGATATCTCAATTTATGCAGGAATGCATATCCAACAATTTCGCCTCTTATTTGAGAGGTGTCAACCCAATTTTACCTCTAGAGCACGAAAATTCTTCACATTATTAACTAACGTCTGTTACTCAATTCAAACAACAATGGCGAGTCTCTTCTGTGCAGGCGCAGGCTTCTTCCCATTTTTTATAACAATTTTTATTAAATACAGTATAACCATCTATTTACATATAACTACTGTATTTCTGGAAAATATATACAGTATTTTCCACAAATATGTATTAAAATTTAACTGTAACTCTCAAAGAAATAACCTATTAAATACGTCTATTACAGTGAAAAGTGATGTTTATGTGAACGAATTCCTGACCAAAATACGGCAAAATCTCCTCTACCGACTAAGAAAGCTGAAACATGACCGGAAAATACATCAGTGCTTTGCGAGGGATGGAAAAATTGTTGTTAAAAAAAAATCATCAGGAAAGAGATATTTTCTCTCCACTGAACATGAACTAAAAATATTCCTTGGAGATTCTGGCCTCACTGAATCGGAATAAAAATGTAGTTTGTTCCCACCTTCCACCAGCAGTGTTATGAAACCTCAAATTCTTTATCTGACAGCAGTAAATTGTCAAAGTTGATCAAACGCTACTTAAATCTTATATTTTTATTTACACTTATAATTATCTTTTACCAAACTCTATTAGTATAGAGCCATATTTTATTTTAATTACTTTATATTCTATTCTGTGCTAACTTTTACCTTTACTGCCTTATTTTTACCATTTATAAATTTTTTGCCTCTTATAAATTTCTTATCAACTGTTATTTAAGTTAATAAGTAATTTTACTTTTTATTAATATCTGTTCTGCCAAATTTCCCATTTACAGTTTATTACTGTCAATAAGAAATTTACTTTTTATTAATATCTGTATTACCAATTATTCCCATTTGAAGCACTGTTATAAATCCTTTATTATCTATTTTTCACAGTCTTACCCTATTTACCCTTATTTCCCAGTTTATAAATATTACATTAGTATTTCAATTTACTCTGTTCATATCTGTAGTACCAAATATTCCCACCTAAGGTATAGTTTATAAACAGCTGTTGTTTACCATCTTATAATCTTATAGTCTTTAATTTAGAACTGTACATATATTATTTTAATATCTATTGTAAACAACTTAAGTTAGCTTTAGTGCATTTACAAGTCATAAACTGGTACTGCATTGTATTATAACTTTATCTTATTAGCTTATACCTAGTTAATACTCTAGTTCATTCTAGCTTAATACATTAGTCAACACTAAGTCCATTATATTTATTAGTTTAAACATTCTACCTGACCAACAGGCGTTAGCTACACGCTTGCCCAAACATCCCCTTATTACAGACACCAGTACTGGAACTCGACACACTATACATGATAAAAAGAATTGCCACTTAACCTAAATGATGAATGATCACGTCGACCCAGATCTAAATCTATATAATCCATCCACTACCCAATGAAAGTTTAATGGAAAGTAACTGCTACTATTACACAGCATCACAAGCCAGCACTGTCCTAAATTCTTCTAAAAATATTACAGTTATAAACTACTATATCAGGTCCCTGAGCAAACATTATGATGACCTCCTGGCACTCATTGATTCCTTGAAGACAACCTTCTCCTGTATTATTCTCACTGAAACCTGGCTTAAGCAGGACGCAACTGATATCTACTCACTACCGGGATACACAGCAATCCACGACTGCAGACCATACCAAGTTGAGGGAGGTATTGCAATCTATTACTCTAACACCACTTGCTTTAGTGATGAATATGGAGAATATATTCTTTCAAATTTTACTGCAAAAAAACTTAAGACTCCTATTACAATCGGTGCCATTTACCGGATGCCGCATACAAACATCCCAAAGTTTAGTGATAGATTAAAGACACTAATAATAAACAACCAATTGAACAAGCACCACCTACTCTTAGCCGGAGACTTCAACATCAACCTTGGCCTAACAGGTGGCCAACCAGTAACAGATTTCATCAACAATATGAACAGCACACTTCTCATACCATCTATAACTAAACCAACCAGGCTGACAGAGGCAACTGTAACCATAATTGACCATATAAGGGAGCACACTTCACCCAGCAGGGTGGTCAGTGTGCGCACGGAATTGTCTAGATTCCATACGAAGAATGCCTAAACTGGATGAAATGATTGTCAGTAGCGAGTTGTGAATGGTGTTGTATAGGATATAATAACAACAAGTCAGTACACATATTACCCTGGTAATCAAAAGTGTAAAATTTAGTATGTTGTATAATATTCAATGCATGTGGGGACAATGTCATATTCGTGAGGTGTGTGTTGGTGTGTCGTCTATATATTAAAGGTCAGAAGAACGGGGTTTATTTGTATAATCAGGTTAGTGAAAGTATACTTTTTGAGGGGTACTGTAATTTTGTTTTGTATCATTATTATAATTACTCACAGGTGTGGGTGAGTATCGGTTGTATAAGTTATAGACAGCGTTGTACTGTCATGATGTCTCATCATAGTAACCCAGTAGACTGAGTACTGGAACCATTACTTATAGTTCGTGTTTGGTTTCTTTGTTATATATGTACCTGTTTATATACAATTCTGTATGAAGGATTAATAACATATAAATAAAAAAGTGAAAAATTAATGCATATTGTAGGTTTGGCGCTTCTCTTTGTTTATAATAATAATAATGCATATTGTAAGTATTTTGGTTGATGTAATGTATAATCTTGTGTAATCTTGTATTTAACATAGGTGCAAAGGGATATAATGCATAGGGGATGAGGGACAGTTTGTGTCAGCACAAAGTTAAACGTCCTGTGTGTATTTTGACAATGAAATTTATAATTCCGTGGAAGAACTGATACTGTGTTCTTTTATTTATTTAATGTATTGAATTGTTTTAAATAAAATATAAAAAAAATTTTTTACCATATATGGACCAATATACTAGCCCCACTTAAATCAGGGATAATCACAGACAGCACTACTGACCACTACCCCACCTTCCTCTTAACAAACAATGGTAAACAACCGTTTGAATACAACAAAATTTCTTTTAGACTTCATGATGAGGCCTCAATAAGTAACTTCACAACAGAGCTACAGACAGTTGACTGGCCTACAGAATTCTCTAATGCCAATGGTATCGATGATTGGACTGACAGATTTCTTAAAAAATTACTTAGACTATATAATAAACATTGTCCTATAAAAACGAAACAGATTACGAATAAACGGCTAGGTTGCCCATGGCTAACTAACAGCATACTAAGGTCTATAGCAGTGGTTCCCAAACTGGGGGTAAATTACCCCCTGGGGGTAATTTAACCATTTTTGGGGGTAATGGAGGGGTGACAGAAAAAAAGTTATGAATTCTGAAAATCAAGAAAACAATGCGGTACCCGGTATGAGGATTATTGTTAACTTTGTCTTAGTATATAAAGTTGTAAAGTAAACCTATTATAAGTAAGTAATAAAGTTAAACCAAATAACAATAAACATCAAAAACTAATATACAGTATTAGAAAAGAAGAAATATATAGCTAAGTGTGTGGAAACCCAAAAGTATTTTGACAAGTATGCTTCAGGACAAAAGTCACTCAGTAGCCCAGATCGACCTGTCCAGTACGCGTCACTCACTTCCTGAGGCTGCCTCTATTTCACACTGTCAGTTTATCTGTGAGCATCAGCCGAGGTAGACATAAGCTGGTATGTATGTGTACTGCCCTGTGCAGTATATAGTTAGTATTTACCCACTGTTACTGTGAATTTGTAGCTATTATTAATTTTATATATAATGTATGTGTGGTTCTTACGTTTTCAATGGTTTTGCTAGGATTAGCAGAGTATGCGAGGCTGTATACGTTCACGTTTAGCCATATATATCAATAATAACAACATTTTGTGAAAGGGGTAACATGCTTTATGTGGCATGTTAAATTGGGTAACAAGCTGAAAAAGTTTGGGAACCACTGGTCTATAGATAAGAAACATCAGTATGAAAAGCAATATAGGCAGGGTTTAATACACAAGATATTGTTAAACACTATGCATCAGTTCTCACCAAACTGATAAGAAAGGCCAAGCAATTATACTATTCCAGCAGATTCACCGAAACAAGAGGAGATATAAAAAATAAAGACCTGGAAAACACTCTCTGAGATTCTAGGCACACACAAACTGAAAAAAAAACCAGGGATATTGTTCTAACTAAACCAAATGAATTACAATTACAGCCTATTGATAGTCAACAAGATAAATGACTTCTCAACCATAGGATCAAGCCTCGCCAGTAAAATCCCAGGTACCAACACCAGAGCAAGTGACTACTTAAATGGAAATTTCCCATCCTCCATCTATCTATCTATGTGTGACTTGAAAAAGCCCACTGTGTGGGTGAAACGTTGTCAATAAAGGATCACATTATACTGCATATGTGTTTATATTTCCACTGTGTCGGTATTTGATACCATTTATTTCCATATTGCACCTACCGAGCCCACCGAAGTCACCTCGATTATCAAGTCACTTAAAAATAAATCAGGGAATCTGTCTCAAGTCCCACCATTATTGTACAAGCGAGTGGCTCATGCCCTTTCGCCTACTATTTCATTACTTTTTAACAAATCCCTAGAAACTAGCACCTTCCTGACACTACTCAAGACAGCAAGGGTTACACCAATACACAAAGGTGGTGACCCCACAGATGTAAATAACTACAGGCTATTGCAACCCCTGAATGGGTCACAATATATATAATGTATATTACCTGTTCATATAATTTTATATTGCTTATATTTGCAATATTAGCTAAATTGTAAATATATTGCTTTATATTTTTATTTGACTTAGTTATATTATTAGGTAGGATGTAACATTTATATATTATTCAGTGTTCATAGTTCGAGTGTTAAGTAGCTGACAGCATTGTCTAACTACTGTAGTTTTCACTCTGCTTGTTTCTGCTGGCTTCTGTGTTGGTGGGCGGCAGCAACCCACGGAGAGTCATGTGATCAGGATGGGGTGATCATACCTCACCAGGAGTGAGAGTCGAGCTGGCCTGCACATTATTGTCTTTTTGATGTGGCTTCCAACAAGACTTTCCTCTACTGCTCTCCCTTGTGGGCCCTTGTTCGAAGATCGTCTCTGTCGCTTTCTTGTTGTTGGTTCTGTGTAACTCTGTTCACAGAACATGGTCTAGACTTAGTGATTTTCGACATTGTACTGAGGTTGTGTGTCGCATTGACACTCTGAGAAACTCAGGTCCTGAGCAGTAGCTTCTGACCTAATTTGTACTGGTATCTGTGCACTGTCACAGTCGGGGATTTTTTAATGCTGAACTAGATTCAGTAGTATGGGAGTTTTGTGGCTTTTGTGGAGGATCTGCAGATGGTCCCTACTTAGTGTCGTTATATTATCTCCTTGTTCCTGATTCTGTGTTGCTGTTGCTTGTTATGTTGCTGTTCGGCTTATCAGTCGTTTTATTGTTCAAGCAAGCTGTTCTGATTGCCAGGTTGGTCAAGAAGTTAGTTTATGTGAGGACTTTTAGTCAGTCACTGGTTAAGTCTAGTCGAGTCTTGAGACATAGCAAACTACTTAGAGCACTTAAACACATACACACAAACGTACTTGTATATATTTGTATTATGTTATTAAATGTTAACACTGTACCAGATGGTACTTAAAAGCCATAAAGATGAGACATGTGCTTTCAGCACAATACTACTGTACACAAGAGAAGTGTAGGAACTTGTATCCTATATTATATTCAGTTGATTACTATAATTTACTTTGATCTTATATGCCTTGACAACTTATTGTTATTAATAAACTTATTAAATTTTAATCTCTTTAGTTAGTAGCCTACCAGTTGTAATCCTGAAGCTTTATTGAATCTTACTAAATTCTAATGGATAATTGGACCAGGATACTGACTACTTGTTACAAAAATCCAGTAACAGGCTGGATGTTAGAAGGGCAGTCCTTTCTAGTATTCACTGGAAATCTCTATGCTTATTAGATATCACGTTTTTTGTAACACAGGCCAATATCAAACTTACTGTTACTATCCAAAAATCTTCAAGAAACTAGTACACAAGAGATTATATTCATTTATAACAGCACAAAGCATACTCAACCCTTGCCAGTTTAGCTTCAGGAAAAACAAAAGCACAAACGATGTAAAAATGCTAGACTTGCTCTACACTGCATTGGAAAATAAGGAATATCCATTAGGACTCTTTATTGGCCTAAGGAAAGCTTTTGACACAGCAGACCACGGCACCCACTCCACAAACTTGACCATTATGGTGTAAGAGAAACCATACCCCCGGCCGGGATTGAACCCGCGGTCATAGAGTCTCAAAACTTCAGCCCGTCGCGTTAGCCACTAGACCAGCTAGCCACAATAAGATTCATCCAACTAGGTATATTTCTACACCATAGGAAGGTTAGCACAGGCACCACTGTGACCACAAATGCAAGTTTTTACAGACGAATCTCCAGCTAGCGTGGCCGTGACGAGCTCTAGCTCAAGTCCCTTCACTGCCGTCAACATGACTCAAGAAATCGTAATGACATGATTGCAAACAAACCATACCCCCGGCCGGGATTGAACCCGCGGTCATAGAGTCTCAAAACTCCAGCCCATCGTGTTAGCCACTAGACCAGCTAGCCACAATAAGATTCATCCAACTAGGTATATTTCTACACCATAGGAAGGTTAGCACAGGCACCACTGTGACCACAAATGCAAGTTTTTACAGACGAATCTCCAGCTAGCGTGGCCGTGACGAACTCTAGCTCAAGTCCCTTCACTGCCGTCTGTAAAAACTTGCATTTGTGGTCACAGTGGTGCCTGTGCTAACTTTCCTATGGTGTAGAAATATACCTAGTTGGATGAATCTTATTGTGGCTAGCTGGTCTAGTGGCTAACGCGACGGGCTGGAGTTTTGAGACTCTATGACCGCGGGTTCAATCCCGGCCGGGGGTATGGTTTGTTTGCAATCGTGTCATTACGATTTCTTGAGTCATGTTGACGGCAGTGAAGGGACTTGAGCTAGAGTTCGTCACGGCCATGCTAGCTGGAGATTCGTCTGTAAAAACTTGCATTTGTGGTCACAGTGGTGCCTGTGCTAACCTTCCTATGGTGTAGAAATATACCTAGTTGGATGAATCTTATTGTGGCTAGCTGGTCTAGTGGCTAACGCGACGGGCTGGAGTTTTGAGACTCTATTACCGCGGGTTCAATCCCGGCCCGGGGTATGGTTTGTTTGCAATCGTGTCATTACGATTTCTTGAGTCATGTTGACGGCAGTGAAGGGACTTGAGCTAGAGTTCGTCACGGCCATGCTAGCTGGAGATTCGTCTGTAAAAACTTGCATTTGTGGTCACAGTGGTGCCTGTGCTAACCTTCCTATGGTGTAGAAATATACCTAGTTGGATGAATCTTATTGTGGCTAGCTGGTCTAGTGGCTAACGCGACGGGCTGGAGTTTTGAGACTCTATGACTGCAGGTTCAATCCCGGCCGGGGGTATGGTTTGTTTGCAATCGTGTCATTATGATTTCTTGAGTCATGTTGATGGCAGTGAAGGGACTTGAGCTAGAGTTCGTCACGGCCACGGTAGCTGGAGATTCGTCTGTAAAAACTTGCATTTGTGGTCACAGTGGTGCCTGTGCTAACCTTCCTATGGTGTAGAAATATACCTAGTTGGATGAATCTTATTGTGGCTAGCTGGTCTAGTGGCTAACGCGATGGGCTGGAGTTTTGAGACTCTATGACCGAGGGTTCAATCCCGGCCGGGGGTATGGTTTGTTTGCAATCGTGTCATTACAGTTTCTTGAGTCATGTTGACGGCAGTGAAGGGACTTGAGCTAGAGTTCGTCATGGCCACGCTAGCTGGAGATTCCTCTGTGAAAACTTGCATTTGTGGTCACAGTGGTGCCTGTGCTAACCTTCCTATGGTGTAGAAATATACCTAGTTGGATGAATCTTATTGTGGCTAGCTGGTCTAGTGGCTAACGTGATGGGCTGGAGTTTTGAGACTCTATGACCGCAGGTTCAATCCCGGCCGGGGGTATGGTTTGTTTGCAATCGTGTCATTATGATTTCTTGAGTCATGTTGACGGCAATCGTGTCATTACGATTTCTTGAGTCATGGTGTAAGAGGCCATGCACTTACATATTTCAAATCCTACCATACTAACAGGTATCAATACGTCTCCATTAAGGACACAACATCATTATCACAACCACTTGATACTGGAGTGCCTCAAGGAAGTGTCCTTGGTCCCCTGCTCTTCCTCTTATACATCAGTGATCTTCCCAACGTATCACAACACCTGAAACCAATTCTCTTTGCTGACAACACGACTTATGTCATCTCCTACCCAAATCTTGCCTCACTCAACACCATAATTAACAAAGAACTCCTGAAAATATCAACCCGGATGACTGCCAATAAGCTTACACTTAACACTGAGAAAACCTTCTATATTCTCTTTGGTAACAGAGCAGGTGTTGCACAACTCGACATTAAGATCGACAGTGCCCCTATTGCTAAGCATAATGAGGGCAAATTCCTGGGTCTACACCTTGACAGCAACCTGAATTTCAGCACCCATATCCAACACATAACAAAGATACGTTACTACGTACCATAATCGGCGCTACTCACACTATACTATTCACTCATCTATCCCTACCTCACATATGCCATTTGTACTTGGGGATCAACAGCAATTACCCACCTAAAGCCAATAATAACCCAGCAAATAGCCGCAGTAAGAATTATCACATAATTCATTCGTCTCTCGACCTCTGAGGTGAGAGGATGCATTCTGAGCTTGCCTCTGCTGTCCCCTGGTGGCTGGTGGTGAATCTCAGTAATCAAAATGGCAGACAGACATGGATGCCGTGCAAATACGGTCTGTGTGGAGCTGGTCCATGGTACACTAGGCAGTTTAACGATGCAGGTGATTCTCCCTATGATCATCCGTGATGTGTATGAAATACAAAATGAAGAGCTGTATGGTGTGTGTGGAGAAATTTTCTCCAGGAGGGGGTATTCAGCCCCTTTCAGCCTCTTTCAGCCCTGAGGGGCCCAGCCCTCTCAGAAGGGGCAAGCATCTTGTTTACTGCTACAGTAAGTAATTGATCCCAGATGCAGTACGAGTATGCGACGTGGTCAAGCGACCGACGCTCCTTGCAAAGTCCAGTGTTGCAAAGTGTAGTTTAATAAAAGACAGTCCATCTCTTACCTTAGCAGGACAATTAAGGAAAATCCTGCTCCCACTTTATTACCATTGTAAAGATAGTGGACATTGTTGTCTGTGCTTAAGACAGCAAGAATCAAGCATTCTGCTTTGCTTCATGGAGGAAGTGGCAAGGAAGCAAAAGTACTAGGTCAGCTTTTCCTTTATGTTCAAGGGGCACTGGAGTGGTGTAGGACGCTGTGAGGGCAGATTACTTTTGACTCTACTGAGAGTCACACTGATGCCAGGATAACCAACAAAGAGCACTGATCCATGCGTTAGTGTGAACAAAGTGTCTCACAAAACACAATAAACACTTACAGAGAAGTGTGATCAGCTTGTTTAGTGACATTATGGTGTGAACAATTATTGATGAACAGTGTAACAACGAGTGTTGCGATCCAACAGAGTGTAGTGTGACATTCTTCAAAGAACACTATTCTTCAATCAATTCAACGGATATCTGGGCATAACTACGGGTCAGATACATATACCCAGGTAAGTGTTCTAACTCGTGATGTACTACTATTGACTGTGCAGTTGAGTCTAAGTTACGAGTTAGTCACTTATCATAAACCCCAGTGATAAGCGGAACTTTGAGTCCACACAAGTACGTACGTCAGCCATCAGTGAATGAAATATGCTGACATAACACCCCCTAGGGGTAATTTATTATTAACATAATATAATCTTTTACAGCCCATTAAGAAGTGGATATGACAGCTTCTCAAAATCTCGTCTGCAGGGGCAGCTGTGTGGATGATGAGCTGTCTTATCAGCTAAGTACTCCCTATCTTTAATAACCTTAGCTGGTAAATCATTTCTCAACAGTGTGGCTGTCAGTAGAGTAACAAGGATTTTCATCAAATTCATAAATGCTGGGTTTTACTCAAGCATCGTCGACATGTATCAAGAGAAGAGGATGGCCGTGACTACAGCAGTGGAGGTATGCCTACATGATGTATCCAGCTATGTGACATGGGTTAAAATAAGAAATGTACCCTTTGATGCTACTGAGTATGATGTGGTGGCGGTATTCCATCGATATGGCAAGATTCATGCGGCTGAATTGGGAGTGTGGAAGGATGGGCCTTATTTTGGGCTGCCAGAGGGATCCTTCACACTGAAGATGAAGTTACGGCAATCAAAACCTTCGTATGTTCTATTGAAGAGTTCAGAATGCAGGTCTACATATACTATGCGGGACAGAGAAGAACATGCAGGCTGTGCGGGTCTTTTGACCATATGGCTGCCCAGTGCCATCGGAAGCCAGGATGGAGGGAACAGATGCCAACACCAGTGGATCAGCAGTTGGGTCCTGTGGTGCCAGAGACAGGTGCAGTTGAAAGACAGGCATCATGCAGTTGGAGTGAGGAAGTGGGTAGAGCAGAGACGGAGATGGAATCATGTGCTATGTTACCGGTGGGGACGGGGCCAGAGCAGACGACGACGGCGAGCAATGTTGGCAAGAGTGTAATGCAAAAGGATGGACTGCTGGATGAGGTTTTAAATACCTTCCTGAGTGAGGTGGAGGGAAGTCTGGATGATGGGCAGCGTGGACGAACATTGGAGGAGACAGCTGATGCATCGGTGCATGGGGAGACCTTGCATAATGAGGGCAAGGTGCACACGGTAGTGGCTGAGGTGCATAGAGAGGGCATGGAAGATGAGGTCATGTGTGGAGACAGAGGTTCACACAAGACAACAGCTGGGACATCGGAAATGGATGACGTCTTAACGCCCAGGCAGAGATCAGGAAAGAAGTCTTGGAAGCCAAGGTTGGATCTCCCGGAGAGTGGGTGTAGCAGTACTGAGGTACTGAAAGGCTCAAAAGACAAGGGGGGGGGGTCTGGACAGGCAGGGGGCCAAACGTGGCTCTAGTCAGCAGCCAAGTCTCGTGGGTAACCTTCCAAGGTGGCGGGGTAAGCCGCCTTTACTGTCACAATTCAAGGTTGTAACGATTAATGTTAATGGCCTGAGAGCTGAGGTAAAAAGAGTGTGGGTGGAATGGTTTTTGAGGAGATTTAGTGTAGATATCTGTTTCATACAGGAGCACAATTACAAGTTTGGTTATGAGTTGTTTTTGAAGGGATATAAGTTGTATGTGAGTGGCTCATTGAGGTTGAAAGATGGAGTTGCTGTGGCTGTAAAGGAAGCCAGTCCCTTGCGTATTTTGAGGTGGGAGGAGAGGGGAAGGGTCGTGAGGGTGGAGGGAGAGTGGGGTGCAACAAGGGTTTGTTTTATAGGAGTATATATGCTGGTGGATGGCAACGCATGAGTCAAGGAGAATTTCGTGAGGCGAATTTTTGACTGTAATATTAAAGAGGGATACCATATATAGTCACTGTCATTGGGGAGATTGGAATTGTCATCGGGCAGGGGTTGTGGAACCGAGGGAGCGAGGGGTGCGAGTGTTATGTTGGGCCATGTTATGCATGTGTTGGGAGGACATAGGGGTTTTGATGTTGTGGGAGGGGTGGTTGGCGGGGGGTTGAGTTTAATTTGTGAGAAGCGTGGTTATGCTGCAAGATTGGATAGGATCTCTGCCGATGCAACGGAATGCAGTACGAGTGTTGGGACGTTAGGGACTTTTGATGTGGGGAGTTTTCTGATCATGGGCAATATGGTGGATCTTGATTGGGGGGCTATATGGTTATGGATACATTTGGTTTTTGGAAATTAAAATGTCGATGATCATGAGGATAAAGTGAGGAACTAGTGGAGTATGAGGTTTGGGGAATGGTAGGTCAAACTTTTTTGGGATTCTAGATTGTGGTGGAGTTGTGTGTCTTGGGAACTGGTGAGAAGTAAGTGTAAAGGCGGAATGGAGGACTGTGCTGTGGGGGATAAAAACCATCAGAATAATGGGTTTTGCGATGTTTTAGCGGTCTGGGCAGCAAGGATTCAACTTATTTTATAACTTAGAAGGTAAGTGGAGGATATGGGCGTGGATATCATAAGGGACAGGCACTATTATATTCACAAGGACATGAGTAATTATGCTGATTTCTGGTTCCAAAGGTAAAATGGGGGGAAGGGGCAAGGAAGGCGTATTGCTATTGAGCAGGTGTTTGGGGGGCGGGGGATGAGTGAGTTAGGGTCGTGTGAGAGGAGGGCATGGCGATGGGAGGTGAGATTAGCATGGGGAAGTTGAGGAGGCTATGCTCATAACATGAGTATGGAAGGCGCGGGTATAGATGAGATTTCAAAATGTTTTTAAAGAATTCCTATGGGACCACATTAGGATACTGTTCTGGTGAGGGGTCTGAATTGTATGCAACAGGACGGGAAGTTAGGACAGACACAGCGGCACGGGAAAGTGGTTCGTTATTGGCACACAAAAAGCAAGAGAGGAAGACTATTTGAGTGCGTACAGAGCTATTTCACTAACTACAAGATTTCGCAAAGTATATGGGCAATAGAATAAAGAAGGTGATAGGTGGGGTTATACATAAGGGGGCAGATGGTATTTCCAGGAAAGAAGTATGAGTGATGGGTTGGCCACATTAGGGATTTTTTGGAGGTTCAACGGGGAGGGGGAGGGCTTTTGGGTATTGATTGGGAAAAATGCATATGACGGTGTAGATAGAAGAAACTTTCTGGGTTAGTTTGATGCATCAGGATGTTGGACATGGGATGTGGTGAGGATGGGTGTTTTAGTAGAAAATTTTTTTTTTTTAAAATGTTTTATCTGCTATGATGCGGGTTTCAAATTAAATGGCCAGGTTGGTATGCCTGTCAAAGATGGAAGAGGAGCTGGTTTGGACAGTGTGTCCCTGTTCACAAATATTGTTTGCGTTCGTGTATGCAGCATACATTTTATGGCTACGTTGGAGAGGGGGACTTTAAAACAAAACACAAAAAAGGGAGAGAAGGATGGGTGTATAGATCGTGTGTGGTAATGTGGAATGATACCACTGTTCTGATAGACTGGGGTCTAGAGGGCTTGCGTAAAGTGGGAGAGAGCTGTTGGAGCTTTTTGGCGAGTGGCAGTTTCTGGAATGCGGCGGTGTCGAACCAGAACAAAATAAAAATTCATAGTTTAGTCTGGAGGTTGGATTCCTGAGTGAGGGGGGGGTGTGGGGTTGGAGTTTGGTGTGGGAAGTGATGGTTTCGGCTAAAATTTGTGTGGAGTTATATACAATGGTAGATGGTGAAGGAGGACGGGATTAGTACCAGGTGTGAGATCGGAGGGTGGTGGTCGAGAAGAAGTAAAAAGGTTACTGAGTTTAGAGGCAGGGACGTACCTTACAACAGCGGCGAATAATAGTAAATTCATTAGTTTTTAGTAAATGTGTGGAGTATGGCAGTGGTTTGTATCCATTTTGAGTTCCAGGATAGTAAGGAGAAGATTCAGAGCCGAGAGGGCATTATAGTTATGTTTGGGGCTGGCTGACGGTGAGGGCATGGCTATGCAAGGAGTAGGTGATGTCGAATGTATGCAGTGGAGGAGTAGGGCACTTTTAGCATTTGGGCCGTAGGTGAAGGCCCTATATCGTGTTATTATTTAAGTATTATTCCAGGTATACAAATATACAGTAACATAGAATTATCATACATTGGCAGCAATGTGTAGAGAACATAGGATAACCCCAATCACAAATGTCTGACGGAGTGAGACTTATTTACATTGCAGGGGTCCTTTTTCTCTTATCTATTATATTATATAGGTTATAATTATTTTTCTTTTTATTACAATGATGATAAACTTCTTATTGATCATGCTAAAAAGGTCTGTCTACTACACGAGGGTCTTTAAGACTAATCTACAATACGCAGGGTCATTATACTAGGGATATACGGGTAAATTTCACGTACCCTATGGTAGCTAAAATAGAAAATCATTCCCCTCCTTTCTGTAGTTTCATTCATCAGAATACACCCTTTTTTGGCAGTCTTCTTGAACTGTTCATGCTATGACTGGCTTTGACATTGCGGGTATTGTCTGTTCCATTCCTTTATTTGCTGTACAATAAAGGTTGTTTTGACGCCTCGAGGCCACTGACTGTGGGTTACTACAAAGTTGTGCTCTCTCCCCCTAGTACTACTGATTGCTCTTTCGAGTTCCCAAACCTTGACAAAATTGACAGCTAAGATATGTCTAGGACACTGTTTGTGAGCAATTTATATAAAAACATGATTTAGCTTCTGTTGTCTTTACTCGTCTTCAAACATTCAGCATATCCAACTGCTGTTAATTCATCCTGGCCTACAGTTCTCTTGGTCGCCCAAGAACCAGGATAATATTACGATTTTGTTCTGGCGTGTGATTTGCAGTCTTATCTTTCAGTTTTTTTGGTAAGGCAGAGTAGTACCATGAAGAGCAAGTTTAATCCATATGGCATTGTATAAGGGCTAGACATAGGGTACTGCGCTGCCTCAGTAGTTGACACTGTGCTTGTCCTTTTCACTAGGAAACTTCTAGTATGGCATTCGCTTTATTTACTACACTGTTCCCCGATCCAATTTCTCCACTGACATGCATGGGTCATCAAAGGGGCATTCCCAGATATTTTTAATGATGAAACCAAAGTGTATGGATACTCCATTACATGTACATTAAAATTATTACCCTTGCTCAGTTTATGCTTTCGTGCCAGGAGAACTGCTTCGTTTTCCACTAGGTGTAATGATTAGTTTGTTTTGTCTACTTACCATTTGCTGCATGGACTCCGGTTCCAGTGTTTAAAACAGTTGCATATATCTTGGGGTCTTTACCTGTCACTAACAGAGCACTGTAGTCTGCATACAGTAGGAGTTTGCACTTGACACTGATGGCCTTATCATTGATCATAACATAAAGAATAATAAGGACCACAACAGTATACTACTTGGGGAACGTCCACATGGTCTATCAGGCTCGAGGTTATGATTACGTTTGTTGATTTTGAATTTTTGTCGCTCATGTTGCTACAGTAGTACTCTAATACCAGTCTACAGAACCCTTATGTACGATAGCTTGTAGTTTAATTACCATAATATATTGTGGTTGACAGTATCCCCCCGAAGGCCTTTTGCAGGTTAAGGTTACCATACATATGAGGTTCCCTTGTGACATTTCTGTTCTCAGGTAATCCAATTAAGATTAATAAGGGAGGTATCGTTGAGTAGGAGTCTTCTAAAAGCCCTGTTGATGCTATGAGAGAATTATGTTGTCATTTACAGGTACTTAACTACTTGTGTTACTCTCCGCCCTCTCCAGAATTTTAGATATTTTACTGTGTATACTAATGATGGTCTATAGTTGCTTACTTCAGACCTATTGATTTTCTTGAAGACGAGTAAAACTCTGCCTCTCCTTCAATTGAACCCCTACGTCGGTATTAGTGGTGATTGATAGATTTATTATGTGAGCTATAGGGATTGACAGTTCAGAAGCTCAACATCTTTTAGCGAATTAGAAGGGATGTTATCAGGGCCCTGTGCTCCTTAGTTGGTTTAACTGGCTTAGTTCTTTTTGAATGAACCGTCATCGAGATAAACCTTAATAGTTGTACAACTGTTTGCGGGGTTACCACTATATTGGCTATAGTATGTTTGAAACTTATCAGTGTCTGATGTTAAAGGATATTTGATCAGCTTGCGCGAGTTTACTTTCTAGTGTTGATTGCATCAGAGGTTGCAGATAGGAGTTTAAAAGCTCAATTGGCACACTTAGATGTTTAGTTGCATACCTCATATCGATAGTGGTTATGTTAGACCTATCTACGGGTTAATGGCTATACCCCATCTGTTTTAGTTGTTGCCAGAGCTTGCTGGGGTTTAGGCTTATACTCTTCAATTTTTTGAGCAATAGTAGTGCTTTGCATTCTTTGCTCTTTTACTAAGCCTCTGTAACTCTGTTCCTACTCTTTGGAATTCACTTTAGTGCTGCCAATATCTCTGCATGTTTGCACTTTAAAATCTTTTTAGGCAGCTGGTCTCTGAATTCATATTATCTAATTACTCAGTAGTCATCCGGGTCAGTTCTTCGTTGAATCATAACCTCTTAAACTGGGCAATTGTATTAAGAATGGCTAGTGAACATTGTTTTGAATTTTCCGGCATCGTTTTACGTCCTGCTGACAACTTGTTATCTCTGTCTCAGTCACAATTGTGTAGCACTTATTACCAGTGTTTCTTTACTGTAGTTTTCTAGTTGAACATCTTTTTTATTGTATGTGTACGGCCTTATCCTATTCCCTAGTGGATTTATCATTGGTGCAGTAAATGATGTAATGATCATAAGAACTGTGGTGAATGACGCCTGAATGGACTAATGTTCTCAGCCGCGGGTTACAAAGTATGTGGTCAATTTGGTGGCTGAGAACTGTGTGATCCGGGTTGGGTGTGGATTAATTAGTTGGGTTGTAGCTATAATTAATCTTAGAATTTAGCTTATCCTTTTGCATAGACCGTTATTTTGCCTCGCTGAAAACAGATATTCGATGGTCGACCCTGTATTATTGTCTCGCAATTGTTTTCACACTCGGACAAGACTCTGGAAAGTCTTCTAAGAACTGGTCCTGGGTAGGAGGGCGGTAACTTGTTCTACTAGATGGTTTGGTCTTGGGAAGCAGCAATTAAAAACAAGCCGTAAGGGGCAATCTCCAGTTTATTGTTATTTAAAATCAGGTCCTTGGGGTTGTAAGATAAGATCATTTATAATGTAGGAAAATACTCCTCAACCCTTTCTGTATTCTATCTAAGCTGTTATATATTGTAACTTCTTATTTTGACCTCGATCGTCAGTGACCGTATCACCAACCAAGATTCTGAGATGGTTTTAATCTGCCGCCTAATTTTGTTAGCTAGATCCTAATCTCTGCAATTTAGGAAGAAGAGTGCATCTTCGAATTGACATGAATAAAGTGAAGGCCTGTTTTCTAAAACAATCATAATCATCATTATATGGCAATGGCGTCTTTTGTATTCAAATTAGGTAAATCATTGTCATCACTGCTAAAGGGTAAACTGTGCCAAAGTGAATCTGTTACACACAAAAATGATTCTTGGCACCGTTGCTTTAATTGTACATAACTCCATCATTGCACCCACCCCTTACACATTAAAATTTACATAAGGTGTCCTTTTCTGTTTTTCATGCGTACTTTTGTACAGTGTATGCCACCTGTTTGGTACAGTGTTTTGAGATAATAATGGCTGTTTGTCTCACAATTTGACCTATGTTCCCCCCACCCCCTCACCATATGCATTACATATGGAGTTAAGGTTATCAGCCTAGTACTAGCGTTCAATTATCGCCGTCCATTTTATGCCTGTCTGTTTTCGCCTCTGCACAATAAGTTTGTGGTCACTGGATTAAATTTGGAGTAAATCACCACTTAAGAGCCGCTACAATAAGGTGCTGTGTGCCACGGTTTTTGTATTGGGCGGTATGCGGTGTGCCATACTTGCGGCCCGATAGTGAGGTTTACTTTTTGGCTACGGATGGCAACTGTGGGCTTTTAATGTCGCAGGCGCGACGGTTACTCCATTCACCGTTTCACACCCCCATGACCTGATTTCTTTCTTAATGGCGAATTGAAGATAGAAAATTAAATATAATCTATGGCAGCCTGTACCCCTCTAATGCATGCCATTTTAACCTCTTCGCTCTTTTACTAAATATACAAATAATATTTATTTCTCTTTTCCAGTCCCTTGTACACTTTGTATTGCTTTAGCAATCACACATGAATTACTAGTAAAATTTCCTCTTTCAAAACCCTCTTCAATGCTCACTGATCCCTTTTTCTCAAATACCCTTACAGTTACTTAACCTCTTCAAACCCTATTCACTGCTCACTTTTCACTTAACTTCACAAAACCCTTACAGTTAACCCCTTATTACACACTCCTACCCACCTCACTTCACAGTCTGGCCTTCACCAATTAACTTCTAACTCCTTTCCATTCTGGAATTAGACCCAGAAAGGTTTATTCAATGGTTTTATCCTTCCAAATCCCCCTCAATTCCATTTATTGGGGGTGTGTCGTGTTAGTTGTCTCCTGGACTGGTCTGCTGACTCAGCCATTTTAAGAACACTGAGGGGGTGTAACGCCACCTGACTTATCCTTGAGTTTATAAATTATATATTGGCTTTTTTGACTATGATTCTCACACTGTATACTGAGTCAGATGAATATAGGTTCAGCTACTAAAGACATTAACTGGACTATTTGTAACTTTTCTCTTCTTTTCCACGAATGGCACTGAGGCGATAAAGGTCATATACCTTGGACGTTTTGTACATGCTTGATTTGACAGAGGTCTCCTGTGTTTCCCTCTCGTTAGCACTGGTTAAAAGGTGTTATGATGGTGGTACAGATATGATGCTACTGTCAACAGTTATGAACATCAGCAAAGGATGAGAAGTTTCACCTCGTAGTTGTACGTCTGGCAGTTGCTGCTGTTTTTGGATGCCGGGCAGCCATGTTTAAAGGCTCATATCTTTACCTCGTTTGGACTGAAGAAAAAAAAAGTCCTACAGACTGTATTTCCTGGAGATTTAGTTTGATTCAGGTTTTTCTGCATTGTTTGCTCTTCCGTTATACACTGTGCAGTAGATATGGAGGTACAGTTATTTTGCATGGTAGTTGGAAAAACGTCTCGTGTCTGGTTAACGTCTGGCAAGAAGTTGGTACTTGAATGCGGTCCCTCTTCTGTCATATTTAGTCAATTCGTTGTCGTACAACCGTCAGCTTTTTTATGTCTCTATAGTTTACTTTCTTGTTGTGCAGCAGTTACTTGCAAATTTGGCCATTCACAGAAGAGTTCAGAATAGGCCAGGGCACGCCGGCAAGATTTAGTGAGACGCATTGTGCTGCTTGTGCGGCCTGCGCTGCCCACTGCCCGTGCCCAATGCCCGCTGCCCGCTTGCCTTGTGAGGATTGCTATTATCCCATGTGATGACTTGGAATTAGTCTGACCTTGTGATGACCTGAGGACAGGTCATGGAGATGTAGAAGCCTCTGTGCGGAAGGTTGGGATGTTCTCAGGCGATAAACGCTCACACGCGGTACCTGACCTGAGGCAGACACTGCCCAGTCTGGTTCGTGACAGTGTACTCGTTTTTTTTGCTCGTTAGGAACAACTTCCCATCCATTGGCTCTGGCTCGAGATGGCGTAACTCATACGGACACTTCTTTGAAGTGTGAAACAGAGGTTAGTTGGGCAGGGGCGGAAAAAAGAGGGTTAGAGTGGGGAAAGTGTATGCGAGGCATGTGCAGGAAATGAGTGGCAGCGGAAAAGAATTAAGTGAATGCGCAGGATATGCTGGGGTTTATTGTTATTGACTTAGGGAGGTGGCATAAAATAGGGTTGGGGTGTTGGTGTTCGATGAGACAGAGGCAGGAAATCATTACAGGGTTGTATCGATCTATCCCTATGTTTGATTGGGGGATGTTTATTGGAATGACTTTCGAAAGCTTAAGTTAATGCCGAGAGTATGGGAGTTTTGTTGAGGGAGTCCTTGAGAGCTACTCAGTGGTCAGTCTGTATCACGTGTGGTCACAGAACTGAGTGCTTTGGGGATTAGTGTGGACGGTTACAAAGCCTGGCTTGCTTTGCAGTGTTTTAAAAATTGAGTTGGAGAGTTTGAAGGAGGAGGTCTTGCTTCTCCAGGAGCGAGATTAGGAAGGCTGAAGGTCCCCTCAATGGCGTCTGGGAGAGAGTGTGTGGTGGCTGGAGTTGTTGGGGCAATGAGGCATTCTTAGCAGCGAGGTGCAGTCGTCTCTCGCTGTTCGAGGACAGGCTGTGTAGTTGGGGCAACTACCCCCCGGAACCAAGAAAATCGGCTCCTACCAGCAGTGAGGTGCAGCCCAGCACCCTGCTACAGTGACGAGAGTAGTTAACAGTATGGAAGGCGAATAAGAGTAAGGAAAGTTAAGAGTTGAGATCTGAAGGTAGGTAGGGAAATGCTTCTCAGTTCTTCAGATGAATTGTACTTCGTGGCCAGTGAATGGATAAGGGTACTTATCTGACACTGCTAATGGAGGTAAGCGGCATTCTTTTGCGTTGGGGACTCTCAGGTAAGATACATTGACTCGTGCTTTTTGTAATAGGAATAAGAAGATGAGAGACTAGTGAGTGTGCTTCCCTGGAGTGGTGTTGAGGGACATTAGTCAACAGGATGGTTTAATATCATGTCAGGTAATGGGAGCAAGCAATATCTGTCTCAGTGCTGCGGTGAAATGATATTGGGAAGGGTAGAGAGAAGAAGCTGCTTAGATAAAGTACTGTGTCAGCTATAGATTTCATTAAGTCTAAGGGAGGGCATCCCAATTCATATGTTGGCATCTTGCCTGTAGGGGAGTAGAAATGATGTTGCTCTAGGGCAATGGTGTAAATGCTGGTCTAGACAGTTACTGCAAGAACTTGCAATCCCATTCATTGACACTGGATACAAATCTTTTATAGGGCAAAAATGATATGTATGCAAGGGAGGGGTACATCTCATATGGTCTGCAGTGGTTGGTTAGCACTTGCCAGACTCGATTGAGAAGGCCATTGGTTGAAATGCCTATGATTTTAAAATGATGGAAGATAGAGGTCATGGGTGTGTGTGGGAAAAATAGGCAGGTTGCAACACTTGGGTTGGAAACAGGAATTGTATAAATGGCATTCAGCCTGAAGTTTATAAATAAATGAAATAGAGTCCAGGTCAGCAAACAAAGGGGGACAGCAGAGGCAGCAAGGGACTAGCTCAATTAAGGTTGACTTATACTATAGCAGGAGTGTATGAATAAGTTAGATGTGCTAGAGATTAATTGATCAACGTGCAGGCAAACATAGATAGATTGCTATAAACAAGTCGACCTGGCTCATTCTGTAAAGATAGTGAGATGGCCCTCTGAATGTCACATTAAAGGCTATAACATTATTCACACTGACAGGGTCTACAGGAAGGTGTGTTGGAGTAGCGATTGTATGTCGACGACAATCTTAAATTGTCTGTGTTAGATCAAGCATATTTAAATTTAGGATGCGTCAGCCACTGAATCTGTTGGTTACAGCTTCCTCGAGGCCAGAGGAGAAATAAACTAATTTTGGGTGTGTCGTGAATTTACAGGGCCCAAATCTTGATAGGGAAGATCGCAGTATACTTCTATGGGACGAAATATTCGTAAGGCATCTACATACGAAAATGTTGTGCTAATGTGGAGATTTCAAACTTATAGAAAGATTGACTGGAGCAATTTGACAGGAAATTTAGAGTCAGGTGTCATTTCTTGTTCGATCCAGGGATTGTTTTTTAAAACAGTTTGATGACAGAGCCAACTAGGGGAAATAAACCTCCTTGACTTGGTTCTCCCCACCCCTAGTGCCAGTAGGGACATACACAATATTAATATTCTTGAGGTTATTGATGAGCTTGGGGAAAGTGATCACAAATCACTCAGTTTTAATATATCATGAATTTCCCCTACATAATGGCAATCAAGTCTCCGTCCCTGACATTCGCTTGGCTGATTTATATAGCGACTGAAAATATTAATTAATGGTGGGCCTGAAACTGGAATGACCTGACTACGGGTCAGGTAGGTGGTGTATGTTGCGATTATGAGATGCTTTCTCAGGGAATAGTTCATTGACTGCTCAGTCAAATTCTGTTCAAATTAGGGAAATCAGATCAAACAAAAATTGTCCTAATGGATGATAACAATAGATTATTAAAATATCTTGATTGGTCAATAAAAGACGGAGGCATTATATAGGCAATCAAAAGAGGGAGAGGGGCAATTGAGAAATCGATATATATTCAGTTATAAATGAGAGAAATAAAAAACGGGAATTAGAAAAGAAAAAAGAGATTAATGAGGTTAAAAGATGTGCAGAGAATCGATAAGACTAACCCCAAAAGGATTCTTTCAGGTATACAGAAGTAAGATCAGGGACAAGATAGGCCCACTCAAAGTTCCTCGGTCAGGCTTCACTGACAGTCGATAAGGAAATGTTGTAGATTTTTTTAACACATACTTTCCTCTCAGTTTTTAAACAGGAGGATACCAGCGATATTACATGTAATGATTAAATTATGTAGAACGGACGATAGAAACTGTCGCACTATTGGGTCACAGGGACTTGGTCCTTAGGAAAATAGGATAAATTAAAACTAGAACAATCCCCAGTGCCTCCTGATGAACTGTATGCAAGGGTTCTAAAGGAATGTAAGAGGGAGCTTTAGCAAACCTTTGGCTATCTTTTCTACATATCACTACAACTGCGCCTTGTTGCCTGGTATAACGTGGAAAATGGCAATGTTGATACCTATTTTCCAAAAACAGTGACAGGTCCTTCAGCTTCGCGAATATAGACCAATTGCCTAACCTCCATAGTGGGCAAAATTTATGGAATAAATTATTGCAGAGGCACGTTCGTAGCCTTGAAAACAAAAATTAATCAACGAATCTCAGAATGGTTTTACAAAAGGGGCGTTCCTGGCCTTAGAATTTATTTAATTTTTTCTCTAAGGTAATTTAGAGGAGGTAGAGCATGGTAATGGATATGTTATTTGTGTATATGGACTTCAGTAGGACTTTTGACAAGGGTCCACAACTATCAGAGGACTATTGAGGCGAAAATTAAGCACATGGATAGAGACGGGAGAAATTTTTTCCTCGGATTAGTGGCATCGTGTTGATACAAATAGCAGAAGAGAGTTTGCATAAATGGGGGATGAAATCATGAGTGGGGAAGTGTCACGAGCTGTGTCTCCACAGGGGTCAGTGTTGGGTCCCCATGGCTGTTCACAATCTACATAAACGACCTTAGCATGAGGATAAAGAGCGACATCTCGGGCATGTTTGACCGACTGACAGCCAAAATTCTCTGGAAAAATGTTCAAAGGAGGGATGACAAAGTTGATCCCATGTATCAGAAACCTTCTATGAGGATAGAATAAGGGCCCTGAAGCCGCTGCACTCTCTAGAAAGCGACGTAGAATTAGGGGGGATATGAATTGACGGTGTATAATGGAAGTGACAGGAATATAAAGGGTGTAAATTGTGTGCTGAAAATATCTAGCCTATGACAGGACTAGCAGAATGGTTTTAAGGGGATAAAAAATTCAGATTCAGGAAGGATTATAGGAAGTACTGGTTTGTGTAATGAGAGTTGTGGATGAGTTGGAACAAAATCCCAAGTTACCGTTTATATAGGCCAGAAACGTTGTGTTTGCTCTTTTAAAAATAGGTTGGATAATCCATGAGTGGATGTGTGCGCGTGGTTGTGTGAGTTTAGCACCCTGAACTTGTGCTACCAGAGACGGTTGCCGTGTTCTCATCCCTTAAGATCAACTGTGGACTGACCTGACTAGGTTGGCGTGCATTGGCTTAAGCCGGTAGCGTAGGTGACGTGGACCTGCCCTCGCATGGGCCAGTAGGCTTCTGCACCAGTGTTCTTCGTTCTATAATGTCTTTCTTATATTAGCATCGAAAGCTGTTTTGTGTTCAATGGGAATTGGTGAGGGAACTAAGACCTGTGACCACTGCGGTGAACCGGGAAACAGCTTTTTCATGCGGTTTCTTTTTGCGAGCTTTGAGGAGGTGAGGTCATGGTTGGCGAGGGTTTTTAGATTAATGGGTGGGGTAATGTATGAGAGACCTGAGAGCTTTAACGTTAGAGGTGAAAGGCAGGTCTAAGGGAAGTGAAAAGGGCGATTATGTATGTGGCTGTGATTTTTTATGTTTTATTTCCGGGGGAAAGGCGGGGACTCGGGGGGGCGGGGGTATTAGAATTAAGGACAATTGCAGGTTGATTATACAGGATGGTTGGCAGGAACAAACTTCTTTACGGGGGACAGTGGAGACGCTTGTTTCCCAGGGCCCTACATGAGTTCAGGCGTCAGTTGATCCTTATATTGACGAGCTAAGTATCTGTAGGGATTGGCTTTCCTTTAGTGGGAGGTTTCCACAATAGTTATCGGGGTGGGGGGGGGGGGGATGGGAGTGTAATGGGGGGACGGTTTTGGTGAAGATGTGGAGGGTTGGCAAGGTAGTAAGGAGTTGGGTTGTGTTGATGTACATGATGAGTGTTGAAAGGTTCTTCCAACCCCAAGAATGTCTGGAATTAGGGCCTTGTGAGTTAAAAAGGGTGTTATAGAAGGAGAAGGTTATATGATGCAAATTCAGGTTTAAAGATTGAAAAAACTAGGAAAGGTGATATTGATTCATATGGTTAATATCTGCAATATCATAGTTATTCGTGACTGTTGGTGGCCATTAATTGTTTTTGTGTTAATTAAGTATAAATAGACATGTTGTTTTTATCTTGTGAGCGAGGTTAGGCGGATGTTGTTTTTAAATATTGTTTTGTATCTTGTATTTTGACTTTTAGTGTGATATGACAATGTTACCGAGTGGCATACAGTCCTTGCACACGGAAACCTGGGGTTTTGAAGTATGTACACTGCTTGTATGCTAAGTAATATGAATAGGATGGTTTTGTGTGGTGTATCATGGGAGGGGATGGATGAATGAAGAGTAGAGGAGCAGTGTCATGAGGTTACATAGTAGGGTTTTGAGGCGTATGTAATGTGGCCTCATGATAGGAAGTTCACTGTATCTGGTATTGTCAAGTTAGGCACTATAGTTATGTTGGAAAGTTGTTGTGACCGAGGTCAATTTTGTTTAGCTTAGTTCATATATAGTATGTAAATTTTAGAGGTTACCCTAAAAATTTTTCTTATACAATGGACTTTTTGTTAAGGGAGCTGTATTATGAAAGGAGGTGACAGCATGGTGATGTGGCACCAAAACTGTTAAAACGAGTTGTATTGATTGAAGGAATATTACTGAAGGAAAGGACATAGGCAAACATTGTTGGTGAGAGTGGTGTTATAAATTGGGGTGAGGGGGGATAGTGAAGTGTAAACTTTGAATGCTGACAGAACAAATCCTTTGTTGGTAGTTGTGACTAGGGTGTATATAGACAATGTTAAGGCATTTGTCAGTTAGTATGCAGATACTAACAAGGTTGGATAAAAACCGTTTCAGAATGGCATATTTCATGATTTTGTTTAATGATAGAGTTTTCATATCATGTATATGTATATTGGGGAAAAGTGTATTTAGTTGAAAACTAAGTTAAAGGGGAGAAGAGGGTTGTGCCACAATTATGTGGCGGCAAGGGTCCTCATCCAGCTTGTTGCAGGTTTTGATATGTGGTTATCAAGAGTGATTGATGGGTTTAGTGTTTTTTTTTGGGTTGGTATGGTTTAAATTATGTTGATGTTGTAATCTGAGAATGTTTTGACATTGGTCCATTTGTTGGACATTTTTATGCTTGTGTGCATTTTTGTATTGTGTAAGTTTTTAAATTTAAAAATAAAAAATATCCCATGCTCGGCTACCCCCCCCTCCCACTCTTCAATAAGACCTAATACTACTCACTGGTCAGAACATCCACTCACACTTCTATTCAGCAATCTACATTTAAAGAACTCAAAATTCCCATATTAACCCTGAGCTAAAACACTTTCTTGATAGTTGTGACAGGACACAAACATCTTTATGACATTCCCCGTGTCCGGCTATTCTATACAAAAATTCAATTGATACATAAGAGGGGCCTAAAATCTGAAAACTCCCTGCCTGGAAAAACTTCTTGAACTGGCCCGACTCTCAACCACCATTTTTCAAAAGCACCGTTAAAAAAAACTTATTTTCCTAAACATACACCTACGTAAGCTTAATCCAAATTAAAAACTACATTAGCCTGCACATATCCAAACAAATACACTTAATCTGATATCTGTGACTCCCCCTAATTTACACTTAATGACTGTCCAAACATAAAATTCGAATATATTTGTTCGCTACTATAATTCTTAAGTAGTCATAAGTTGGTCTTATGACACTCCTTATAGGAATGTGGAAAATGTGACTTATATCTGGATGTAACTCATAATGTACATACCAGGTAATGATAACAAAGTTTATTTTATTTAGCAAAGTTACATAGACGAGTAGAGATTGGAAGACAACCCTAGGGTCACATAATTAATGATCCCCCTATCGTTACTACAATCTGTCTTATCCTCACAAAACGCTACTTAGGACCTATTAATATACAAATGATATATGCATGCACCAGGAATTATTGGTATATATAAAATTTGTGGATGTATATTAAAATATTTAATTAATGTTTACGTAAGCACTGTTATATAACCGGAACAAGAGGAGAATCATATCTTAATACCACTTCACTCAGTTTGGAATGGATGGATTACTGTGTGGTCATGTACCTGGACCCCCTCCTTTTTGAAGACATTTCTGATTAAATTTACTGGCCAGATTTAACATATAACAGACTTATCTGGGTTCCTTGGAGCTGCCCTGTACATCGGTATAGGCTCAAACTTTTATGCTGAATGCAAAGCCAACAATTTCTGCTCCTATTGAGACGGGGTCAGCTCAATTTAACTCTAGAGACCTGATGGAAAATTGCTTCTGTATTATTCACTAACATTTCTTGTACTCATATTCAAACATCATGTGGCGAGTCTCTGTCTGCGCACAGCACAGAAATTCAATTTTTTATCAACATATTATATTCGCCTATAGAATATTACTTCTAATGTACATATAAAATACACTGTATTTTTGGAAGAATATACCGTAGTTATCACACTGCGGCCAGGCAGAAGTCAATTGCTAAAACGGTACTCAAAATTACTCCTTCCTTTACGAGTCGTTTCCAGCCATTTCTGGCTTGAGTGGTCTGATTCTCCTATGTAGGGTCTTATACGATTGCATATTTCCGGCATCATCGGTCAGCGTTACCTTCCGTTATTCATGTCACTTTCTTCCTTAGATTTTCGTTTTCAATGATTGAATGGCCATTTATTCCAAGAGAATCAAGTTATGTAATTGTGTGTAAACTTTCCTGGCCATGACTGACAAAGAATTTGAGATTCGGAAACCCTTGTGCATCTGGGTAAGCCTTGTTGCTGTTGCGGGGCGCGTGCCCACTCCCCGCTGCCATCCCCGCTCCCCGCTCCCTTGTGTGATTTGCTTTTATCCATGGATGACTTGGAATTAGTAGCCCTTGTGATGATGAGGACGGTCATGGGAGAGTAAAAGCTCAGTGCGGAAGTGGGATTTTGGCGTAACCTCACAGCGGTACTGACCGAGGCAGACATCCCAGTTTTTTAGTGACGTGTCATCGTTGTCGTTACGGAAACCCCCCATCCTTTTGGCTCTGGCTCGAATGGTAATCCATAGACACTTCTTTAAAGTGTGAAACGAGGTTCGTTAGGGGGGGGGAAAAAAGGGGGTTAGGTGGGAAAGTGATGGAGGATGTGCGAATGGGGGACGGAAAAAAATTAAGTGATGCGGGATATGTGAGGTTATTGTTATTGTTTAGGGAGGTGGAAAAAACTTAGGGTGGGGGTTTGGTGTCGATGGCAGGGGGCAGGAAATCAAACGGGGTTTTTATCGATTATCCCTTGTATGATTGGGGATGTTTGGAATGACTTTGAAAGTTTTTAAGTTAATGCCGAGGTAAGGGAGTTTGAAAGGGAGTTTTGGGTCCATGGTCAGTCGCCCGTGAGGCACGACCCTGAGTGCTTTGGGATTAGTGTGGACGGTTAAAAAAGCAGGGCTTGCTTCGCAGTGTTTAAAAATTGGGGTTTGGGAGAGTTAAAGGGGAGGAGGTCTTGCTTTCCAGGGGGATTAGGGGGCTGAAGGCCCCCTCAAGGGGTTTGGGGAGAGAGTGTGAGGTGGCGGGGTTTGTGGGGAATGGGCTTCTAGCAGCGAGGTGCAGTCTGTCTCTCGCTGTGAGGGGCTGTAGTTGGGGAGCAGCAACGGTACCAGCGTGAGGTGCAGCCCAAAACACCGCTACAAGTGGCGATAGTTTTTACAGTAATGGAAGGGGATCGGTGGGGAAAATTAAGAGTGAAGATTGAAAAGGTAGGAATGTTCTTGTTTTCGGAGAATGTACTTCAGTGGCAGTGAAGGTAAGGGTACTATGCCCGCAATGGAGGTAAATGTTCTTGTGGTTTGGGGACTCTAGGTAAATACATTGACCCTGCTTTTTGTAATAGGAATAGAAGATGAGAGATAGAGTGGTTCCCGGAGCTGGGTTGGGGACATTGTCAAAAAGGGTGGTTTAATATCATGTCAGGTATGGGGCAAACCCCCTTATCTGTTCAGTGCTGGTGGAAATGTATTGGGAAGGGGAGGGGAAAGAGTGCTGATAAATAAGGTCAGCTATGATTTTTTAAGTCTAAGGGGGGGATCCCATCTATGTAGTCTTGCCTAGAAGGGGAGTAGGAAATGAATGGTGGGCTAGGGTTTTTTGTAAATTGTGGCTAGACAGACTGCAAGGAACTTGCAATCCCATTCATTTACAAACTGGAACAACTTTTATGGCAAAAATGATAGATGCAAGGGGGGGTAATCTCTCTGGGGGGTGGGGTGGTAGCACTTGCGATGATTGAGAAGGCCATTGGTTTAAATGCCCATGTTTTAAATGTGGAAAATGAGGATGGTGGGGTGTGGGGGAACGCGGGCAAACCTTGGGTTTGGAAAAATTGTTGGTTGGGTTTTAAATAAAGCTTATAGGTCCCGGGGGGGGGGGCCCGGGGGTTTGGTTTTTTTGCGGGGTAAGTGTGTGGCAAGATTTTGATGCAAAAAGAATTATTTTAACAAAAAAGGCTCAAGAAAGGGAGCCCCGGGAAGTTTTAAAGGTTTTATTCCAAAAAGGGGCAAAAAGGGGGGGGTTTAGGTGTTTGGGGAAATTTTAAAATTTTTTGTTTTTGACAAATTTAAAATTTAGAACGTCAGCCATGAATTTTTGGTTACAGCTTCTCGAGGGCCCCAGAAAAAAATAATTTTGGGGGGTTTTTTGATTTACGGGCCCCAAAAATCTTAAATTTGGGAGTGCAGTAAAAACCTATGGGACGAAATTTGTAAGGGTTTACATACGAAAATGTTGTGTAATGGGGATTTCAAATTTTGACGATTGAGGAGCATTTGCAGGAAATTTAGAGTCGGTGATTTTTTGGGTACGATCCCGGATTGTTTTTTTTTAAAAAAGTTTGTGCAGAGCCAAATAGGGGAAATAACCTCCTTGATTGGTTCTTTCCCGTGGGAAACACTAATTTTAATCTTTTGGGGGAAAAAAAAGGGAAAAGAGTGGGGAAAAAGGGGAAAATCAAAATCACTAGTTTTAAAATATCATGGAATTCCCCCAATAATGGCAAAAGTTCCGTCCCTGACTTTCGCTTGGCTGATTTATGGACTGAAAAAAATTTCTTAGGTGGGGCTGAATGGAAAAGACCCGACTAAGGGTCAGGTAGGTGGTGGATGGTTTTTCCCTTTGTGCTTTCCAGGGCATAGTTCTAGCTGCTCAGTCAAAAAATTTTTTTCCAAATAGGGAAATCAGATCAAACAAAAATTTATCTAAAAAGGATTAACAATTGATTAAAAAATCTGATTGGTCAAAAGAGAGGAAAATAGGAAATCAAAAAGAGGAGGGGGGGCAATTTGAGAAAACAAACATTAAAGGAGAAAAAAAAAAGGGTTTAAATTAAGAAAAAAAATAAAAAAGGATTTTTAGGTTCCCAAAAGTAAGTTCGGCAAATAGATAAAACCTCTTCCCCAGCTATGAATGATAAGGGGTTTAATTTTTAAAAATACCCCCTTTCATTTTTCAATAATAAAGGGATTCCAAAAGAATATAAAATTTTGGAAAGGACCTTTTTAAAAACGTGACTTTTGGGGTCACAAATGACATTTGGCAAATAGTTAAATTTTTAAAATAAAAAATTTCCCCGGGCCCCTGTTAATTAAATCGGGGGTTTAAAGGTTTAAAAGGGTTGCCCTTTTAAATTTTTTAAACATATTTAAAACTGGATTGAAAAGGAAAAAAGGGAAAAGGATAAAAAAATTTTAAAACAGGGGGGGAAGGTTTTTTTCGAACTTGCCCAATAACCCAACCCTCCTATGGGAAAAAATTTATGGGAATCCAATTTTCCGGGCGGGTTGGCCCCATTGAAAACAAAATTAATAAAACAACTAGATGGTTTAAAAGGGGCCCGGCCTTCGAATTTATTCTTTTTTCACTAAGGATTTGAGGATAAATTCAGGGTTTTGGAATAGATATTTTAAATGGACTTCAAAGTTTTAACGGGGGTCCAAATAAACTATTGGGGGAAAAATTTGAAAAAAAGAAGTTTTTTTCCCTGGTTGGGGCAGTTTGAAAAAAAAAGAAATTTTGCAAAAAAGGGGGGAAAAGGTAAAAATTCCCCTTGTTCCACAGGGGCTTTGGGCCCCCCGTGTTCCAATTTCTAACATTTGGTTGGGTAAAAAGCGCACGGAAAAATTTCCCCGATGAAAAAATTCTCTGGAAAATGTACAAAGGAGGATGAAAAAGTTGATCCCATGTATCAAAACCTTCCCTAGGGATAGACAAAGGGGCCTGAATCTGCACTCCTAAAAAAGACTAGAATTAGGGGGGAATGTTGAGGTTTTAAATGGAAGACAGAAAAAAAAAAAAGGGGGGATGTAAATGTGTGCTGAAAATACTAGCCTAGAAGGACTCGCAGCAATGGTTTTAAGTTGGAAAAAATTTTCAGATTCAGGAAGGATATAGGAAAAAGTACTGGTTTGGTAATAGATTTTTGTGGTGAGTGGAAACAAATCCCAATCCCGTTTAAGGCCAAAACGTTGTGTGCTTTAAAAAAAGGTTGGATAAATACTGAGTGGATGTGGGGGGGGTGTGATTTTTTAGACCTATAGCTTGTGTACCAGTCGGTTCCCGGGTTTTTTCCTCCCCTTTGTAATGTGCCGACTGACTGGGTTGGGTGTTTTGGTTTTTAAAGGGGTAGGAGACTTGGACCTGCCTCGCAGGGGCCAGTGGGGCCCTTCTGCGTTTTCCCTTTCGTTTTTTTGTTCTTCTTATTTAGCACGAAAGCTTTTTTGTTCAATGGGATTGGTGGGGGGAAAGACTGGACCATTGGGGTAAACCCCGGAAACACTTTTCATGGGGGGTTTTTTTTGGAAGCTTTGAGGGAGGTGGGGCCCCAGGGTTGGCGGGGTTTTTGTTTAAATTGGGTGGGGGAAATGTAGAGATTGGAGTTTAACTTTAAGGTAAAGGGGGGGGTCTAAAGGGGGAAGTGAAAGGGGCGATTTGTATGTGGCTGTGGATTTTCTGTTTATTTCCGGGGGGAATGCGGGACAGGGGGGGGGGGGGGGGGAATTAGAATTTTAAGGAAATTTGAGGGCATATACAGGATGGTTGGCGGAACAAACTTCTTTGGGGGGACAGTGGAGAGCTTGTTTCCCAGACCCTCCCATAGATCAGGGTCAGTAGACTCCTTAATTGAGAGAAAATATCTGTAAGGATTGGCTTCCTTTAGTGGGGGGGTTTCACAATAGTTATCGGGGGGGGGGGGGGGGGGGTTTTTGGGGGGGGGGGGGTTGGAAAAGATGTGGGGGGAAAGGACGAAGGGTTGGGTTGGTTTGTGTAATGTGGTGTGAAAGGTTTTAACCCCAAGAATGTCTGAATTAGGGGGGTTGTGATTTAAAAGGGAAAATTATAGAAGGAGAGGTTTTATATGAAGCAATTTTAGGTTTAAAGATTGATATGAAAAGGGGATATGTCATTTTTTGGTAATATCAGCCAAAATCAAGTTATGGGTTGACTGTGGTGGCCAATAATGTTTTTGTATAATTAAGTATAAATAAGACATGTGTTTTTACTTGTGGCGAGGAGGCGATGTTGTTTTTTTAAAAAAGTTTTGTTTTTTGTATTTTGACTTTTAGAGGAAATGCAATGTTACGAGATTTAACGTCCTTGCACACGGAAAAATGGGGTTGAAGTATGTAACTGGCTTGTATGCTAAGTAATATGAATAGGTGGTTTTGGTGTGGGGATCATGTGAGGGGTGGATTTAATGAAGAGTGGGGGTGCATGGGGGTACTAGTGGGT
Organism: Cherax quadricarinatus; assembly: GCF_026875155.1. NCBI lineage: Eukaryota > Metazoa > Arthropoda > Malacostraca > Decapoda > Parastacidae > Cherax > Cherax quadricarinatus. Next base: position 54,753,413 of record NC_069411.1, read on the forward strand.
TTGAGGCGTAGGTAATGTGTCATGATAGGGGTTCCTGTATCTGGTATTGTCAAATGGCACTTTTGTTTTAAAATGAAAGTTGATTGTGACCGGGTCAATTTTTTAGCTTAGTTCATATTATGTATGTAAATTTTTAGGTTACCCAAAATTTTTCTTATACAATGGATTTTTGTTAAGGGAGCTGTATTTTGAAAAGGGGGTGCGCATGGGATGTGGCCCAAAACTGTTAAAACGGTTGTTTGATTGGGGAATATTACTGAAGGAAAGGACATAGGCAAACTTGTTGGTGAGGTGGTGTTATAAAAGGGGTGAGGGGGGGATATGAAGTGTTTAAAATTTAAAAGTGACAGAACAAAATCCTTTGTTGGTATTGTGAAGGGTGTTTTAGACAATGTTAAGGCATTTTTGTCAGTTAGTATGCAGATACTAACAAGGTTGGTAAAAACCGTTTCAGAATGGGATATTTATGATTTTTTTTTTAAAGATAGAGTTTTCTATCATGTAATTTTTATATTGGGGAAAAGTGTATTTGTTGAAAAATAAATTAAAGGGGAGAAGAGGGGTTTTGCCCCAATTTGTGGCGGAAGGGTTCTCATCAGCAGTTGCAGGTTTTTATGAGTGTTAAAGAGTGTATGGGTTTAGTGTTTTTTTTTGGGTTGGTTGGTTTAAATTTGTTGTGTTTTTTAAACTGAGTATTTTTGACATTGGCCCTTTGTTGGACATTTTTATGCTTGTGTGCATTTTTGTATTGTGTAAGTTTTTAAATAAAATAAAAAAAATCCCATGCTCGGCAACCTCCCCCCTCCCACTCTTCAAAGACCTAAACTTACTCACTGTTCAGAACATCCACACTTACTATTCTGCAATCTACATTTACAGAACCATAAATTCCCATATTAACCCTGAGCTAAAACACTTTCTTGATAGTTGTGACAGGACACAAACATCTTTATGACATTCCCCGTGTCCGGCTAATCTATACAAAAATTCAATGTACATAAAGGGGCCTAAAATCTGAAACTCCCTGCCTGAAAACTCTAGAACTGCCGACTCAACCACCATTTTCAAAAGCACCGTTAAAAAACACCTTATTTTCCTAACACACACCACCAGTAGCTAACCAAATAAAAACTACCTTAGCCTGCACATATCCAAAACAAATACACTTATCTGATATCTGTGACTCCCCCTAATTTACACTAATGACTGTCAACATAAAATTCTGAATATAGTTTTCGCTACATAATTCTTAAGCTAGTCATAAGTTTGTCTAAGACACTCCATTATAGGAACTGTGGAAAATTACATATATCTGGATGTAACTCATAATGTACATACCAGTAAATGATAACAAAGATAATTATTATTTATCAAAGTTACATAGACAAGTAGGAATTTGGGACACCTAGGTCACAAAAAATGTCCCCCTTCGATACCTACAACTGTCATATCCACAAGTTGCTCTAGACCTATTAATTACAAATGAAATATGCATCACCAGGAATTCTGGTAAATATAAAAATTTGTGGACTGTATATTAAAATTAATAAATGATTACATATGCACAGTTATATAACAGAAGGAGAATATATCTTAATACCACTCACCAGTTTGACTGGAGATTACTGTGTGTCATGTACTGGACCCCCCTTTTTGCCTACATTTATGATAAATTTACTGGCCAGAATTTAACATAAACAGACTTATCTGAGGTTCCTGGAGCTGCCCTGTACATCGGTTTAATGCTCAACTTATGCTGAAATGCACATCCAACAATTTCTGCTCCTATTTGAGAGGTGTCAGCTCAATTTAACCTCTAGAGCGATGAAAATTCTTCTGATTATTCACTAACATTTCTTGTCCAATTCAAACAACAATGGCGAGTCTCTGTCTGCGCAGGCACAGAAATTCCCATTTTTTATAACATAATTTTATTACCTATAGAATATTACACTAATTTACATATAAAATACACTGTATTTTTGGAGAATATACAGTATTTATCACACTGCGGCCAGGCAGAAGTCATTGCTAAACGACTCAAATTACTCCTTCCTTTACGAGACGATTCCAGCCAGTTCTGGCTTGAGTGGCTGTTCTCCTAGTAGGTCTTACTACGATTTCATTTTCCGGCATCACTCGGTCAGCGTTACCTTCCGTATCACTCATGTCACTTTCCCTTAGATTTTCATTTACAATTGATTGAATGCCATTTAATTCCAAGAGAATCAATTTATTAATTGTGTGTAAACTTTCCTGGCCATGACACAACACTTTGAGATTCCGGACAACACCTTGTGCATCTGGGAACAATGTCAATACTTTGCCCAGAGGCCACAATGTTTGATATTGTTCAGTATCAATCAACACAATGTCACCTGGTTGAATGTTCCATCGATTTACTTCCTCTGTTGCACCATAAAAGTGTTCACGTAGTGTAAGAACATATTCCTTATGCCACACATTAAACCAATGATCAATTACTTTATTTAACATTTTAAATTTTTCACACAACACTGCCACCTCATTGTAATCTTCATCACTTTCTTCCGGATTATCTCTATAGACAGGGGCAGCTTCCAATTTCCTTCCACATATTAGGTGAGAAGGTGTTAATACATCTGCATCAGGTGTATCACTCATGTACGAGAGAGGCCTATTATTTATACGATTTTCCGCCTCCACTAACACTGCACAGAATTCTTCCAAATTAATTTTCTTCCAGTGTAGTACTTTACGGAGACACCGCTTCACTGTGCCTATAAGTCTTTCGTACAGCCCCCCCTGCCAAGGGGCTCTAGGAGCAATAAATTTCCAGGTACACCCTCGCTGGGTTAACAGAGATTGAACATCTTTACTATTATTTAACTCTATCAAATGTTGAGCACCTGCTACAAAAATTTGTGGCATTATCTGAAATCATCAATCTTGGACAGGATCTCCTAGCTGCAAATTTTCGAAACAGCTGTATAAAATGTTCTGCAGACAAGTCCTGTGCCACTTCTAAATGAACTGCTCGAGTAGCAGTACAGGTGAACAAACAAACATACACTTTCAGTGGAACACCATCTGAAGTACCTGCTAAAATTATTGGATCACTATAGTCTACACCTGTTACATCAAATGGTTTCACTAATTGTACACACTCCTTTGGCAATGGTGGAGGACCTGGGTATATATAGGATCTGGCATCCACACGGCGACATATTACACAAGATTTAATCACCCTTTTTGCACTTTGCCGTCCTTGTGGGATCCAGAAAGTTTCCCTAATACAATTTAAGGTATTTTGTACCCCACCATAATTACTTTTTTATGGGCATTTTAGAACAATTAAATTTGTTAGATGATGAGTTTTGAGCAGTAAGATAGGGTTTTTTTAGCATAATCACCCAATTCAGCATTTTGTAACCTACCTCTGCACCTAATTACATTGTTCTCTAAATACAGCCCCAATTTCTCTATTATGGAACCTTTCACAATTTTTCTATCCATCATCAATTTAATCTCATTTCCATAGATTTCTTCCTGTACCCTCTTTATCCAATATTCAAGAGGATGTGAAAACTTATATGAGTTTATTCATCTTGTTTAAAATTTTTTTAAACACCACTTAGTTACATTTATTAGTTTGGGTAAAGAGGAATACCTATTTATATCAATGGCTAATGAAGGACAAACTATTGGAGCAGTGGTCACAGTAATTTCAACAGGAGCAATATACGCTTTTTGTACAGGCCAATTAGCTTTATTTACCAACCAGCTCAGTCCTTTAAACCATGATACAGCATTTACAAATTTAGCGTAAGGCAAACCTCGAGACAAGAAATCAGCTGGATTCTCCTCACCAGGTATATGATTAAATGTTAACATATGGTGACCCAAACTATTATACTTCTCTTGCATCTGATTAATTTCAGTGACTTGTTTTGTATGTACACAATTTTACTGTTTCCATTTTCGAATCCATTGTAAGGATACCTCATTTCAGACCAAATTACAGTGTTGCTAATTTTTTATCTCCCCGCAACTTATTTCCTATATAATTAGCTAATTTGACACCTACATAAATGGTTGTTAATTCCAAAAATGAGGTAAGGTACGTGATTTAATTGGGGGACACTTTAGCCTTAGACATACAAGAGAAATAACACTATTAAAATTGAAGATAAGCAACTGCTCCATATGCCAATTTTGAAGCATAACAAAAAATGTGGAGTACATTTTTTCCCATTTGGATTGGCCACATGGCGTGGGAACTCCAACAGTGGAATTTTTTCATAATCACCAATTAATTCATCCCACCTGTTAATGAATTCCTCATGTAATTTTTATCCCAAGTACATTTAAGTTTCCATGCTTCCTGTATTAATAATTTCCCTCTTATAGTAAGGGGTGACACTAAACCTAGTGGATCAAAACATTTGGAAACTTCAGCAAGCAAAATACTCTTAGTTAATTTATTGGGCATACTGTAATTATTAGGTTTTAACATTAACAAATCTCTCTCAGTATCCCAAGTTAATCCCAATACATTACTACATTTTGGCACTTCATCTCCAGGGTAATCTTTACTTATTTTGCCCTTTAATTTAGACGAATTACTATTCCATTCCCTCAGAGGCATATTTGCACTTTGCATTATTTTATTAGCCTCTCCATAAGTCATTAACAGTTCCTCTTCAGTTGATGTCACACCCAGGAAATTGTCCACATAAAATTGTTTGCTCATTACTTTACTCAATGGACTTCCCGTACGTTTAAGGTGTGCATTTATTGTCGCTTGAAGTAGGAACAGACTGGATGTAGCACCAAATAATACACTCCTAAAGTGAAAGGTTTCCAGAGGGCTAAGTGGGTCAATAGGATTCTCAGGCCATAAGAAGCGGGTACAATCCAAGTCACCCTCTTGTAAACCCACTCTTAAGGAAGCTTTACTTATGTTAGCCGTAAAGGCATAATTCTTCACCCTGAAATTTAATAAGATATCTCCTAATTTTTCCGTCAACGACAGACCTGTCATCAATCATTTAAACTAGGAACATTTTTGTTACTCCTGGCACTACAATTAAACACAATCCTCAGAGGAGTGGTCTTAGAATCCTTCTTCACTCCGTGATGTGGCAAATAGTGACCATAAATTTTGGCTTGCTCAGGAGGTACCTCTTCCATAAATTTATTAATTAATTGTTCAGCAATTATATCATTATAGGCAGTTAACAATTCTGGTGTCTTACTCAGTTCGCTGAGTTGAGCCTTTAACTGTCCATATGCCATTCTGTAATTAGTGGGCAATTCTGGATGGTTCAGTCTCCACGGAAGTCGTACCCAGTATTGTCCAGATTCAAATTTTACATCTCTCAGGTATTGTTCTTGAGTAAAAGAATCGTCTGGACTTTCTTCATTTACATTTATTCCAATGCTGTCTAATTCCCACAATTTATGCACTGGCTCAACACCATCCTCTATGGAAGAATTATACTGGGGCACGATTTCATGAGTAAGACACACAGTTATGGTATTTGTAGTTTCCTCTAGTCATGAATTATTATTACGAGGAATCCTACCATACATTACATGGCCTCCTGCAGTCTTCAAAAGGGTGACACCACATTTCTTTACCATACCCTTTACAAAGGAGGCATAATAGTCACTACCTATCAAAATATTTATTGAGCCTACAAAATCATCACTTACACCAGAAGGTGCTAAATTTACATTATGTGAAAGTCTTTCTGTAGCTTTACTAAGTCCTACTGTAGATATTTTCTCTGAAAGTCTATCTACAATTACCGCATTAACACTTTTTTCTCATTGCCCAACCTGACAGTTACATAAACAGTGTCATACAATTGAGCTCTTTTATCTGAGAGAAAACCAGATAATTTTAGAGTGATAGGATCGCCCATTTGTACTTTCATCCCATCAAGACATTTACGTTTAATGAAAGTACGTTGGGATCCTTGGTCTAATAATGCAGTTACATTTTTTGATTTATGCCTTTTATCATCAATTTTTACCTGTAACACAGGTAAGGCTACTTCAGCAAAACCATCATTATTAACATTAGCAGCAAGTTTTGCATTAGCTACTGTTGTGTCAGGATTGTCAACATTATCATTATTATCAACATTGTCATATAGACCCTTACACATGACTATATGGTGTCTTCCTTTGTGACATTGTTAACAGTTGTTTAATTTGGCATGACAATCCTTTACATTGTGATTACTTTGACATCTGATACATCTGTCAAGTTCCTCCAATCTTTCAACTTTATCATTCCATGAATTGTATGCATTACAATTCTTAGAAAATTGAGTACCCTTGCAGAAGAGACAATCTCTCTTTTCTTTGACTGGTTTCTTATTAACTGGGATACTCTTAGGAGGGTACTTATTCTTCCTACCTTGTGGAGAATCATTATTTCTGATTCCTGCTACTTGATATGCACCTATGCAACTATTTTTAGGAAATGAATTTTGATTATTACCATTGGGATAATTTTTCCCTTTGTGAAACTTGACAGATACTTCAGAGTTATTATGCATTGCATCTTTAAAATGAGTTAGTTGGCTGGCTGCACGCACAATTAATTCTTGTAGACCTAGTTTATTTCCACCAACCCAAAAAACCCTTGTGATTTTTGTTCAAAGCCTTTCAATTTTTTATATTTTTAATTTATTTTTTACCGGGCACTCAAAACCTTCGATTCCTTCAGATTATTTTATTATTTAAAATTTTTTGAGAGTGCTCTCCTTTTAAAACTCAAAAATGCTTAAACCTTGTAAGTGTGATCTGGAGTTTTTAAATTAACAAGATATTCACTAATCCAACCCTACTTTGTTCATATTACCAAAAGTGACTTTAACAAGTCAACGTTCTTGTAAAAATCACTATTTTGGAAAGGCTTGTAGGTATGTGAGCATCTCCTCTAATTTTCCCTTTTGGGGGAAAAAAATTTATTTTACCAGGTAGATCACCCTATCATGCACACTGCTTTAAAAGTTACCAAACCCCTCCCAATTTTTCTCCGGGATTAAAAAAAGGTAAACATTTTTGGGATTTTTTGGCAAAGGGCTTTATTTTTTGGGAAAAGCAGTTTTGTTTGACTGCCGGTTTTTAACCCATTTTAATTTTATTCAAGGCCGACTTTTAAAAGAAAAAAATCTTTTCCTCTAATTCATGATACGATTAATCTAAGGTCTTTTTCAGTTCATTACACGGGTTTTTACAAATAAATCCCTTTCAATTTTTGTTGTAATATAATTTATATAAATTGATACTATTCCCCAAAGCATCTAAATACAATTTTAAAATCATCAGTTTTACATTTTCTTGATTCATTAATCCAAGCCTTAAAATCCCTCGGTTACATGCCTTTTCTAGCCTGTAGTGATCTTTTTTTTGTCTATAGCCCATATTTTGTCTTCTTTTTTAAATTTCCTCTTTTTCAGCCATGAGTAATGTATTTAAAATTTACTTAAATTAAAAACACTGATTTCAACTTTCAAAGTGATACAAATTTCCTTTGAATAAGTTTTTGCTACACTTAAACTTTTAATTACATGTAAGAAATTTTAATAAATTTTAAATGTACATTAATCAAACCTTTAGCCGACTTGGTTATCAAAAATTTAAAATTTACAAATTAAAAATAATCCTTGCCAGAATTTGGCAAGCAAATTAATATTTATACCGTTAATTAATCTTTAGCCACACTTTGGGTTATCCCAAATTAATATTGTAAAATTATAATAAAAATACATATTAATTAAGTTGTGAACTTAAAATCCACCTCCCGTCATTTCAATTAAATTTTTAATAATTAACTAATTAATACTTCACTATTACCTACGGTTTTAAGAAGGGGCCAATGGGGAAATTAAAAAAGTGGATAATTACATTTATTGGGTGTAAATCATAATGTAATCCATAAATGATAAGATAATTATTTTTTTTCAAAGTTACTAGACAATAGGAATCTGGGACACCTAGGTCACAAAAAATTTTCCCCCTTTTAATACCCAAAAGCATATCCACAAGTTGCTTGACCTTTGTAGTGATCTGGTCCTGTGGGGAGCAGCGCAGGAAAATACTGCCCCCACCTCTTGGGGGCCCCTTAACAACAACAACAGTTTGGTGTGTGTCATGGGCGCCAACACATGGTGTGTGATTCTCTCCTACTATATCCATTTATCAGTGATGCAGATTACATGGTGAGTTTAAATATGTGGCCTGTAGTTATAACTTTTCTCTTGACATATGCAAGACATCACCATCCCTGTAGAAGCCATTATTAGATGTACTAGTCATTATATTTTGTTGTTGCAGAAGTACTATGAAGATTCTATGTTCAATAAAGCCTAGAGATAAGGCCTGTGTTTCTATCACAACAACCTATTAATTACAAATGAAATATGCATCACCAGGAATTCTGGTACATATAAAAATTTGTGGGCTGTATATTAAAATTAATATATGATTACATATGCACAGTTATATAACAGAAGTAGAATATATCGTAATAAGACAGGGAAACATGCACCAACGGGGAATACAGTCACAGAAACCCAAGGCAAACGGAAACCAGGCCTGTGCACATACTATGCACTTGGTATCTGCAGACATGGGAAATCTGGAAAAACAGACGGGACATGCAACTATGACCACCTTAGAAAATGCCGTGCCCATATGACAACAGGAAAATGCAAACTCCCTTCCTGTAAGCTTTTTCACCCTGAACTGTGTACCTCTTCAGTACAGGAAAGACTGTGCTGTAACTTAAATTGCCAGGCACACCATCTAAAGAGGACAAAAAGATACAAAACATCCAGGCCATGGGAAAACCTGGGTAGCAACAGCCACTCAAGAGGGAGAGGTTTTTTTAGTGCCAGGAAGGAAAAAAAACTGGCAGGAAATGGCAGAAATCGTACACCAAATCCAGTCATTCCTGGAGTGGAATCACAGTCGATGGCCTCCACTCCAAACCAACAGATACAGATACGAATGCCGGAAAAAAAATCCCCCCCCCCAGTACCAACAATACCACCAGTCCGATGACATTCTTCTTTGCAAATATACAGGGTCTAAAGCCAGCAACAAACAACAAAATACCTTTCATCCGTGGACTGCTTGCAGAGGCAAAGGCAATGTTTGCGGCTTTCACTGAGACCCACATTAAGGATCACTTGGACAACGAAATATGGATCCCAGGTTACAACCTATACAGATGTGATGGAGTGAACAGGCAAATGGGGGGGGGGTTGGCCCGTACATTGCAGAGTCACTTGTTTGCACAGAACTGCTTAATGCCTCAAATGATGTAGTGAAAGTTTTAGCAATAAAGGTCGAGAACCAAAACCTAGTCATTGTGGTAGTCTACAAGCCTCCGGATGCAACATTCCAGCAATTCCAGGAACAGCTGTTAAAAATTGACCACTGTCTGGAAAATCTTCGAGCTCCTGCACCCAACATCTTGCTCCTGGGGGATTTCAACTTAAGGCACCTAAAATGGAGGAATATAGCAAATAATATTGTTGCAGTAATAACACCATGAGGCGGCTCTGATGAAAACTCACACTCACACGAGCTTTTAAATCTCTGCACAAAATTCAATTTAAACCAGTAAATAATAGAGCCTACTAGACTGGAGAATACACTAGACCTCATCTTCACTAACAATGATGATCTGATAAGAAATGTCAAACCATATCAAAAACAATATACTCAGATCACAACATAATTGAGGTTCAGACATGTATGCGTGGAGCCCAGACCGACATAATGAGACTAGTCACGAGGGAGCATTCACCAAATTCAACTTCAATAACAAAAACATAAAGTAGGACCAAGTAAACCAAGTCCTAACCGATATAAGCTGGGAAGATATACTAAGCAACACAGACCCCAACTTATGCCTAGAACAGATTAACTTGGTGGCACTCGATGTATGCACAAGGCTTATTCCTCTAAGAAAAAGGAGGAGTAGATGTAAAATAGAAAGAGACAGGCGCTCCCTTTACAGGCGATGGAAAAGAATAACAGAGTGGCTAAAAGAGGTCAATATATCCGAAATGCGTAGGGAGACACTGGTCAGAGAAATAGCAAGCATCGAACTTAAGCTAAAGGAATCTTATAGGAGTCAGGAATCGCGGGAAGAACTAAAAGCCATAAATGAAATCGAAAGAAACCCAAAGTATTTCTTCTCCTATGCCAAATCAAAGTCGAGAACAACGTCCAGCATTGGGCCACTACTTAAACAAGATGGGTCCTACACAGTTGACAGCAAGGAAATGAGTGAGCTACTCAAGTCCCAATATGATTCAGTTTTTAGCAAGCCGCTAACCAGACTGAGAGTCGAAGATCAAAATGAATTTTTTATGAGAGAGCCACAAGCCTATCCGATGTTATCCTGACGCCAAATGACTTCGAACACGCGATAAATGACATGCCCATGCACTCTGCCCCAGGGCCAGACTCATGGAACTCCGTGTTCATCAAGAACTGCAAGAAGCCCCTATTACGAGCTTTTTCCATCCTATGGAGAGGGAGCATGGACACGGGGGTCGTCCCACAGTTACTAAAAACAACAGACATAGCCCCACTCCACAAAGGGGACAGTAAAGCAACAGCAAAGAACTACAGACCGATAGCACTAACATTCCATATCATAAAAGTCTTTGAAAGGGTCCTAAGAAGCAAGATCACCACCCATCTAGAAACCCATCAATTACACAACCCAGGGCAACATGGGTTTAGAACAGGTCGCTCCTGTCTGTCTGAACTATTGGATCACTACGACAAGGTCCTAGATGCACTAGAAGACAAAAAGAATGCAGATGTAATATATACAGACTTTGCAAAATCCTTCGACAAGTGTGACCATGGCGTAATAGCGCACAAAATGCGTGCTAAAGGAATAACAGGAAAAATCGGTCGATGGATCTATAATTTCCTCACTAACAGCACACAGAGAGTAGTCGTCAACAGAGTAAAGTCCGAGGCAGCTACGGCGAAAAGCTCTGTTCCACAAGGCACAGTACTCACTCCCATCTTGTTCCTCATCCTCATATCCGACATAGACAAGGATGTCAGCCACAGCACCATGTCTTCCTTTGCAGATGACACCCGAATCTGCATGACAGTGTCTTCCATTGCAGACACTACAAGGCTCCAGGCGGACATCAACCAAATCTTTCAGTGGGCTGCAGAAAACAATATGAAGTTCAACGATGAGAAATTTCAATTACTCAGATATGGTAAACACGAGAAAATTAAATCTTCATCAGAGTACAAAACAAATTCTGGCCACAAAATAGAGCGAAACACCAACGTCAAAGACCTGGGAGTGATCATGTCGGAGGATCTCACCTTCAAGGACCATAACATTGTATCAATCGCATCTGTTAGAAAAATGACAGGATGGATAATGAGAACCTTCAAAACTAGGGAGGCCAAGCCCATGATGACACTCTTCAGGTCACTTGTTCTATCTAGGCTGGAATATTGCTGCACACTAACAGCACCTTTCAAGGCGGGTGAAATTGCTGACCTAGAAAATGTACAGAGAACCTTCACGGCGCGCATAATGGAGATAAAACATCTCAATTACTGGGAGCGTTTGAGGTTCCTAAACCTGTATTCCCTGGAACGCAGGCGGGAGAGATACATGATTATATACACCTGGAAAATCCTAGAGGGACTAGTACCGAACTTGCACACGAAAATCACTCACTACGAAAGCAAAAGACTTGGCAGACGATGCAACATCCCCCCAATAAAAAGCAGGGGTGTCACTAGCACGTTAAGAGACCATACAATAAGTGTCAGGGGCCCGAGACTGTTCAACTGCCTCCCAGCATACATAAGGGGGATTACCAACAGACCCCTGGCAGTCTTCAAGCTGGCACTGGACAAGCACCTAAAGTCGGTTCCTGACCAGCCGGGCTGTGGCTCGTACGTTGGTTTGCGTGCAGCCAGCAGTAACAGCCTGGTTGATCAGGCTCTGATCCATCAGGAGGCCTGGTCACAGACCGGGCCGCGGGGGCGTTGACCCCCGGAACTCTCTCCAGGTAAACTCCAGGTAAGCCACTCACCAATTTGACTGGAGATTACTGTGTGTCATGTACAGGACCCCCCTTTTTGCCTACATTTATGATAAATTTACTGGCCAGAATTTAACATAAACAGACTTATCTGAGGTTCCTGGAGCTGCCCTGTACATCGGTTTAATGCTCAACTTATGTTGAAATGCACATCCAACAATTTCGGCTCCTATTTGAGAGGTGTCAGCCCATTTTAACCTCTAGAGCGACGAAAATTCTTCCGATTATTCACTAACGTTTCTTGTCCAATTC
>NC_069411.1:54770640-54788140 GCF_026875155.1 Cherax quadricarinatus
TTTTCCCCACAATAAACTAAAAAATTGCCAATTTTTTTAAGATTTTCTCAGAACTAAAATGGTCTCAATCTCATTATGTATAATGTGCTTAAATATAATACTGTAACTTGTTATTCAACTACTTGTTAATTTAATTCCTGCTAAACCACTATTACCTCTGTTGATATATAAAAAACAATATTCAGTTCGAACCAACTATGATATACGTATATGTCTAGTATTAAGTAGTCTGTAAAGCATTAGGTTTAGTCTACCCGAAATGCCTCGGCACATCAGTATTGTAATTACACATTGTAAACTATGCAAGGAAATAAACTCCTTAATCCTTAACCCTTTACCGGCGTCAAGGCACCTCCCTTTTTAAGGGCAACATGGTGAGAGAGTTTAGGTGGTATTCTGTGAATTGTCAGTGCATGATTCTGGCGGTCACAACCCATCATTGGTATTGGTGGTAGTATACACAAGTAAGTCAGCCAGTCTCTTCCTCACTTCATGAATGTTCTACGTCAGGAACTTGGGACTTCTAGTTATGTTATCCATTTATCTTTAAAGTGGTTTTTTTCAGTGTCAGATAACGCTCGAAAGAGTAGGTTGATTGTTGTCATCTTTTACATTCTCGTGGGTTCTCTACTTTAAAAAAGAACACCGTCTTGTATGTTGTTTGTTTTAAGCAGGAACATTGTCTTGTATGTTGTTTGTTTTAAGCAGGAACATTGTCTTCTATATTGTTTGTATTAAATAGTAAGACTCGTATGTTGTCTGCTTTAAGCAGGAACACTGTCTCGTATGTTGTTTGTTGTAAGCAGGAACACTGTCTCGTATGTTGTTTGTTGTAAGCAGGAACACTGTCTTGTATGTTGTTTGTTGTAAGCAGGAACACTGTCTCGTATGTTGTTTGTTTTAAGTAGGAACACTGTCTCGTACTTTGTTTTAAGTAGGTACACTGTCTCGTATGTTGTTTGTTTTAAGTAGGAACACTGTCTCGTATGTTGTTTGTTTTAAGTAGGAACACTGTCTCGTATGTTGTTTGTTTTAAGTAGGAACACTGTCCCATATGTTGTTTGTTTTAAGTAGGAACACTGTCTCGTATGTTGTTTGTTTTAAGTAGGAACACTGTCTCCTATGTTGTTTGTTTTAAGTAGGAACACTGTCTCGTACTTTGTTTTAAGTAGGTACACTGTCTCGTATGTTGTTTGTTTTAAGTAGGAACACTGTCTCGTATGTTGTTTGTTTTAAGTAGGAACACTGTCTCGTATGTTGTTTGTTTTAAGTAGGAACACTGTCTCGTATGTTGTTTGTTTTAAGTAGGAACACTGTCCCATATGTTTATTTTAAGTAGGAACACTGTCTCGTATGTTGTTTGTTTTAAGTAGGAACACTGTCCCATATGTTTATTTTAAGTAGGAACACTGTCTCGTATGTTGTTTGTTTTAAGTAGGAACACTGTGTCGTATGTTGTCTGTTTTGAGAAGCTCTCTAGTTGATCATGTTTTATTTTTCAATTGTACAATAAATCTGAATAAACCTGTAGATGAATGGTTCAAAGAACCGACATGTTGTTAAATTAGACACATGTGCAACTCTTGGGTATCTTTATTGAGGAAACGTTTCGCCACACAGTGGCTTCATCAGTCCATACAAAGGATAAACTTGAAGAACAGGAGGAGAATGAGGTAATCAGTCCCTCAGCCTTGAGTCGATGTGGTCAGTCCATCAATCTTGAATAGAATACGGCATAGGAGCGGAGAAGCAGCTTATGACTTATACTTACCTTTTGACATTCGTCTCTCAACCCTTGAGTGGAGAGGACGTGTGCTGCTGCTGCCCCCTGGAGTTGTCTGGTGGCAGTATTATTTTCACCAACATGGCGCAGGCTCGCCGGCGCAGGGTAGATATTGTCTGCATTGAATTAACCAGTGGAGCTGTAACGGGGCCATCAATGGAGTTGCTTTTGCCTGCAATCATCAGAGATACCTACGGAATAGCCAATGAGGAAATTTGTGGACTTGCACTGAACGGTACGAAGAGGATTTTTGTAAAATTTAGTTCGGCGACTGTGTATGAGGCAGTGGTGAATAAGTTTAACCATGCTGTGACGGTGCGGCTGCATGATGTGTCCAGCTATTACATATGGGTTAAGATAAGGAATGTGCCGTTCGAGGCGGATGCATCTGACATCCGGTTCATTATGTGTAAATACGGCACAATACATATGATCACTGCAGGAAGGTGGTCAGCTGGCCCGTATATGGGAATACCTGAGGGTGCATTCTCTGTCAAGATGACGCTCAGACATCCAAATCCATCGTACGTGGTGATGGAAGAATTCAGGACTCAGGTTTTTGTAACATACGCTGGGCAGCGAAGCACTTGCCGTTTGTGCGGGTCGTATGATCACCTGGCTGCGCAATGTGAAAGAAGACTTGGTGATAAGGACCAGCAGCAACGACGAGATGTGGAGGAAAGGAGAGAGGATCAAGATCAACTGTTTTCGACTCTGCCTCAGCAGAGTTTGACATGGAGTGAGGAGGTTGAGAGGGCCGAAGAAAAGATGGCAGGGGCTACGCGGGGGGACGACATCAATTCCCTGGACGTTGTACAAGTGCTGGATGAGGTCATTGCGGAAGCGAATGGTAGCGACGTGGAAACGACGATAGTGTCGACGTTTGAGAACATTTTGGGTAATGAGAGTCCTTGTCAGGATGTTGGTACAGACCTGGATCATGGGTCTGCAGTTGAGGAGGGCGTGGTGATGCCAGCCCGGCCTGAAGTGTGTCGTAAGGATGCCAAGTTGGTGAGAACTGTGGAGGTGGAGGTTCATCATGGCACTGAGCTGGACGACTTGATGCAGGTTGAGGGTACGACGCGAAAGCGCGCAGCAGTGCTTTCTGATTCCGACGACGTGCTTACGCCCGCACAACGACCTGGGAAGAAAACATGGGCGGAAGCCATACGGAGAGGTTCAAGTGGCGATCAGGGGCAGGGGTTACCTGGAGGTTACTCCGGGGATCAACGCCCCCGCGGCCCGGTCCATGACCAGGCCTCCCGATGGATCAGGGCCTGATCAACTAGGCTGTTACTGCTGGCCGCACGCAGTCCGACGTACGAGCCACAGCCCGGCTGATCCGGCACTGACTTTAGGTATCTGTCCAGCTCTCTCTTGAAGGCAGCCAGGGGTTTATTGGCAATTCCCCTAATGCTTGATGGGAGGCTGTTGAACAGTTTTGGGCCCCGGACACTTATGGTGTTTTCTCTTAGTGTACCAATGGCGCCCCTACTTTTTATTGGCGGCATTTTGCATCGCCTGCCCAGTCTTTTACTTTCGTAGGGAGTGATTTCTGTGTGCAGATTTGGGACCATTCCTTCCAAGATTTTCCAAGTGTAGATTATGATATATCTCTCCCTCCTGCGTTCCAACGAGTACAAGTCAAGTGCTTCCAAGCGTTCCCAGTAGTTAAGGTGCTTGACAGAACTTATACGTGCAGTAAAGGATCTCTGTACACTCTCTAGATCTGCGATTTCACCTGCTTTGTATGGAGATGTTAATGTACAGCAGTATTCCAGCCTAGAGAGAAAAAGTGATTTGAAAAGGATCATCATGGGCTTGGCATCTCTCGTTTTGAAAGTTCTCATTATCCATCCTATCATTTTCTTTGCACGTGCGATCGTGGCACTGTTGTGATCCTTGAAAGTGAGATCCTCAACATTACTACTCCCAGGTCCCTTACATTATTTTTCCGCTCTATTGTATGGCGGAGTCAGTAGTATACTCTTTTCTAGTTATTACCCTCCTCCAGTTTTCCATAACGGAGTAGTTGGAATTTGTCCTCATTGAACATCATATTGTTTACCGTTGCCCACTGGAAAACTTTTTTTATATCTTTTTGGAGGTTAAACCGCGTCCTCAGCAGATGACAGCCTCATGCAGATCCTAGTATCACCCCCAAAGGATGTTACGGTGCTGTGGTGTATATCTCTGTTTATGTCTATATGAGGATAAGGAATAAGATGGGGGCGAGTACTGTGCCTTGTGGAACAGAGCTCTTCACTATGGCACCCCTCCGATTAACTCTGTTGACCACTACTCTTTGTGTTCGATTTGTTAGGAAGTTTAGATCCTTTCTCCCCACTTTCCAGTTATTCCTTTAGCACGTATTTATGGGCTATTATGCCATGATCGCATTTGTCAAATGCTTTTGCAAAGTCTGTGTATATTACATCTGCATTCTGATTTTCTTCCAGTGCATCCAAGGCCATGTCAAGTGATCCAGTAGTTGTGAGAGGCAGGAGCGACCTGCCCTGAACCCATGTTGCCCTGGATTGTGCAGATTTTGGGAATCCAGGTGATTTGCAATCCTGCTTCTTAGCACTCTTTCAAAGTTTTTATGATGTGGGATTTTCAGAGCTATTGGTCTTTAGTTTCTTAGCTAATGCTTTGCTGCCACCTTTATGGAGTGGGGCTATATCCGTTGTTTTAAGTGATGTGGAATTTCACCCATGTCCAAGCTCCTCCTCATAGTGTACTTAGGGCAAAGCGAGAGGGGTTTCTTGCAGTTCTTAATGAAAACAGAGTTCCATGAGTCTGGGCCCGGGGCTGAGTGCATAGGCATGTTGTCAATGGCTTTTTTGAAATCTATCGGAGTTAGGGTAATGTCGGAAATTGGCATACATTTATGGAGTTTTGAGGTCATTCATGAAGAAATCATTTGGGTCGTCGATCCTCAGACTGATTATGGTTCACTAAACACAGAGTCGTACTGGGATTTCAATATTTCACTCATTTCCTTGTTGTCGTCTGTGTAAGTCCCATCCTGTCTAAGGGCCGATACTAGATGTGGTATTTGCCTTGTTTTTGGCATATGAAAAGAAATATTTTGAATTTCTTTCAATTTTCACTAAATTTCTTTAAGCTCCTCCTGCCTTCCTGGTTCCTGTAAGAGTCATTTAGCTTAAGTTCGATAGTTTCCATTTCCCTGGTCAGCGCCTCCTTTCGTGTATCAGATTTTTCTAGCACTCCTGAGGAGCTCAGTGAAATCTTCGTCGTCTTCTGTAGAGGGGAGCGTCTTTTTCTCTCCCGTTTACTCCTGCTCTTCTTCTTTCTTAGGGGAATTATGCCTAGAAAAATGCTTCGGCTACCAGGAAGTTGATCCTTTCAAGGCACTGGGTTTTGGGTCCATGTCATTTAAGACATCTTCTCAAAATGTTTCGTTTAGGACATGGTTTACCTGGTCCCAGTTGATGTTCTTGTTGTTGAAATTGTATTTTGTGAAGACACCTTCACAGGTACATGCATTCTGCTGTTCAGGACCCCCTATGCATGTACGTCTGGACTTTGATTAGATTGTGATCGGAATTAGTTGTTTTTGATATTCTTATGTCTCTTATCAGGTCCTCATTATTTGTGAAGATAAGGTCAAGTGTGTTTTCTAGTCTTGTTGGCTCCACTATCTGCTGGCTTAAGGTGTGTTTTTCGCAGAGACTTAGTAGCTCATGTGTGTGTGACCTTTCATCTGCGCTACCTCCGGGGATTGTTTCAGCTATAACATTATTTGCTACATTCTTCCATTTTGTATGGGTTGGGTAAGGGTGGCCAGAAAGGGGGGGGGGGAGGGAAAAGGGTGCAATGAAACGATCAGGTGATAAGTCGGTAGTGTCAAGAGGGAAACCCCCTTTGTCGGTTTTAAGTGCCTGACATTGAACATCAATGGCTTGAGGTCTCAGAGAAAGTGTGAGTGATTTAAGGAATATTTGGTGCGTCATGATGTTGACGTTGTGTTCTTGCAGGAACACAATTATAGACCGGGTTATGAGTTGAAGGTGGATGGGTATAATGTGTATGTTGAGCATGCAGTCAGATTGAAAGGAGGTGTGGCCATTTGGTGAAAGAAACTAGCCCGTTGGTTGTCAGGCATAGTGAGGGGGGAGAGGGGAGGGTGATTCGTGTGGATGGGTTATGGGGTCAGTAACAGAGGACGTTTGTGTGTGTGTATGGCCCAGCAGAGGGAGATGTGAGGATAAAGAATAAATTCGTGAGGGACGTTCTGGTATATTATTTGCGTGGATTGCCGGGGGTTGCTGTGATAGGAGGTGACTGGAACTGTGTGATAAGGAGTAAGGATGTTGAACCGAGGGGGGCAGGGCATTGTTTGAGGATATTGGGAGAATTGTTATCCGGGGTAGGATTGACAGATGTTGAGGGAGGTGAGGTGGTGGAGCACACATTTATTAAGCGTGGGTATGCGGCTAGGCTCGATCGATTATACGTGCCCAGGACAGTCGTAATACATAGTGTGAGGGTAATGGACGTAGTATTTTCTGATCACAGGGGTGTTTTGGTGGATATAGGTTGGGAGGGGTTGCCAAGAGGTGTAAGGGGTTTTGGAAGTTGAATGTAAAGTTGTTGCAGGAAGAAGAGTCTCGACAGTCATTTGCTCAAATGTGGGGAGTTGGTGGCGGAGGCGCCTGGGAATAGTGAACTGGTTAGTTGGTGGGACTCTGTGGCGAAATCTCGTATTAAGGAATTTTATATTCGTAGTGGGAGGGAATATAACAGGTTGAAGTATGGGTACCAATCTTATCTTGAGGGGCAGTTGAGAGCTTGCTACGAGCGTGGGAGTGCTAGTTATCCTGTGGACGATATTGAGGGATTAAAGGAGCGTATCAGGGATTTGCAAAATGAAAGATTTGATGGCGCGCGAGTTTTGGGTGGGCTGGAAGAGGTGTTATGGGGTGACAGGCCTTCGGCATGCGTGTTGAGGAGACAGCGTAAGAGAAGAGTGGCGACGGAGATGATGGGATTAACTGTTCATGTGGGGATGGAAGGGTATAGAAAGGGGCAGGTATTAGTGACGACAGAGGGTATGAGTGGTTATCTAGATGCATGGTTTAGGTCATATGCACAAAACGGAGGTATTCGAGATGAGGCTTTAAAGGAAATGGGAGGTTTCGTGTAATGTGAGATTGATGGTATAGATAGGGTAACATTAGAAGGTCCGATCACGGAAAGTGAGATTTCGCACGCTTTGTCTGGTGCAAGTTTAGGTAAGGCACCAGGTGTAGATGGGTTGCCTAATGATTTTTACGTTAGGAATTGGGAAGTATTGAGAGGATTTTTAGTTAGGTTATTCAATGTAATGAAGGATGATGGGGAAATGGGTGAGCAGCAAAGGACTGCTATCGTGGTATTAGTTCCAAAAGGTGGACAGACTACGGTAGAGGATTACCGAGCAATATCGCTTATGTGTGGCGATTATAAGTTATTTGCACGGATATTAGGGAATAGAATAAAAAAGGTGATAGGTAACATAATTGACAGAGGACAATATGGGGTACCGGGTAGGACAATGTATGAAGGGCATGGAGTTCTTAGAAGTTTTATAGAACAGAGGGGGGAGTTGGGGGGTGGGGTGTGTGTGGCATTGGATTGGCGAGCTGCTTACGATATGTGGAGAGGGATGCGTTATGGAGGTTCATGCGTTGGTAGGGATTTGGGAAGGAAATTATATCTTGGGCGAAAACATTGTATCAGGGAGCATCTATGAGAGTACAGGTTAATGGAAGGCTAGGTGTTAACATTCAGATGGGAAGGGTTTGCGACAGGTGTTGCCCTCTGTCGCAGATATTGTTTGCGTGTCTCCAGGATCCCTTTTATAGGGCAGTTAGGTGGAGTATCACAAGTGGAGGGGTTAGTAATGAACGAGAGGGTCGGCCGGGTATTGTGGGTTATGTGGATGACACAACTGTATTGGTGAGGGATGAGAAGGATTTACACAAGGTAGGAAAGGTGGTAGATGTGTTGGCGAGGCTACTGGGATGGAAATTAATGTGGCAAAGTCTAAGTATATGGACCTAGGCAATCACGTAAATAGAGGTGGGACTGTAGGGCGGCGGGGTGGAGTGTGGTGGATCAGCTATTGATTTGTGGATAGTGTACGCTAAGAATGATAGGGTCGCACAAGAGGTAAATTCGATGCGCACCGTGGATGGGGTATTGAAAAGATTGGGTGGTTTGAGGACGGCGCAGCTAACGTTGCATCAGAGGGTCATTGTGACGAACGTCCTGTTGTATAGTAAGATATGGCACGTGGTGGCAATATACCCACTGAGGCGACGAGAGGTGCATCGGTTGCAACATGGGATTTTCCGATTTATATGGGGATCGGGTTGTGACTGGCTAAGTAGAGGGGTGGTGATGCTTCCCGTTAGCCACGGGGGGCTGGGGCTTATACCTTTAGAAAAGCGTATGATGAGTGTGTATCTAAAACGTGGGTATTTGAGGGAGGTGGGGGCGAGGAGAGGGGGGCTAGAAAAACTGCGTATGGATATTCAACGATGGTGGGGGGTAAGGATTTAATGATTGGTGAGGCATGTTGAGGGTTTTAATGATGGTGAGGGATCCGAAGCGCCTTAAATTGAGGATTCTTGAGGGTGGGGGTGGGTCTGTGGTGGCGGCAGTTGAGGGGGCATACCCCATGTATGCGTGGGGGGAACATCTGGAAATGTTTACGCAATTGCGTTTTAACCAGGTGTAAGGGAGGTAATGTTTAGGTTTCTACATGGAATCCTGCCGTCTGGTGTTGTGTTATTTAATAGGAGACTAAGGGAGGGTGGGGAGTGCAAAGCGTGTGGATGTTCCGAGACTTTTTTTTCATGCGGTGTATTTTTGTAATTGTTTAGAAGCTGTGAGGGTATGGTTAGGTAGGGTAGTTAGGTTAGTGGGTGGGGAAGGGTTACAGGTGTTAAGGGTGTTAAGTTTAGATATAGGTGGGATGAGTCAGATGGTGGTAAATGCGGTTGCGTATGTGGTCACTGATTTTATTTATACGTCTTGGGCTATGAGGGAGGTGGGTGTGGATGAAAGAATAAAGGTGTTAGCGGCCACCATTTATAGAACTAAGTGTCGCAACAGGGATCTTTATGGGGGAAGGTGGGAGATAGTGTTTACTGAGGGATACCGGAGTTTTAAGTTAAAGGATTTACGGGATTTAAGTGTAAAGGGGTAGCGACGGGCTAGTTTCTTGAGCGGAGATGTGTGGATGGCTTTTAAAGTGTGTGACTGGATTTGCACTGATACATTTATGCTTATCCTGAGTAGTGAGTGTGGTGTGGGTGGTGTTTTTACACATGTGTTCCCTTTATGTTGTGAAGATTTTGGATAGTACATGTACGTAATGTATTGGAGCACTACATCATTGTGTGTATACAAGGTGAATGAAAGGGTAGAATCTTAGTTTTTGTGTGTGTAAGAATGACTGTTCGTTATTGTGAGAGTGCTTTCAAAGATGTTATAGAAAGCACATACTACATGGTGTTACTAAGGTATGCCATATGACTGTTTCCAATATGCTGTGATACAAAGTCCGGGGTTTCCCTTCTTGTAGGATGCATTCTGTACGACACAATTTCCGTATATCTGAAGGTTCGAAGTTTAAATAGCTGTAATGAGTAACGTGGAATGAGTAACGAGATTGTATTTTGGCACATAAGGCCTAACATATAATGTTTCAGCGGCCTGGTTAAGATTATATAGTACATGTCGGGTGACACTGTATGTGCAGGGTAGTGTTATATATTTTAAGTACACGCTGTTGGGTTCCCTTTGCTATTTTAATGTTTAAAGTCACATGTAAGAGTATATGTAAGGTAATATAAAAATGTATATTGATTTTGTGTAAATACACAATTTTAGATGACTTTGTTGGAGCAGGTACGCATATGAGTTCAAGTAGCAGTGTATATCATGTATTAATACTGCTATAGGGTATATAGTGTATGAAGAAGTCTTGGGTGGATTGCACCCGTGTTGAGATATAGAGTATATTATCCTTGTATGCTAGGCAAAGTTTTCATAATTGTTACTTAGAGCAAGTAGTATCCTGCGCTCTTATAGTATGTTATTGTTTTGTTGGTATTTGATGAGGGGGGGAGGGGTACCTTTTTACTGCCAGAGCACATATGTACGACTTTATAAATGTACCTTTGGTGGGGGTGGATGTATAGGTTTTAATGGCATGTGGTGAGGTTTTTACCTTTAAGAATTGTTTTGTATATAAAACTTGGCATAAGATGTTTAAGTGTGCTGAAGTAGATTCTCTGGATATGTTGTTGGTACACCTGTGTGAAGTTTCTTTTTCTTTTTTGATTGTGTATACGTATGTTGTACTTTAATTTTGTTGTTACTTGTTGATTGGTTTAGTGACATGTTTGCTTACACGTATAATGTATACTGTATTTTAAATAAAATATAAAAAAAAAAACTTTCCTTTTTTTTTGACTAGCTTTACCCTTGAGATTAAGAAAATTTGCTTAACATTAAAAGCTTGCCTTGCATTACATGTCTTTAAACTATATCCACTTGTAAGACTTGTTACCCCTGCCAGGAATCAACTCTGATACTGCTGCTGCCGCTGCCGCCGCCGCCGCCGCCGCCGCCGCCGCTTCTACTTGACCGCTACTACTTGACTGCTGCTACTTAACCGCTACTGCTTGACCACTACTACTTGACTAATACTATTTGACTACTACTTTACTACTACTACTACTACTACTGCTACTACTACTACTATTCCGGGGATCAACGCCCCCGCGGCCCGGTCCACGACCAGGCCTCCCGGTGGATCAGGGCCTGATCAACCAGGCTGTTACTGCTGGCCGCACGCAGTCCAACGTACGAGCCACAGCCCGGCTGATCCGGCACTGATTTTAGGTATCTGTCCAGCTTTCTCTTGAAGGCAGCCAGGGGTTTATTGATAATTCCCCTTATGCTTGGTGGGAGGTTGTTGAACAGTCTTGGGCCCGGGACACTTATGGTGTTTTCTCTTAGTGTACCAATGGCGCCCCTATAATTTAATTGGGGGCATTTTGCATCGCCTGCTCAGTCTTTTACTTTCGTAGGGAGTGATTTCTGTGCGCAGATTTGGGACCATTCCTTCCAGGATTTTCCAAGTGTAGATTATGATATATCTCTCTCTCCTGCATCCCAACGAGTACAAGTCAAGTGCTTCCAAGCGTTCCCAGTAGTTAAGGTGCTTGACAGAACTTATACGTGCAGTAAAGGATCTCTGTACACTCTCTAGATCTGCAGTTTCACCGGCTTTGAATAGAGATGTTAATGTACAGCAGTATTCCAGCCTAGAGAGAACAAGTGATTTGAAAAGGGTCATCATTGGCTTGGCATCTCTCGTTTTGAACGTTCTCATTATCCATCCTATCATTTTCTTTGCACTTGTGATCGTGGCACTGTTGTGATCCTTGAAAGTGAGATCCTCAGACATTACTACTCCCAGGTCCCTTACATTATTTTTCCGCTCTATTGTATGGCCAGAGTTTGTAGTATACTCTATTCTAGTTATTATCTCCTCCAGTTTTCCGTAACGGAGTAGTTGGAATTTTTCCTCATTGAACATCATACTGTTTTCCGTTGCCCACTGGAAAACTTTGTTTATATCTTCTTGGAGGTTAACCGCGTCCTCAGCAGATGACAGCCTCATGCAGATTCTAGTATCATCCGCAAAGGATGATACGGTGCTGTGGCGTATATCTCTGTCTATTTCTGATATGAGGATGAGGAATAGGATGGGGGCGAGTACTGTGCCTTGTAGAACAGAGCTCTTCACTATGGCAGCCTCTGTTGACCACTACTCTTTGTGTTCGATTTGTTAGGAAGTTGAAGATCCATCTCCCCAATTTCCCAGTTATTCCTTTAGCACGTATTTTGTGCGCTATTACGCCATGATCGCACTTGTCAAACGCTTTTGCAAAGTCTGTGTATATTACATCTGCATTCTGATTTTCTTCCAGTGCATCCAAGGCCATATCATAGTGATCCATTAGTTGTGAGAGGCAGGAGCGACCTGCCCTGAACCCATGTTGCCCTGGATTGTGCAGTTTTGGGGAATCCAGGTGATTTGCATTCCCGCTTCTTAGCACTCTTTCAAAGATTTTTATGATGTGGGACGTTAGAGCTATTGGTCTATAGTTTATAGTTAATGCTTTGCTGCCACCTTTATGGAGTGGGGCTATATCCGTTGTTTTAAGTGGCTGTGGAATTTCACCCATGTCCAAGCTCCTCCTCCATAGTGTACTTAGGTCACGCGAGAGGGGTTTCTTGCAGTTCTTAATGAATGCAGAGTTCCACGAGTCTGGGCCCGGGGCTGAGTGCATGGGCATGTTGTCAATGGCTTTTTCGAAGTCTATCGGAGTTAGAGTAACGTCGGAAATCTGGCGTACATTTATGGAGTTTTGAGGCTCATTCATGAAGAAACCATTTGGGTCGTCGATCCTCAGACTGATTAGTGGCTCACTAAACACAGAGTCGTACTGGGATTTCAGTATTTCACTCATTTCCTTGTTGTCATCTGTATAAGTCCCATCCTGTCTGAGTAAGGGCCCGATACTAGATGTGATATTTGCCTTGTTTTTGGCATATGAAAAGAAATATTTCGAATTTCTTTCAATTTCACTAATAGCTTTAAGCTCCTCCTGTCTCTCCTGGTTCCTGTAAGAGTCCTTTAACTTAAGTTCGATAGTTTCCACTTCCCTGGTCAGCGCCTCCTTCTGTGTATCAGCTATTCTAGCATTCCTGAGGAGCTCAGTGACTTCGTCGTCTTCTGTAGAGGGAGCGTCTTTCTCCAGTTTACTCGTGCCCTTCTTCTTTCTTAGGGGAATATGCCTAGAACGTGCTTCAGCTGCCAGGAAGTTGATCCTTTCAAGGCACTGGTTTGGATCCATGTTATTTAAGATATCTTCCCAACATATTTCATTTAAGACATGGTTTACCTGGTCCCAGTTGATGTTCTTGTTGTTGAAGTTGTATTTTGTGAAGACACCTTCACAGGTACATGCATTCTGCTGATCAGGACCCCTGTGCATGTACGTCTGGACTTCGATTAGATTGTGATCAGAATTTGTTGTTTTTGATATTCTTATGTCTCTTACCAGGTCCTCATTATTTGTGAAGATAAGGTCAAGTGTGTTTTCTAGTCTTGTTGGCTCCACTATCTGCTGGCTTAAGGTGTGTTTATCACAGAAACTTAGTAGCTCATGTGTGTGTGACCTTTCATGTGCGCTACCTCCGGGGATTGTTTCAGCTATAACATTATTTGCTACATTCTTCCATTTTGTATGCCTTAGGCTGAAATCACCAAGCAGTAAGATATCTGGGGATGGAGCTGGAAGGTTTTCCAGACAGTAATCAATTTTCAGTAGCTTTTCTTTGAACTGTTGGGAGGTTGCATCTGGTGGCTTATATACAACCACAATGACTAGGTTTTGGTTCTCGATCTTTATTGACAGAATTTCAGCTACGTCATTTGTGGAGTTCAGCAACTCCGTGCAGATGAGCGACTCTTTGACATACAGGCCAACATCCTCCCCCTTGTTGCCTGTTCTTTCTGTCGCATCTAAAATGGTTGTAACCACTTATCCATATTTCACTGTCAAAGTGATCTTTTGTGTGGGTCTCTGTGAAGGCTGCAAACATTGCATTAGACTCCTCTAGAAGTTCACTGATAAAAGGTATTTTGTTGTTAGTGGATGGCTTAAAGCCCTGTATATTAGCAAATATGAACGAGGTTATATTCTGTATTTGTTGGGGGATTTTGTTATTGGCATCAGTAGTTGTAGTTCTGGAGGGCCATGGGTGGCCACTGGCTGCGCCTCCAGTCCAACAACAACAACAATAATAATAATAATAATAATAATAATAATAATAATAATAATAATAATAATAATAATATATTTATTTAAAATATTCATAGTTATTACAAAGAATGGGTGAACAGTTTGCTTGTGTACAGATCTCATTCATCTCTGGGATTTCCACAGAATATGTAATTTAAGAGCTGTATCAGATCTGCATATTATAAGGCAAACCCCCTTGTTATGCCAAGCGTGTTTGGCCGACAAGTTAGTGCTTGTGAACTATTTAATACTAGTACGGGTATATAGATAAGTATCATAGCAAGTAAGTTGAGTTTTGTGCGAAGATTCAGCAGGAATATTTCCTGTGCCTAATAAGGTGGTATATAGATTACAATGGGGAGGTGGCAACTGAATAAGCTAGCGGTTTAAGATAGAATTAACATAGTAAATGTTCATGGTCATTATACGAAGTATTACGTCGTTCAATAAATATTTTTTTAACAATGTTTTTGAAGTCGGAGGATTCTGGTTTTCGATCCTTCAAGAAGGTTGTTCCAAATTTTGAGTCCTTTGATTTTCGTGGAGTGATTACTCAGGTTGAGTCGTACCTACGTGTGCAATATTAAAGAGATATTTATTACTCCTGTAACGTCTGTGTGATCTGAAGAGAATAAAAGGGCACAATACTGTGACTGGAACAATACATAAATAACCCTCACATAGGAAAATGAAACTTATAACGACATTTCGGTCCGACTTAGACCAATCTCCAGGACTGTTTAGGCTCCGGGTTAATATTTGTATTGATGGATTTTTTTTTTTATCTCGAGTTGCTTTACTTGGTTGTCGAGGCTGCCTTAGTTAATCTGTCACTAGTCTAAATCATGTTCAGCATGATGCATGCGTCTCTGTGTTACTAGATGTAAAAAACAAGAATTAATTTCTGATTTAATAAATATATATTATACGATTTATGTTTGCAAGAGATGCTATGCATTTTACGAGCCTTTAGTTTATTGTATGTCATGTATAGTAATACTGAAATTTAGATCAATGGTTACATATGTATTTGACCAACATTTTCAGTAACCTTCAGAAATGTTTTAGGAAAGTACTTTACTAAATCTTCTAACAAATTGATTGCAAAAATTATAGTAGTAGTTGTAAGTAGTTAAAAAATTATTCTAAGGTTGCCCGAAATGCTCTGCATAACCAGGAGCTTGCTATAACCAGGAGCTTGCTATAACCAGGAGCTTGCTATAACCAGGAGCTTGCTATAACCAGGAGCTTGCTATAACCAGGAGCTTGCTATAACCAGGAGCTTGCTATAACCAGGAGCTTGCTATAACCAGGAGCTTGCTATAACCAGGAGCTTGCTATAACCGGGAGCTTGCTATAACCAGGAGCTTGCTATAACCAGGAGCTTGCTATAACCAGGAGCTTGCTATAACGTATGTCAGTAACGTCAACGTTTTTTGATTTTTGAAACATGTGTAAACTACACTTACTAGAAATAGACTTTACCATTTATTAAGACAACAGCTATACAAGATTGTACTGCGTCTCTCCTTAGGGTTATCTCTGAGGCTGTGTCGCGGGGCCAAAGATCCCGTAACCAGTGACAGAGGCAAAGAAATAACATACAATATTGTCTGTAGCATTCCTCGTATACCAGATGATTTACCTGATCTGTAAAGTGTGAGGACTCTTGCTGCTTTCTTCTTTACTAGCAAAAACACTTCCAAACCATTATGAAAATTTACTGTCAATTGGGGGTGAAAAAAAATAATTTGGTGAAGCAATGTCACCTTGATGGTTTTATAATGCACCTCATACACATGCTCGAGACATGGGTGCATAATGTGTCCAGGAGCTGGGCCCCATTCCAGGAATGTATTTATTAGTAGAATTATACACACTTAACAGTGCGGCTACAATGATCTATATGACATTTTACAGAGTTAGGGTAAGAGTCAAGAGACTCGATGAAAATAAATCAGTTGGAAGATATAATTTTAGTCGATGATGGGTAACTAACCCTCTGGGTATATAATCCAAACAAAATAATCTTTCTTTCGTCTTCTTCTTCCTGTGGTAAAAAGAGACAAAAAATGCAGCAAATGCAACACATTCGTCTCACAATGAGTGTCCGTGGCTTAGTTCCTGGCCTGGGTACAACACTCCACATGTTTACTTATGCTTGCTATCCTTCTTCACCTGTTCATAAGTAGATGCCTGGGTACTCGTCTATATGTACTCACCTATATGTGGTTGCAGGGGCCGATTCACAGCTCCTGGCCCCACTTCTTCGCTGGTCGCAATTAGGTCCACTATCTTCAGGCTCCAAGGGCTTTATCCTGCCTATACTTAAAGCTATGTATGGATTCTGCCTCTCCTATTTCAGTCTCCATATTGTTCCACTTCCTGACAAATCTACCTGGAGAGGGTTTCGGGGGTCAAGGCCCCCGCGGCTCGGTCTGAGACCAGGCCTCATGGTGGATCAGGGTCTGATCAACCAGGCTGTTACTGCTGGCCGCACTCAAGCTGAGGTACGAACCACAGCCCGGTTGGTCAGGTACTGACTTTAGGTGCCTGTCCAGTGCCTTCTTAAAGACAGCCAGGGGTCTATTGGTAATCTCCCTTATGTATACTGGGAGGCAGTTGAACAGTCTTAGGCCCCGGATACTTATTGTACTCACTGTACTCGTGGCGCACCTGCTTTTCGTCGGGGGAATGTTGCATCTCCTGCCGAGTGTTTTGCTTTCATAGGGAGTGATTTTCGTGTGTAGGTTTGGTACCAGTCCCTCCAGGACCTTCCAAGTGTATATTATCATGTATCTCTCTCGCCTGCGTTCCAGTCTAAGGCTGATGAAATACTTCCTAACATTCCTATGACTCACTAAATTTTCAGCTTCTTCCAGCTGTCCTCTTGTTCCTGTATCCCATCTCTGAAACATTCTGGCCCTGATTATCTTGTCAATTCATCTCAGTATTTTATACTTCGTTATTATGGTGTCCCTATTCCTCCTCTCCTCCAGTGTCATCAGGTTGAGTTCCCTTAACCTCTCCTCATAGGACATGCCCCTTAGCTCCAGGACTGGTTTTGTTGTAAACGTTTGCACCCTATAATTTCTTGACGTGCTTGACCAGGTGTGGGTTCCATACTGATGCTACATACTCAATACAGGCCTGATGTACATGGTGCACAGTGTCGTGAATGATTCCTTAGATGCTGAAATGCTATTATTAGGTTTGCTCAACGCCCATGTGTTGTAGCAGTTATATGGCTAATGTGCACCTCAGGGGGTGTGTTCGGTATGATACCCAAGATCATTTTCCTTGAGTGAGGTTTGTAGCCTTTGACCCTCGAGTCTGTGCTCCGTCTATGTCCTTTGTCCTTCCCCAAGCTTCATGACTTTGCACTTGGTGGGGTTAAACTCCAGGAACCATTTGTCGGACTAGGCTTGTAGCCTGTCCAGATCCCTTTGTAGTCTTTCCTGAACCTCCTCCGCTTGTATTCTCCTCATTAGTTTCACATCGTCTGGGAACAGGAACACCTCTGACTCTATCCCTTCTCTCATGTCGTTCACATTTACAAGAAACAGCACCGGCCCTAGGACTGACCCTTGTGGAATCCCATTCGACACATGCACCCACATCGACTTCTCGTCTCGTACCGTCACTTGTTTTCTTCCTGTCAGGCATTCCCTAATCCATTGCATTGCTATTCCTGTTATTCCTGCCTGCTCCTCTAGCTTTTGTACCTTGTGCGACAGTGTCAAAAGCCTTCTTACAGTCCATCACAGGGTTTTCCATCCCTGGAGTCGTGCTGGTTGTTCTGTATGAGCCCATTTCTCTC
>NC_069411.1:54791167-54803667 GCF_026875155.1 Cherax quadricarinatus
GCAGAACTTGGATCTGGCTTAAATAACAACCCCCCATCTTACCAAAGGACGGGGAAAATTTGTTTATGCAATAATTTCCCCAAATCATTCTTAACCTACGAAAAAAATATATATACTTGTTTGTTTTATTAAAAAATTGTTGTAAACAAATCAAAAATATTTTTATTGGGGTTTAGGCTAAAATAAATTGTTTTTGTTATAAAAATTTTAGGAAGTTTCTAATTTCCCTTTTTGGTAAAAATTATAAATTTTTACTCAACATTAATGAAAAAAAATTTTCTTTAAACTATGGGGAAAAAATTTTAAAAAGGACTTAATTTTAAATGATTCTTGCTAATTACCAGTTTTACATATTCTCAGACATATATTAATAATATATATATAAAATTTATATATAATATATATATTATATAATATATAATATATTTTATAATAATTTTAATATATTCGGCCGAATATGAAAAATGGTCAATTGCAAAACCATTTAAAATTAAGTCCTTTCTAAAATTTTTTCTTTAATTTTAAAATATATTTTTTTCTTTAAATGTTAATGAAAAATTTTTTAAAATTTTTGCCCAAAAGAATTTTAAAAATTACCTAACCTTTTATAACAAAAAACAATTTATTTTAGCCTAACCCAACTAAATATTTTAATACGTTTACAGTAATTTAATACTAAACAAAACAGTGAAATATTTTTTTTTTCTTAGTTTCAGTGATTTTGGGGGAAATTATTGCTACACAAATTTTCACTTGTCCCATTGGCAAATAGCGTTGCTATTTAGCCCGATCGCAAAATTTTGCCTATTCGGACGACATAATAAAATATTATATAAAAATATTTAAAATAATATTATATAATATATATATATATATATAATATTATATATATAATAATATATAATATATTTAAACAATAAATCACAATAAACAGGCAAAAATAGCAAAAAAACCACTGTAGAAGAATAGGAAATTTCCCAAAGGGTATGTCATGTAAATTACTAAATGGTTGTTGACATTTTGAGCCCTATTGTTGGCAAAATTTCTAACTTTAATGCTAAAAACAACATAGATTTAGCTAATAAATTAAGGTCCTGGACTGACTTGAATGATTTTAACATGATTAGTTTTGATGTTACTTCCTTGTTTACACAAGTTCCAGTTGATGATTTATTAAGTTTCTTACCTGAACAACTTGCTAATTGTGATTTTCCGTTGCCAGTTCCTTCTATCATTAAACATATTAACTTTGCATTTTTGATGGAAAATTTGTATTTAATGATAAGTTTTATACTCAGAAGTTTGGTATATCAATAGGAAATCCTCTTTCACCTGTTCATAAGTAACCTATGCATGGATTTTTTTTGAAACAAGACTGCTTAACATTATTCTCCCTAATAAAGCTAAATGGTTCAGATATGTTGATGATATTTTGAGTCTTATGCCTAAGAATGTAGATATACACCATTTCCTTGTTAAACTAAATATCTTAGCCCATTCTATAAACTTTAAGTTTGAGGAGAATAACTCATTGCCTTTCAATAATGACTTCAAATTTAAAATTTACAGAAAATCTACAAAAACCTATTCCTATGTACACTATTCTTCTTCACATCAAGATAGAGTTAAACTGTCGGTTTTCTCATCAATGTTTTTGAGAGCTTTACGTATTTGTAGTCCGGAGTTCATAGATGAAGAAATATCCAAAATTTGTGAAATAGCTAATGTAATAAAGTTGGTAGAATTACCGACAATATGTAAAGTAAAAGGACACAAGTGCAACTAATGTGACATTTATTGTGGCAACGTTTCGCTCTCCAGGAGCTTTATCAAGCCATTACAAACAATACATGGACACAGAGGGTATATAAAGGCTCAGAGTGAGGTGAATACTAGTGAGGTACCATTTAGATGCTCACTAGTGGTAGTAGTAGTAGTAGTAGTAGTGGTAGTGACAAAAGTAATACAATATGGTAGAGCAATTAATTCGTACATGAGTAAAAGGATATAAAAGCTATTACCCAAGTAATAGCTTTTATATCCTTTTACTCATGTACGAATTAATTGCTCTACCATATTGTATTACTTTTGTCACTACCACTACTACTACTACTACTACTACCACTAGTGAGCATCTAAATGGTACCTCACTAGTATTCACCTCACTCTGAGCCTTTATATACCCTCTGTGCCCATGTATTGTTTGTAATGGCTTGATAAAGCTCCTGGAGAGCGAAACGTTGCCACAATAAATGTCACATTAGTTGCACTTGTGTCCTTTTACTTTACAAATAGCTAATGATCTGAAATACCCAAGAAACGTAATTAATAAATCTTTTAAAATTGCTAGAAATACTTTTTGCAATCCAAAAAGGGACAACCAACCTAATTCAACTAAAAATATGTTGGTTCTCCCTTACCATGAAAACTTGGTTGATATGCCTTCTCTTCTTAAGACTTTTAATATCAAAGTTATATTTAAAAATCTTAATACAGTAAAATAAACTTTTGATAAAGAATTCCCCCAAAATGCTGATGGATGTGTCTATGAGATTCCTTGTAAAATTTGCGATAAAATTTATTACGGTCAAACTGGGAAAAGTCTCGAACTAAGATGAAAACAACATAAATATAACATTAGAACTGGACAAGATTCTAATGCTCTATTTATTCATGTGAGAGATTTTAACCATCCAATTGATTTTCAAAATGCTGAGAAAGTTGTATCAAGCAAGTCCATGGTCGACAGGAATATAATTGAATCATGTTTCATAAAAAAAAGTTTTGAAAGTAATATGAATATTTCCTTTGGTTTACATGAATTAGATTCATTTATAATTAATAAAATTTGTGAAGAATTTAATAATACATTAAACAAATAATACATATTAATTCTTGGGTAGAGTGCTAGGTTTGGGGAAATATTTTGTTAGTGGGATGGAAGATGGATTGCAAAGGACCTGCCTAGTGTGGGCGAACAGGCTTGCTGCAGTGTTCCTCCTTTCTTATGAGTCGGGTGTCGTCACGCGTCAGGTGTTTGTTGTGGGATGTGATGGTGAGGTGTAGTCTTGACCCTTTATGTGCCTTCCTTTGATGTATTGTTTTTATAGTTCCTTGATAATATGAGAAGTCACGAAAGCCCTTGGAATTTCACTATTCTTTCACAGTTGTTGTTTTGCATATTCTGATATCATCTGTTTACTGTGATCTTATGTGATAAATGGTTTAAAAAAAGCCGACAAGTTGAAGATTGAGACACTTACGCAACATATGGGAATCATTTTTAAGGAAACGTTTCGCCACACAGTGGCTTCATCAGTCCAATACACTCTTCTGATTTGTATTGGACTGATGAAGCCACACTGTGGCAAAACGTTTCCTCAATAAAGATTCCCATATGTTGCATAAGTGTCTGAATCTTCAACTTGTCGATTTTTTAAACCATTTATCACAACTGTCAGACACTACAACATCATGGGACCTTAAGATAAGATAAGATTTCGTTCGGATTTTTAACCCTGGAGGGTTAGCCACCCAGGATAACCCAAGAAAGTCAGTGCGTCATCGAGGACTGTCTAACTTATTTCCATTGGGGTCCTTAATCTTGTCCCCCAGGATGCGACCCACACCAGTCGACTAACACCCAGGTACCTATTTGCTGCTAGGTGAACAGGACAACAGGTGTAAGGAAACGTGTCGAAATGTTTCCGCCCGCCGGGAATCGAACCCGGGCCCTCCGTGTGTGAAGCGGGAGCTTCTAGCCACCAGGCCACCTGGCCTGGTCCTACCTTTGGACGAAGACCTATTTCGACTAGTGGATGATACCACTATGATCCCGCCTCCTCCTTCTTCGCCTCACCTGACTACAGTATATAAGCCACGTCTACGGCCCCATGCTGTACTTTCTACAAGATTGATGGACCGAACACATCGACTCCAGGCTGAGGGACTGATTACCTCAAACTTCTCCTCTCCTTACACCCTTCTGATATGTATTGGACTGATGAAGCCACTGTGTAGCGAAACGTTTCCTCGATAAAGATTCCCATATGTTGCATAAGTGTCTCAATCTTCAACTGTGATCTTTACACACACACACACACACACACATATACATATATATATATACATACATATATATATATATATATATATATATAATATATATATATATATAATATATATATTATATAATATATAATATATATAATATATATATATATATATTATATATATATATATATATATATATATATATATATATTATTATATATATATATATTATATATATATATTGGCAGTTTGGAGGGATATGTTGTGTATCTTTATACGTATATGCTTCTAAGCTGTTGTATTCTGAGCACCTCTGCAAAAGCAGTGATAATGTGTGAGTGTGGTGAAAGTGTTGAATGATGATGATAGTATTTTCTTTTTGGGGATTTTCTTTCTTTTTTGGGTCACCCTGCCTCGGTGGGAGACGACCGACTTGTTGAAAAAAAAAAAAATATATATATATATATATATATATATTATATATATATATATATATATATTATATATATATATATATATATATAATGTCTTGCTGAATAGATAAAACTGGTCAATTAGCAAGAACTCATTTAAAATTAAGTCCTAAAATTTTCTCTTATACGTTAAAATAATATATTATATGTTAATATAAAAATTAGTAATTTTGTACCAAAAGAACCTTAGAAAACTTACCTAACCTTATTATAAGAAACGCAGTTTAATTTAGCCTAATCCAACTAAATATATTTTAGATATTTCGTCGCTCAACCCTCGGGACAGGACGAGCGGACTTGCACTGAGCCTGCCCCCTGCTGTCAGCTGGTGACAACTTGATTTTCACAAAATGATGCTGGGTTAATACTGTCTGCATAGAAGTAGTGCGTGGGGCTGTGTATGCCCACTCGGCTCAGGTTTTACTACCTGCGATCATCAGGGACACATACGGCATTGCAAATGAAGAGCTGTATGGTGTAGCCTTGAATGGGGCATACCGGATTTTTGTGAAATTTTGCAATGCTAGTGTATATGAAGACATAGTCACCAGATTCCAGGATCTTTGTGTGCCAGTAAATCCTGCTGTGATGGTAAGGCTCCATGATGTGTCCCGCTATTATACGTGGGTGAAGATTAGGAACGTACCTTTCGATGCTGATGAGGCCGACCTGCGTGCCGTGTTTGAGAAGTTTGGAACAGTTCACATGGCGACATTGGGGAAGTGGAAGGAATGATCATATGCTGGGATGCCTGAGGGAAGTTTCTCTTTGAAAATGACATTGAAACATCCCATTCCTTCCTATGTTTACCTTGACGAGTTCAGGACACAGGTGATGGTGACATATGCAGGGCAACAACGTACTTGTCGCTTGTGCGGCGCCTATGACTGCATTGCTGTGCAGTATGTTCAACGACAGGGTTTACAGGCAGATGCTCAACATACGGAGGCATCGGAGGAACAGGAGACGATGGAGGAGACACGACCTGAGTCGCCTCCTTTGCGCAAAGCTTGGAGTGTGGAGGTCAACGAGGCTGAACTGAGGGAGGGAGAGTGTGTAGCGCTTCCAGGGGAGCCGAGCTCTGCCAGGCAGGCACCGAAGACCGGAGGTGAGGTGCTGCTTGGTGAGGACAGGGCCGTGGAGGCCACCACTGACTCAGTGCTCCATGACTTGTTAGGGACCCCAGGTAAGGTCTCCATTGAGGGGCTTATGGGTGCCCTGGATGCTGCAGTGGTTCCAGGAGGTGTGGGGGGGGGCATGTTGGAGGTCCAAGTTGATGCTGGTTTGCAAATTGGTACTGTGGTGGCAGAAGTGCACGAGGATGGCTTCCAGGTGGAGGCTGGGAGGAAGGCTCGAGGGTCACGGAAGAGAGCAGCCGTGATCTTGGATGTGGACGATGTGCTCACTCTGGCACAGCATTCAGGTAAAAAGGTTTGGGTGGATATGGAGGAGCATAGACCTGGGGGGTCCAGGGGCAAGGGACCTGTGAAAGGAGGTCCCAGAGGGGTGTATGAGGACCAGGGAAGTATTAGGAGGAAGGGGAAAAGGGGTGTTGCAGTGTGTAAAGGAAAACCTCCTTTGACGGCTTCAAGACTCTCTCTATCAGTATTAATAGACTGAGAAACGATAGAAAGTGTGCATGGTTTCATGAGCTTCTCATTAGGTATGGTGTAGATGTTGTGTCTGTACAAGAGCACAACCACAAGCCGGGTTGTATGTTGGTGATTGAGGGGTATGCTGTACATGCCGCACACTCACTGTGATTGAAAGGAGGAGTGGCTATTTTGATGAGGAAGGCTAGCCCATTTACTGTACACCATTGTGAGGAGGGAGGGGAGGGGAGGGTTATACGAGTGGATAGGATGTGGAGAAGGGACAAGATATCCTTTATGTGTGTTTATGGTCCGGTGGAGGGGGACAGTCGGGTTAAGAATGAGTTTGTACATGATGTGTTGGTATATCACCTGAGGTTGCTTCTGGCGTTAGCTGTGGTGGGAGGTGACTGGAATTGTGTCATACGTCGTAGGGATGTGGAACCTAGGGGAGGGGGGGCGGGATATTATTTTGGTGTTTTAAGTGAACTGTTAACCGGGGTGGGGTTGGTGGATGTGGGGGTCCAGCGTGGGAGGTGGAGCACACCTTTTTGAGGCAGGGGTATGCAGCGAGGCTGGACAGAATATACGTAATGAGAAAAGCAGTGGTTCGGAGAGTAAGGGTCTTGGATGTGTTTTTTTCCACATCACAGAGGTGTTTTGGTAGAATTGGGATGGGAGGGATGGCCAAACAGGTATAAGAGTTATTGGAAATTGAATGTTTGGTTACTTCAAAATGTCAAGGGGAGAATCTTATTTGCATGTTTGTGGGAAAGTTCATGGGACGGGGTGCGAGTGAAGGGGGATGTGTTAAGCTGGTGGGATACAACAGCGAAGACAAGGATTCGAGAGTTCTATGTTCATCAGGGGAGGCATAAGAATCAGGTGGCTTATGGGCTTATTAGGTATCTTGAGGGGCAGTTAAGGGAGTATTATGAGAGAGGAAGGGGGGTGGGAGCCCCAGTGGCAGACATAGAGAGAGTGAAGGAAATACTAATGGAATTGCAAAATGAGCGGTTCAATGTGGCAAGGGTTTTAGGGGGGTTAAAGGAGGTAATGTGGGGCGATAGGCTGTCGGTGTGTGACCTGCAAGGGCAGGTGCATTGGCGCATTGCTATGGAAATGGTAGGATTGAGGATCCACAAGGACATGGAGGGGTATAGGGGGGCAAGAGCTGGGGGTATGTTGATTCTTGGCTTAGTGCGCATATGAGAAGTGCAGATGTGAGTGAGGGGGCATTAAGGGAGATGGGAGATTGGGTGCAGTGTGTGCTTGACAGGGATGACAGGGAACAGTTATAAGGGACTATTGTTGAGGAAGAGGTGTGGACGGCATTAATGGGTATGAGTCGGGGTAAGGGACCGGGGATAGATGGGCTGCCTGCCGACTTTTATATATAGCATTGTGATGTATTGAAAGACTTTTTAGTGCACTTGTTTAATATCATGAAAGAGCGGGGTGCATTGGGGGATAGTCAGTACACGGTGAGGGATTATCGAATGATATCACTCATGTGTGCAGACTACAAACTTTTTGCGAAAATTTTGGGAAACCGTATTAAGAGGGTCATTGGAAAAGTTATAGTCGGGGGCCAATATGGGATACCAGGGAGATCAATGTATGAGGGGCATGGGGTTATTAGAAGGTATATTGAGTGTCTGCTTGAGGGGGAATGAGGGGTATTAGCACTGGATTGGAGGGCAGCGTGTGACAATGTCGAGAGGAAGGCTTCGTGGAGAATCATGAGGTGGCAGGGGTTTGGGGAAGAAATAGTGCAATGGGCACGTACTTTACATCAGGGAGCTGTATTACAACCCAGGATTCCAAATGGCCTGTTATCCCGGGTGTAATGGGAGCAAAATAAACACAGCAGAAAAAGTTTAGACTTATATTATCCTTCACCAATTTAGAACAGCAATATGTACACTATGTACAGTGATAAGTATAGTGCACTCCACGGTAAGCAAGGCAGAAATAGAAGCCACAAGATAGCAGACCGTGCTTCAACCAGCTCTAGAATGGGAATGACAAGGGCAGACAGGAGAGCGGTACCCACATAACCTCTGTGATTGCCAAAACCATCTTATTGGCTAGAACCTGGTCACTAGTTGAACGACGGGGCCCCATCATCAACTCTTAGCAACCTGGTTCGCTGGTTGGGGGAGATAGCCTGTAAATGAGGGTGTGTACATGCGCCGAATAAAGGTTACATACTCTTTGCATGCCACAAGCTGGAATGTGTGTGCAGATTAATGGGAGGGTGGGGTCGCATGTGCAAATAGGCAGGGGATTGAGACATGGATGCCCATTATCACAAATATTATTTGCATATTTACAGAATCCTTTTAATAGGGCAGTGGAATGGTGCACACAGGAAAGGGTAAGGGATGATCTAAGATGTGGGAGATCTGGTATCATAGGTTATGTTGATGACACAACTGTCCTAGTGAGTGGGAGGGAGGGATTGGAGGGTCTGGGGAGGGTCATGGATGTTTTTGGGGTGGCAACAGGTATGGCAGTGAATGTGGATAAATCAAAGCTCATGAGATTAGGTGCATGGAATGGGCAGGAGGGTGCGGGTGAGGGGGTGAGGTGGTGTGTTGTGGATCGGTTGAAGATTTGTGGTGTCGTGCATATGGGCAATGCACAGATGGCGAGGGAGGTTAATTCAAAGGGTGTAGTAGATAGAGTACTGGGAAGATTGACAGGGTTGCTGCCGACACATCTTATGCTACACCAGAGGGTCATTGTGGTCAATGTGCTTCTATTTAGTAAAATATGGCATGTGGCAGTGTTGTACCCTTTGGTGTATGGGGGTGTCTGGAGATTGTTAGGTAGGGTTTTCTGTTTTATCTGGGGTTCAGGATGCGATTGGTTAACAAGGGAGGTGGTAACACTTTCGGTGGCCAAGGGAGGACTGGGGCTAATTCACTTGAAACGAAGGTTGAAGAGTGTATATATGAAGTACGGGTTCCTACGGGTTCGTGGGGAGGGGGTGGAGGGTTGAGGATGGTGCAGGAAGATATTCGAAGATGGTGAAGGGGACGGGATTTGAGAGACTATGAGTTGTTGTGTGTATTAATGCTGGTCAGAGATCCGAAGAACATGTGGGCAGGATTCATAGAGAGGAAGCTATGGCCTAGGGTGGCTGTGGCTGTGGAAGGGGTGTACCCGATGTATGCATGGGAAGACATTTGGGGTCGGTTAAAAGAATTGCATATCCGGCTGTGTGTGAGGGAGGTAATGTATAGGTTTCGCCACGGAATCTTGCCGTCAGTGGTAGTTTTATGTAATAGATGAATAAGGGAGGGTGGGGAGTGTCAAGATTGTGGGGTAGATGAATTGGCTTTTTATGTAGTCTATTTTTGCGAATGACTAAGGGTTGTGAGGGAATGGTTGGGGAAAGTGATTTGGTATGTACGGGGGAAGGGTTGTCGGTTTTGCGAGCCCTCAGTTTAGATGTAGGTGGGGTAGGGTGGTTGATTTCGTTTTTATATCGTGGGCAATGAGAGACAAAGGGGTGGGGGAACGTAGGGTGGCCCTAACTGTATCTTTTTATAGGACAAAGTGTCACAACAGGGAAATATATGGGGGAGGTGGGAGAGGGATTTCCCGGAGGGCTATAGAGATTTAAAATTGAGTGATTTATGGATTTTATAGATTGTCAGGGGCATGAACGGGCTGGTCTCCCCCGGGGGGGGGGGAGATTGTGTGTTGGGGTGTGTCGTAGAGGTTGACTGTTTGTGTGTGTGGGATTGTGAGTTAGAGGGGTTTTGGGGAAGGTGGGTTTTGAGGGTGGTATATTAATGTGTGATAAGCTTCTCTTATAGCATTACCATTAATGTCTGGCGATGCACTGTTATATTTTGTATATACTGTGTGTGGCATTATTGTTTGAAGAGGTAATGGCACTGTAATTTGGAGGTTTTATCCTATTTGTTACATGTACTTGCATCAACATTTGTTCTGAGTGCTTTGCACTGCATAGTGTGGGGGCTGA
The DNA here is from genome assembly GCF_026875155.1 of Cherax quadricarinatus. Classification (NCBI taxonomy): domain Eukaryota; kingdom Metazoa; phylum Arthropoda; class Malacostraca; order Decapoda; family Parastacidae; genus Cherax; species Cherax quadricarinatus. Next base: position 54,801,286 of record NC_069411.1, read on the forward strand.
GATTCTGAACGGTGTTCAGAGAAATGATGTGATATAATTTTGTATTTAATGTGTGTGGCACTATTGTTTGTCACTGGTGATCTGCATGTCTCCTTGTTTGGCCTGAGAGTATGAACAAGTGTTCAAAGAGATGATGCATTATACCTTGTATTTCATGTGTGTGCATTATTGCTTGAAGTGGCACAGTCACCAGATAACTGCATGTTTTGACTTGATAAATTAGACACATGTGCAACTCTTGGGTATCTTTATTGAGGAAACGTTTCCTCAATAAAGATACCCAAGAGTTGCACATGTGTCTAATTTATCAACATGTCAGTTCTCTGAACCATTCATCTACATGTTTTGACTTGTTTGGCCTGAGAGCTTGGAAAGCATGTACTCTGCGCAGAGTAAATTGTGTATTTTAGGTGTTAAGTAGGCGTGCACTGGTGATGGTGTAGTACTGTCACATCTTGTATGGGGGGATTCCTGCAAGTTGAATGTAGTACTAGCTTAAAGTTTTAGCTGTGGGCTTTGTATTAAATGTAGTGCGACCTGCCAGTCGTATAGTTTTAAGATATGTGTAGACACAATTTTGTGTTTAAGGGGAGTTGCAATAGTGTGAAGAGATAATGTTAACATAGGTATAAATGTCTTATCCTGTTTGTTAAATGTTATGTTTAATTCCTGTGCTGAGTACTCAGCAATACATGATGTGTCCTTTTTAGTATTCACCTGTTTTTAAGTCAGTGTTTTTTTGTAACCTTATCAATGTTAAGGCTGAGACACCAAAGTTGGGAGGTGATATGTAAAATCAGTTTAGGTAACATCCATTGTTTATAGTATGTTAGGTTGTAAATAGTGAGGTGGTTGGATAACCACCGGGGGGGGGGGTAACATGTCTGCGTGTAATATGTTCCGTGCAATGAATTGCATGGTCTGTAATGGTTTTCTAGTGGTCGCTTGCAGCATCAATGTGGGGTGAAAATGGATGTACCTGAGGGTACAAGTTATGTACCATTTCGAGGAATGTGTAGATAAGTGTTGTTCATTGTGTAATTCCGTTGGGTAGCTCCAACAGGTTTGGGTTAAGTGATAGGATGAGGGAACAAGGGATGGGGGTTGTGCATCCACACGGAGTTGTAAGTGTGAGGTGTAATGTTAGCTGTAGGTAGGATGGTGTTATAGTTATAGCACATGTGTTTTATATATTATATTTTTGTACTGTGATGTTTTAAATAAAATATAAAATAATATATATATATATATATATATATATATAATATATATATATATATATATATATAGTATATATATATATATATATATATATATATATATTATACTATATATATAATATATATATTTATATTATATATATTATATATATATATATATTATATATATATATATATATATATATATATATATATTATATATTTACAATAATTTAAAATAAACAAAACAATGAAATATATTTTTTCGAGATAGAATGATTTTTGCAAAATTATGATATCAAATTTTTTCGCTTGCCCTATTCGATGAATGCATTGTATTTAGCCAAAATGCAGTTTACTTGTGATTATATATATATTTATTTTTACCTATATATATATAATATATATTATAATATATAGCATATAAATATAATATATTACCTTTATTATATATATATATATATATATATATATTATATATATATATTATATATATATATATATATATATGTGCGTGCCGAATATGTAAAACTGGTCAATTAGCAAGAAGTCATTTAAAATTAAGTCCTTTCTGAAATTTTCTCTTATACGTTTAAAGATATTTTTTTTCATTAATGTTAATATAAAAAATTTTAATTTTGCACCAAAAGAATCTTAGAAAACTTACCTAACCTTATTATAACAAAAGCAATTTATTTTAGCCTAACCCAACTAAATATATTTTAAATACATTTGCAATGATTTAGTACTAAATAAACACAATCAAATATATATTTTTCGTTAGGTTCAGAATGATATTGGCGAAATTATTGCATGCACAAATTTTCACTTGTCCTATATGGCAAGATGACCAGTAAGCAGAAGCAAACAGGATGGTGGACGCTTCACGGGGATGTGAAGCATCACTCGTCTCCGTCTCCGCAGGCCTAGGTATCAGGAAATGGCAACCGGCTCAGTAGAAATTTATTTCCAGAAATCGCAGTAATCGTCAGAATTACAGGCCCTCCGCTGGCACCATTTGTTGCGAAGGGTTCGTGGAGATGTGATGGTTGGAGTTAAACACACTTGTTGGATGGTAACACTTATATTGCAGAGTGTGAAAAGGGGGAGCCCAGACTGCCATGTGTTGCCTATTGTAGACCTAAGCGCAGAGTGAGAATGATCATGGGAGCACAGCGCTCAC
>NC_069411.1:54808667-54840472 GCF_026875155.1 Cherax quadricarinatus
GGGGAGGATAGGTCTGAGTACTTTGATCAAGAGCCCCTGATTGGCATCAAGTCGCCGCCCCAGATAATGTATTGGTAGCAGAATAGAAACTGGAGAGTGGTAGTAACAAACATTACGAGTGTTCAAAAACTCTATATAGAAATTTTAATTTATATTTAAATTGTTTTCTTAACGATGTCACATAACTTGCATGTGCACTCTTTGGTACGAGTTTTAATTCTTATAAAGGATGTTGCATTTATATTATAAATCCAGCACTTCTGTGACAAGGTTGCATCATCTGCCACTGTCTGTGATGCTGCTGTGACTCATCAAACAGCATTCTTAGTATGTTTATTCTTACACCCAAGAGAAGTCTTAATGAATGACTGTCAATGAATAAAATAATTGGATGGGGGACTCATACCGAGGTAGAGAAAGATCGCAGCCCTTGGGACTCTGTGATCAGCAGCACTATCCTGCTGGCCAGCACTAAGTGACATGCAGGTGTTGGCTAATGTACATGCCCAAATATAGTCCTACACCAGCAGTCAACCTTTCTTCCAGGGATATGTGAATTCAAAAGCGTGACTGGCAGGTGTATTCAGGGTGATGGTAGTAAAAACTGCACTGGCCTGTGTACGCTTGATGACCTCGTTGACTTAATTGTGTCTAACATGCCATTCTTTGAACTCTGAACAGTTCAGACTATTCAGACAATATTGGTTGACAACCATTTTGCAGCAGAGAGCTACTCCAGTATGAAAGTTTTGCGGGTCAGCATGTGTGCCAGTTACAGAGATAGAAACTGTTAAGAGATAGTCACGTAGGTGATGCCCACTCACATATAAAATGTAAGCTCTCTCTTGCAGAGCTTGTATTCTCTAACATAGCTGCAGCAGCCTTTTCCATGATGGGGCTGTCCCATCTGGATTGTTTGCGAGCCAAAGTTTCAACTTGTCTCGTATTCTGTACTGAAAGGGTGCCACTAGTGCAGATGGAGTCATCCACCCCTGGTAAAATTTTCTTCACCGGCTCATTGAGTCCATTGGATGAAGACAAGAAGGCTGGTAAGGCAATCTGGGAGGATGTGCGCATACCCAGTCTGCCTAATCAAACTGGAAGGGATAGGCACCAGGACGTGCTGTTAAAAGCTCCCGGACTTTATTTTTTGCACGTGTCTGGGTGAAATGTGGCTGCGGCATAGATCACACTGTGCAGTACACTACTTTGTAAAGTAGAATGGCGAGTTACAGGACGGTCAGTTATTCATTGAGGTTAGTCTGGTATTCGTGTTGTCAGTGTGTTGTTGCATTTTTGCGTGTGTAACAGAATGGAATCTTCAAAAGAACAGCGTGTGTGTGCGAAATTCTGTTTCAAGCTCGGTAAACAAGGCTAGTGAAACTCACAAAAGACTAAAGCAAACATTTGGCAATGAAACAATAAGTTGGACACAGTATTTTGAATGGTTTTCTGGATTCAAAGCAGAACGAATGTCAGTTGAGGATGATAAACGCTCTGATCGTCCATCAATGTCAAAAATCGACACCAACATTGAAAAAAATGAGGAAGGCTATCCAGGACACTGCAAGTACTGTGGGAATTTCTAAGGGGTCAAGTTAGTTTAGTTTAATACCTTTATTATGCAGTCCATACCCATGGTGTGGGTGGTAGTCAAAAGATTACAGAGGTACATAATGGGTTCAGGGACTGGACCCCAAAGCTTTGAGAGCTGAACAAGTTACAAAGGTACTGAATTCCAGATAGATCTAGTCACAATCATGACCAAGTTGCAAAAGGTAATGAATCATCTACACGTCTATACATGGATACAAACACGAACAATTACAAAGTAATGAGCAATTCACACGTCCACACCCAGCCACAACCGTAATAAGTTATTAGTGTAAATATTAATTAAGACACACACACACACACACACACACACACACACACACACACACACACACACACACATATACACACTCAAGTGCACACACAAAGAAATGTTCACAGAGGAGACAGAAGGGACTCCAGAAAGACGAAGAGGTGGGGTACACCATCAAGTGTAGAGGCTGCTAAGCGAGTTAGATACCTCAAAGGCGATGGGGCTGGATAACATCTCTCCATGGGTCCTGAGAGAGGGAGCAGAGGTGCTATGTGTACCACTAGCAACAATCTTCAATACATCTATTGAAACAGGGTGATTACGTGAGGTGTGCAAGACAGCAAATGTAGTCCCAATTTTTTAAAAAAGGAGACAGACACGAACCATTAAACTACAGACCAGTGTCACTAACATGTATAGTATGCAAAATCATGGAGAAGATTATCAGGAGAAGAGTGGTGGAGCACCTAGAAAGGAATGAGCTTATCAATGACAGCCAGCACGGGTTCAGGCATGGGAAATCCTGTGCCACAAACCTACTGGAATTTTATGACAAGGTGACAGCAGTAAGACATAAGAGAGAGAGGTGGGTAGATTGCATTTTCTTGGACTGTAAGAAAGCATTTAACACAGTTCCACACAAGAGATTGGTGCAAAAGCTGGAGGACCAACCAGGGATAACAGGGAAGGCACTACAGTGGATCAGGGAATACCTGACAGGAAGAAAAACAGTGATTCATGGTACGTGGCTAGGTGTCAGAGTGGGCGCCTGTAATGAGATGAGTTCTACAAGGGCCAGTCTTCGGACCGGTGCTGTTTCAGGCAACTGTGAACGACATGATGGAAGGAATAGACTCTGAAGTGTCCCTGTTTGCAGATGATGTGTAGTTGATGAGAATAATTCAATTGGACGAGGACCAGGCAGAACTACAAAGGGATCTGGACAGGCTGCAGGCCTGGTACAGCAACTGGCTCCTGGAGTTCAACCCCACCAAGTGCCAAGTCACGAAGATTGGGGAAGGGCAAAGAAGACTGCAGATGGGGTACAGTCTAGGGGGCCAGAGACTAAAAACCTTACTCAAGGAAAAGGATGGTGGGGTGAGTATAACACCGGGCACATCTTCTGAAGTGCACATCAACCAAATAACTGTTGCAGCATACATGTGCCTAGCAAACCTAAGAACAGCATTCTGACATCTTAATAAGAAATCGTTCAGAACCCTGTACACTGTGTGCGTTAGGCCCATATTGGAGTATGCATCACCAATTTGGAATCCACACCTAGCGAAGCACGTAAGGGAACTAGAGAAAGTGTACAGGTTTGCAACGAGACTAGTCCCGGAGCTAAGGGGTATGTCCTACGAAGAGAAGTTAAGGGAAATAGACCTGACAACACTGGATGACAGGAGATATAGGGGGACATGATAACGACATATAAAATACTGAGAGGAATCGACAAGGTGGACAGAGACAGGGTGTTCCAGAAATGGGACCCAGCAACAAGGGGTCACAGTTGGAAGTTGAAGATTCAGATGAATCACAGGGATGTTAGCAAGTATTTTTTCAGCCACAGAGTTGTCAGGAAGTGGAATAGTTTGGGGTGATGTAGTGGAGGCAGGATTGGTGTGGCCTGGTGGCTAAAGCTCCCGCTTCACACACGGAGGACCCGGGTTCGATTCCCGGCGGGTGGAAACATTTCGACACGTTTCCTTACACCTGTTGTCCTGTTCACCTAGCAGCAAATAGGTACCTGGGTGTTAGTCGACTGGTGTGGGTCGCATCCTGGGGGACAAGATTAAGGACCCCAATGGAAATGAGTTAGACAGTCCTCGATGACGCACTGACTTTCTTGGGTTATCCTGGGTGGGTAACCCTCCGGGGTTAAAAATCCGAACGAAATCTTATCTTATCTTATCCATATATAGCTTTAAGAAGAGGTATGATAAAGCTCATGGAGCAGGAAGAGTGACCTAGTAGTGACCAGCATACGAAACGATGGACTACATAACATCAAAATGCAAGGAGGCAAAGGAAAGGTTTGTTCCCAAGGGCAACAGAAATAATGGGAAGACCAGAACGAGCCCTTGGTTTTCCCAAATGTGTAGGTAGGCAAAAACTAAGTGCACTAGAGAATGGAAAAAGTACAGAAGACAAAGAACCCAGGAAAATAAAGAGATCAGTCGAAGAGCCAGAAACAAGTATGCACAGATAGGTAGGGAGGCCCAGCGACCATACGAAAATGACATAGCATCGAAAGTCAAGTCTGACCTGAAGCTGTTGTATAGCCACATCAGGAGGAAGACAACAGTCAAGGACCTGGTAATCAGGCTGAGAAAAGAAGGTGGAGAGCTCACGATTAAGAAGTATGAGAGGAGTTCAACATGAGATTTAAGAAGTATTTACAGTGGAGACAGAAAGGTCTCCAGGAGTTCAGAAGAGAGGAGCACACCAACAAGGGATATACCAATAAGTGTTGGATGAAATACACACAACCGAGGAAGAGGTGAAGAAGCTACCAAGTGACCTTGATACCTCAAAGGCAGTGGGACTGGACATCTGTCTGTGGGTCCTTAGAGAGGGAGCAGAGACACTGTGTGTGCCACCAACCACAATTTTCAATACATTCATTGAAACTGGGCAACTACCTGAGGTATGGAAGATGGCAAATGTAGTCCCATTTTTAAGAAAGGATACAGAAACGAGGCACTAAACTATAGGCCAGTGTCACTGACATGTATAGTATGCAAAGTCATGGAGAAGATTATCAGGAGTGTTATTACTGTTCTTACTGTTGAACAGCGGTTTAGTGCCGATGGAGGTAGCGTAGGTAGCAATGATACGGCTGTGGACTAGTTTGGCTTTAATTGGATAGGCATGAGTACACAATGGGCAATGTGAGGGAATGACCGCTAGCCAGTCTGTGGAGGGGGAGCACTTGTGCCTATCAAGTCTCGAGCGGGGAGTGAGGGCGAATGGGCCCAGCCTCCCACTGACCTGGGTGAGCCTACATTTGCTCGGCCACGCACCTCGATGACTCGACAATACTGGTGGGACCGTAGGTGTAAAGGAATTACTTACACTAGCTACCCCAGAGAGGGACTGGCTTTTGCTCACTTGTAAATCAAAAATGGACATAAAAATGCAACAGGCAAAAAAAAAAAAAAAACTCTCCCATCCAGGGGAAGAGAAAACTGGCTTGCCCGCGCTGTTTCATTAAGGAGAGAGTCCGGAGATGTCAGCACTGGAACTAAAATCTTCTATATGCAGGTTGTCCGCAGGGCTGAACATCAGTTGACCACTCGTCTACGTACGCTGTTGCACCCTCACATCTGCAAACAATGACTGACAGTAGCATTTCCTGAGGTGTGATATGTGACTCAGAGGGCAGTACTGCCCTGACTGTAATACAGGCTTTTACAAGACACTGGGGGCACATACCTACAATAATACTATATCCATGGAATTCATTATACTCTGGGTACCCTTCTAAAAGTATTTACATAATTACATGATGTTGTCCACCCTGACTCCATTATCAACTAGCTATACAATGTGTACACATTTATACCCATTTATGCAAGCAAACAATTAGCATAACTAGCATAGGAGTCAGACAAGTCAGTAGGTATGTCAATGTCACAGAAATGTACTGTTGTCCTGGGTCGCAGGCCATAAGTATGGAGCCTTACTGGGCCGTCTTCAGTAACAGTAGTAGTGGGAGAAGGGATAGACAGGTTGTCCCTAGCATTGGTCTGATTGTGACGTTGCAATGCACACGACTCCAGCTTTGCTTCGGCCTGCACATGGTCCACATACTTCATGTGATCAAGATGGGCTTCTTTGATAGTTCCAGTAGCAATCTCCCTCACCTCGAATTTATTGCCACGGAGCTGTCGGAGGACACGGTAAGGACACACGAATTTTGGGACAAGTTTGTGCATACCTGGGGTCTGCGCTGGGTTGAGCAACATAACTTTACAACCTGGTTCCACTTTGCTTTCCTTGGCGAGGGCATTGCGCTCAGACGTGAACTTATCAGTAGCTTTCATAAGGTTCTCTCGTACCCACTGGAAGACAAGCTGCATTGTCCCATCTTTACTCAGGGGTTTAGTATCGTTAAGTAAGGTTGAAATTGGAGCAAAAAAATTCTTTATGGAAGCTGCATTGCCATGACAAAGGAAAGGGGGAGGGGGGGTCTCACGGAAATTGACCGTTGAAGGAGGGGTTTAATTACACCGAAATTTTAATTTAAGCATCTTTTTTCCCTGGGGTCAATTGGGTCAAGGTCCCGAAAAAGTCCTCCAGGGCTTTGATTTGGGTACTTAGAAAGGGGGACCTTACTCCCGGGGGCGTGGACTCCCTGGGTTAAGTGAATGTTATCTGGAGAAAATTTTTCCTGCATTATGGGCCCTTTGGGAACCAGGACCCATTGGTCGGGACGGAATGGACACCAGTTGGTATATGGTTCTGCCGGGGTCTACCAGCTGTGCAACATGGCCCCATGTATCCTTGGTTGACCCCCAAAATCCTTCGGGGGAATGGGAGACTTGGCCTGTAAGTCAACGTCCTCCTTGGTCAGGAAACGAAGGACTGGTGACCACACAGGGTCCTGTCGTTGGGCTCTCTCAAGATCCTCAACAGAGAACGAGTTGTCGACACTCACGAATGCTATATCCCTTTGACAGGGCATCAGCTACAACATTTTGCTTACCTGGGCATAGAAAATTAGGGTTGTAGTCATTAAACGTGAGAAACCCACCAAACATGCTTTCCCGAGAGGTTCTTATTAGCAAAAGGGCCAATAAAGGTAGATGATCTATGTAAATCTTGATAGGATAATGGTAGATGATATCCCGAAAATGACTCAAGGCCCATACAATGGCTAAAGCTTCTAGCTCTGTCAATGAATAATTGACTTCCGCTTTAGCAAGGACACGGCTAGCATAGGCAATGGCTGTTGCTTACCATTAGATTCCCCGTGACAAGAGGGACCGATGCCAACTTTGCTGGCATCAGTCATCAAGGTAAATGCCTTGGTGAAAACAGGGGAAACTAAGGGTTTTGGGGGTGATGTTAACTTGTTCTTGAGAGTGACAAAAGCTCGTTCTTGATCACACATCCACTCAAAAGGGGCATCCTTCTTGAGTAAGCATGTCAGGGGCGCAAGCAATGGTGGAGAAACCTGCGATAAGGTGTGGTAGAAAACCCGCCAGGCCTATGAAGGAGGACTGCATCTGCCATCATGGGTCTGGGGAATTTCTGCCGGCCGAGATTTTAGACTCGTCTGTCTTTATGCCATTCTGAGTCACTACGTGACCCAGAAATTTTATTTCCTTCCAGAGGAAATGACATTTGGAGAGCTTTACCTTAAGGTTTGCCTGAGCTAGCCTGTCCAATACCCTGTCAAGTTTCTCAAAATGTGTCGGGACATCTTGCGACATGACTATGAGATCATCTAGGTAGACCATGAGCGTGCCACCTAGGAGAGTACGGAAAATTGTCGTCATCAAACAACTAAACATGATTGAGCTTCTGCGCAAGCCGAAGGGCATCCTCCTGAACTGGTAATGACCAGTTGGCATAGAGAAAGCTGTCAACTCTTTGCTTTCATCATCGAGGGGGATCTGCAAGAACCCTTGAAGAAGATCAAGAGTTGAAAAGATCTTATTATCACCGATGTTCTGCAACAGGTCGTTCAGAACTGGCAACGGAAAACGGTCTGGGATTGTACATGCAGTCAGTTTCCTGTAATCGATAACAGGGCGCCAGGTTCCATCTTTCTTGGGGACCAGAATGAGAGGAGCATTCCACGGGGAAGTGGACTCCTCAATAACTCCATCACGGAGCATCCATGTAATGAGTTCTTCGGTGAAGACTCTTTGCGCATGTGGCAGGAGATATGTAGGTACATAAATGGGTTTAGTACCTTTGTCAAGTGGAATACAGTGAGAGATCAGTGGGGCCAAACCCATCGACTCACCATCTAGCGCGACTGCAGAACGTGCACGATTGAGAACCTGGAGAAGTTTTGGGACCTCTTCAGGATAGTCTGTCAAAGCTAGATCATCTTCCTGCACTGGCCGGGTGTTGGAAGAGTCAGCAGGAGACTCGCCTGGGAGAACTGCACTTACGAGGAAGTCAGCTGGGGCTTCACCCTCCACTCTCACTGGAAGAGGGAATCTGACAAGACCAACAAGTGAGGTATTCTTCCGCAGGGGAAATTCTCGACTGTGCATGTTGACAACAAGGGCTTGCAACTTACCACGTTGCACTGTGTGCAAGGACGGTTCAAGGGAGAGGCCCTTGACTCGGCATGTGTCGTTGTCAACCGGCACATGGCCTCCTTCAAAAGCTCTGCTCACGTACACCATAACAGGAGTGAGCGAGTTAGCTGACAAAGTGACATCATACTTTGTACAAGCAGTAACTCTGCTCGCTGATGCCATGACACGAGTCAGACAGTCGCCTGCCGACAGGGATACGGTGGCTTGACAACTGCTGTTCTCTACAACAGCGCTAGAGTTAGAGTGAAGATTAGACTGGGCGTCCCCAGACTTGGTTTCACTGGTAACTAAGCACTGATGGCCAGGAGGTGATGGGCAACGAGCTCTACTACGAGGTCGATCAGGACAAGAGACCGACCCCGGGGAGAATGTGCTACGGAAACCACCGGTTTCCAACGATTCCAGGCACTGTGCATACTCTGAGACAGAGTAGCACATAGTGGATCCTAAGCACATGCCCCAGAAGGGCACATCCACTCCCTTGAATTCTGCTTTCCACTCAGCTGGATCTAAGCAGATCCTAAAGTCTGCCATGGTTTTGAACCCTATGAGCAGGTCACCAGGGAAAACAATATTATCTATGACTAAGAATTTTGTGGACAGCTTGTGACCCTGGACTGCAAATTCTAACCTTGTATGACCACGAACCATCAGCGGACTACCTGAGACTCCTCTCAAGGTCTGAATGACAGACGGCTCTGTCAACATGGCTGCATGAAGGCCAATGTCTCGGAAAAGAGTGGAGTGGACGATGTTAACCACCGAACCTGTATCTAGGAAAAGCTGGACAGGCTTATGGTGGACAGTGGACTCGACGAGCGGTCCACACGGGTTGTCATACCGAACGTGAAGGCATGAGAGGCCGACGAAATCCCCGGAGTCACAACTGCTTGAGGCTCGACGCTTGTTGACGAGGCTCGACCTGGAAGGTACGGTACGAGTCTCGGCAACAACGTCAAGACACTGTTTCCTCACTGTCGGCAAGCGTATCACTGCCCAGGGCGGCGAATGCATTGCAGACAGGGATGGAATACAGCGACTCCGACAGGGTTACTATGTCTTTCGCTGATTTCTTGGATGTGCTTCTTCCCCCGAACTAGTGGAAGGGCTTCTACTAGCACGTGCATTGGACGACGACTGCTGGCTCCACTGCACTGACAGAATATTTCGCAGCTTGTTATACTCATTAGAGGTATGACTGGAAGTGTTGGGGTACATACAGACTCCCTCGCGAGACTGAGCATGGGGATGGTGACGGTTACTTTGATACTGAGCGTGGGGACGGTGACGGTTACCTCGCGGGGACTTAGGTTAGTAACATTCAGATCGGTAGTGCCCGCATTTGCCTTTGCTGCAGTTAAAACAAATCACCATGTGCTTAGCAGGTGATGCTGGAGGTGCTGTGTTCACTCTGACTCCATGTTGAATTGTAGCCAGTGCATACAATTTCTTGCTCTGACCTGTTTGCCCTCTTCGTGACCTGTTTGCATTTGAACAATTGACGTCATGACTAAGATACGCAGTGGCCGTACCGCTAGTCCAGTTCCTGCTGACCCTGGCAATGGTGCCCACGTGTCCTTCTATCAGACAATGGGTCTGAGTTCATAAATGCCATAATGCAGGATCTTTGCTCCAGATTTAGCATTCACCATGCGCCAGTAGCTCCACGCCACCCTGCGAGTAATGGTCTTGCTGAACGTACAAATCACAAAGTCCTGGAGGTGCTCAGGGTAACCATTAACCCAAGTTGTACTACATGGGATGAGGCTATCCCAGATGTTCAGTGTACATTAAACTCCTCCCTCAACAGCTCGATCGGTGAGACACCTCATTTTGCTTTGTATGGTTATGACAAGCGCTTACCATATGAAATTCTGTTTGCTCCACCTCGACCTACTTACGATACTGATAACCCCAGTGTAGTAAAGATGTGGACAGTGCAGCTTGTCTTCCAGTGGGTACAAGAGAACCTTATGAAAGCTACTGATAGGTTCACATCTGAGCGCAATGCCCTCGCCAAGGAAAGCAAAGTGGAACCAGGTTGTAAAGTTATGTTGCTCATCCCAGCGCAGACCCCAGGTATGCACAAACTTGTCCCAAAATTCGTGGGTCCTTACCGTGTCCTTCGACAGCTCCGTGGCAATAAGTTCGAGGTGAGGGAGATTGCTACTGGAACTATCAAAGAAGCCCACCTTGATCACCTGACGTATGTGGACCATGTGCAGGCCGAAGCAGAGCTGGAGTCGTGTGTGTTGGATGACGACAGATGATGTTGACTGGCATCGACCGATGGTGTTGACTTGCGTCGACCCCTCCACCCCGAGTAGGCTCACAATGCCATTGACTCCGCTGTCACCACTGTTATTACTGTTCTTACTGTTGAACAGCGGTTTAGTGCCGATGGAGGTAGCGTAGGTAGCAATGATATGGCCGTGGACTAGTTTGGCTTTAATTGGACAGGAGTGAGTACACAATGGGCAATGTGAGGGAATGACCGCTAGCCAGTCCGTGGAGGGGAAGCACTTGTGCCTATCAAGTCGGTCGGCTGGGGAGTGAGGGTGAATGGGCCCAGCCTCCCACTGACCTGGGTGAGCCTACAGAGGGTAGCACTTAAATGCCGCGAAATATGAACTAAGCTGGCAGACGGCTTAGACTGTCTGTTCTGACAGTACAGGCTGTCTACAGGAGGAGAGCAGTGGAGTACCTAGAATGGAACAAGCTCATAAACGACAACCAGCACGAATTCATGGAAAGCAAATCCTGTGTTACAAACCTACTGGAGCTTTATGACAAGGTAACAGAAGTAGGACAAGAGAGAGAGGGGACTGCATGAAGTCCTTCGACACAGTTCCTCACAAGAGATTAGTACAGAAGCTAGAGAATCAGGCATGTATAACAGGAAGGACACTGCAATGGATCAGTGAATACCTGACAGAGGCAACAACAAGTCATGACACATGGGCACCTGTGATGAGCAAGGTTCCACAGGGGTTATTCCTAGGACCAGTGCTATTATTGTTATACGTGAATGACATGACGGAAGGGATAGACTCAGAAGTGTCCCTGTTTGCAGATGATGTGAAGTTGTGAGGAGAATACAATCAGAGGAGGGCCAGGCAAAATTACAAAGAGACCTGGACAGGCTGGAAGCTTTGTCTAGCAACTGGCTCCTCAATTTTAACCCCGCCAAATGCAAAGTCATAAAGATCGGGGAAGGCCAAAGAAGACCGCAGACAGATTATAGGCTAGGTGGCCATATGCTGCAAACCTCACTCAAGGAGGAGGATCTTTGGGTGAGTATAATACTGAGCACATCACCTGAAGCGCACATCAACCAAATAACTGCTGCAGCATATGGGCGCCTGGCAAACCTGAGAATGGCGTTCCGATACCTCGATAAGGCATCGTTCAAGACTCTATATACCGTGTACGTGAGGCCCATACTGGAGTATGCAGCACCAGTTTGGAACCCACACCTGGTCAAACACGTCAAGAAATTAAAGAAAGTGCAAAGGTTTGCAACAAGGCTAGTTCCAGAGATCAGGGAAATGTCCTACGAAGAAAGGTTAAGGGAAAGTGGCCTGACGAAACTGGAGGACAGGAGGGTCAGGGGAGACACGATAACAACATACAAAATACTGAGAGGAATTGATAAGGTGGGCAGAGACTGGATGTTCTAGAGATAGGACACAGAAACAAGGGGTCACAATTGGAAGTTGAAGACTCAGATGAGTCAGAGAGATGTTAGGAAGTACTTCTTTAGTCACAGAGTTGTCAGGAAGTGGAATAGTCTGGCAAGGGATGTAGTGGGGGCAGGAACCATACATAGTTTTAAGACGAGGTATGACAAAGCTCATGGAGCAGGCAGAGAGAGGACCTAGTAGCGACCAGTAAAGAGGCAAGGCCAGGAGCTATGTCTCGACCTCTACAACCACAAATAGGCGAGCACAAATAGGTGAGTACACCAGCACACAAACACACACACACATGCACACAAACACACACACACAAGCACACACCCAAGCACATACACACACAATGTTTACCTGGAGTTTACCTGGAGAGAGTTCCGGGGGTCAACGCCCCCGCGGCCCGGTCTGTGACCAGGCCTCCTGGTGGATCAGAACCTGATCAACCAGGCTGTTACTGTTGGCTGCACGCAAACCAACGTACGAGCCACAGCCCAGCTGGTCAGGAACCGACTTTAGGTGCTTGTCCAGTGCCAGCTTGAAGACTGCCAGGGGTCTGTTGGTAATCCCCCTTATGTATGCTGGGAGGCAGTTGAACAGTCTCGGGCCCCTGACACTTATTGTATGGTCTCTTAACGTGCTAGTGACTCCCCTGCTTTTCATTGGGGGGATGTTGCATCGTCTGCCAAGTCTTTTGCTTTCGTAGTGAGTGATTTTCGTGTGCAAGTTCGGTACTAGTCCCTCTAGGATTTTCCAGGTGTATATAATCATGTATCTCTCCCGCCTCCGTTCCAGGGAATACAGGTTTAGGAACCTCAAGCGCTCCCAGTAATTGAGGTGTTTTATCTCCGTTATGCGCGCCGTGAAGGTTCTCTGTACATTTTCTAGGTCAGCAATTTCACCTGCCTTGAAAGGTGATGTTAGTGTGCAGCAATATTCCAGCCTAGATAGAACAAGTGACCTGAAGAGTGTCATCATGGGCTTGGCCTCCCTAGTTTTGAAGGTTCTCATTATCCATCCTGTCATTTTTCTAGCAGATGCGTTTGATACAATGTTATGGTCCTTGAAGGTGAGATCCTCCGACATGACCACTCCCAGGTCTTTGACGTTGGTGTTTCGCTCTATTTTGTGGCCAGAATTCGTTTTGTACTCTGATGAAGATTTAATTTCCTCGTGTTTACCATATCTGAGTAATTGAAATTTCTCATCGTTGAACTTCATATTGTTTTCTGCAGCCCACTGAAAGATTTGGTTGATGTCCGCCTGTGGTAATGCTTTATTTACAGTGAGCAAAGGCAGGGTAGTTTTTCAAAATGGTTTGTAATATACCTCTGTGGATAAAATACTTTGACATTTCTTGAACATTTCTGAGTGAGTTATCTCAGAATTCATTAATTTTATCGCACTCCAGCACATAATGATGTAAGGAGTGACAATAGTCCATCTGGCAACGTTTACACTTAGTTTGGTCTACTTCTGGTTGTGATGATTTAACCTCCCAAAATGCTTGTAACCCAGCTGGAGCCGGGCGGTAGTGATATCCAAGAGTCTTCTTATTTTATTGGATGCACCATAGACATGTGGCTTTTCCTGCATGACAGAATGATGATAGATGGACTGACTGGTGTCAGTCTCCCTGAGTCTTACGTCAATAAAATTCAGCTGAAGTCCTCTTCGTATTATTGTTCTCAAACTTCTGACAAGCCAAGATTGTAATCTACTCCTTCCCCCCCTTTGAAAGCATCAACCTTAGCCAATTCATCAGTTATATCATGCATCTGAAGACCAATGTGAGATCGAATCAACAGCATGTGCACTCTGACTCCATTGTCCACAATCCTACCATTCCTTTGTCTGACTTCTGACACAAGCATGCTACAATTTATACTTAATGAGGTTAGAGCATTTATGGATGATAGAGAATCAGTTACAATTAAAGTGTCAACCTTAGATACATGGACACATTTCAGTGCAAGGAGAATGACAAACAGCTCTGTTTAAAGAGTAGAGGCCCAGTTATTGATGCGTGCTCCAATTTCTTTATGAGAACCATCACTCTGTATGACAACAGCAGCACTACCAGCTGCACCAATGGATTGCTGAACAGAACCATCAACGTAAATAATTTGTGAAAGAGTGTGCTGTGTGACTAAGTTATCAATACAGCTTAAGAAATCCTGTTTGGCTTAAAGGCGAAGCTTTGGTTGTGATTTAAGAAGTATTTTGAGGGGAAATTAAGGGATGGTAGTTTGGAATGGGGTAATATTGCATGGAATGGAGAAGTGCTGCTGTTGCCTTACTTGATACAGATCATGTACCTGGTTCATGCGGAAGTCGGTTCTAGTTTTTTCGATCCATCTGGAGGGGTGTTCACCAGTGCTGAGGAAAGTTTGGAGGGCTTCTGTGCAGGGGTTTGAATGGGTTTGCCTGAGCATATTTACCCCAATGAGGATATTTCTTTCAGTAACACGATGTCAGATACTGGGAATATCAAGTTTTCTTCCGCATTTTTTAAATTTTGCCAGTACGAGGGCATCCTAGAATGATCCTCATTGCTTCGTTCTGCAGTTTTTCCAGCCCTCCAATCTTCCAGTCAGACATAAGAGCAAGTAGTGGCGTAGCATAATCAATCAGTTATCTAATATAAACAAGATGCATGATTTTCACAATTTTAACATTAGCACCATACCTGGAATGAAAACCTGCGACAACTCCAAGTGCTCTCAGCCTTTATTTGTACTGGCGACCATGTCTCGTTACAAAAGGTCCAAGTAGTGGGACCTCAAAGCCTAGATACCTGTATCTGGTTACATATTTTAGAAAAGACCCATCATGCAACTGTATCTGGTGAACTGCGCCTCTCTGTCGATGAGGCCTGTTGAGTATCTTTGTTTTATCAGTAGAGATTATCAACCCCAGGTCTTGACACGAGGCTAGTACAAGGTTAAGAATGTTTTGGGTGTTGGAGAATCCGGTGGTGTGAATCATTATATCATCAGCAAAACTCATCATATAATGATGGGGCTGGGTAGACATAGAATTAAATAAAACATTAATTAGAATATTGAATAGGGTGGGACTGAGCACACCTCCCTTTGGAGTTCCTAATTTAAAGTCTTAAAAAAAAAAAAAACATACCACGGGCAGGGTTAGATCCCGGGATCAGAGAGTCTCAAAACGCCAGACCGTCGCGTTAGCCACTGGGCCAGCTAGCCACAATAAAATCCATCCAACTAGGTATATTTATACACCATAGGAAGGTTAGCATAGGCACCACTGTGACCACAAATGCAAGATTTTACAGACGAATCTCCAGCTAGCGTGGCCGTGCCTAACTCTAGCTCAAGTCCCCACAAAGCCGTCAACATGTTTGCAATCGTGTCATTACGATTTTGTGAGTCAAAATCTTTAGTTACACTTCTATGCCCTTGGAACAATACACAAGACTTTCTGTTGGACAAGTAGCCTTTAATCCAGCGGAGAAGCCATCCTCCAACGTCCATTCTGGCAAGTTCACTCATGATTACATGTCGGTTGGCTACATAAAAAGTAGATTTAAGGTCAAGGAAGGTAGTGTATGAGCTGTCAGTGTGCAGGGTGAGAAAAGTGGTTATCCAGAGATACACGCTCCTTCCATGCATGAAACCATGTAACCGGGGAGACAAATATTGTTTGATTCTGTGCATAAGACGATTATGAATCATCCTCTCGATTGTTTTACACAAGCAGCTAGTAAGAGATATTGGGCGAAACGCATTTTGTTGATTGGGCTTTGGAATGGGAATGATGAGGCTGTTGGTCCAAGATTTAGGGAGCTCCCCAGTGACATAGCTCATGTTGCATAATTCAAGTAAAGGATTACCTGGTACTCGACATAACAATTTGAGTATGTTGTAAGTAATACCATCCTCACCAGGCGACTTGGAACTGCCCTAAGTTAGTGCTGCATCAAGTTCAAAGTTAGTGAAAGGAATGTTACAGTCATCCTTGCTGAGCAAAAAACAAATCAGTCTCTCCCTTGCATCATGTTTGTCCATTAATTTCGCCTGTGTGGTACTGGGAAGATTGTCATAGCTAGATGCAGCAGCCCAAGCACTGACTAATTCATTCGCCCTATGTAAGGGATGAGAGTGCGCGATCTGCCCAGTTCTGTTACCCTTAATTCTATTTATGTCCCTCCATGCCCGGCTAAGTGGGGTGTGAGCATTGATACCATTGACAAATTTTTCCCAGCCTATTTGCCGAAATGGGTCAAGTCAAAGCATTTTGGCTGAATTATTGAGCATGAGGCATGGGGCTACGAAATTTTTGCCCTGCTTGCTTGCTAAACACCAAAAACATCATCGCTCGGATGTTTGTCAGTACCTCAGAAAACAAGTTGAGGATGACCCAGATATTATTTCTAAGGTCATTACTGGCAACGAAACTTGGATCTATGGCTACGGACCAGCTCACCCAGGACAGAAAAGAAGAAGAAAAAAGGCAAGTCAAGAGCATGCTCATTATTTATATATATATATATATATATATATATATATATATATATATATATATATATATATATATATATATATATATATATATATATATATATATATATATATATATATATATATATATTTTGACAAAGTGAGAATCTTCATTAGGATTTTGTTTCAGTTGAGCAGAGCAACTTTACCAGCAGCTTAAGGAGGAATTGAGGGTAGCGAAGCTTGAGGCACTGTGATTGACAGAGGAAAACAAGAGTATTCATAGTAGTCCTCCTGTTGTGAGTCCTCAGGTCAAGAAGGGAACCTGGGCAATGGCTGGACAGCATGGATCAAAGTTGAAGATCAAGAAGACGAATGGAGAGGTAGAAACGATGAAGAAGAGACTGTTGTGGAAACATTGAACGCATTCTCTGTGCTACCCGATGAATTTGAGTCGACCACAGGGAACGTCAGGACGAATGACGCCAAGGAAGAGGAAGGTGAGTCGACATCCCTTGAAACCCCATCGAAGACCATCGAGAACGTTACTACGAACTCTGCCAGTGAAGGTAATAACATTGTTTTAGTTGGGGACTGTCAGGTGAAATTTATGGACATGGCTTTTTGTGTTAGGGACAGCAAGAGGAGGCAGAGGGTATGTTTTCCTGGGGCTGGGGGTGACGGATATTGTTAGCCATCTGGACAATATCATGATGGGTAATGTGAGCAATCTAATTATCTGCCTCAGTGTGGGAGGCAACGATGTTGGCAGACGTCAGAGTGTAGACCTGATTAGTAGGTATAGGACAGCAATAGAGATAATTAGGAAGAAAGATGAGAACCCTGTGATATGTGGCATTTTGCCCAGGAGAGGAGTTGGAAATGAATGGTTGTCCAGGGCAATTGGCATCAACTACTGGCTGAACAAACACTGTAAGGAAAATGCAGTAACATTCATAGACAACTGGGACCTCTTCTATGGCAGAAATGACATGTATGCCAGGGATGAGGTTCACTTATCTAGGGTAGGGGTGGGAGCACTGGCCAACACAGTGGAGGGAGCTGTTAGGTCTTTAAACTAGAAATAGATAGTGGTATGGGTTTTTGTGGAAAATCATTGTATTCTGAGTGTAGCGACAGTGTGAGTTTTAAGGAAATCAGTTATAGGCAGCATAAGGTAGAGTTATTGGTGAATATAGGCAAGCAAGTGGCATTAGGTGACAAGGAGAGTAACAGGCATAGTGGAGGAACATAAATCAGCAGGAAGAGAAAAGAGAAGGGAGGGTTTCTGAAAATACATTATACTAATAGTCATAGTGCGAGAAACAAGATGGATGAATTGAAATTTGCTGTAAGTGCGGGTAACATTGGTGTTTTTGCCATAACTGAGACGTGGTTTAATTTTAAAAATAGGGACATGCCTGCTGAATGTCACATTCAGGGATTTAAATTGTTCCAAGTAGACAGAAATATCGGTAATGGGAGGTGGGATGGCACTCTATGTCTGTGATTGTTTAAATTGTTGCATTAAAATGGTTATAAAGTCTGAAACACATATTGAGTCTATCTGGATAGAATTTTCAGAGGGGCATGAAAAATTGATTTTAGGTGTGATATACCGTCTCCCAAACTTAGATAGGGACCAAGGGAGACTACTATGGGAGGAAATTATTAAGGTCACAATGCACGATAATGTAGTAATTCTAGGGGACTTAAACTTTAGTCAAACTGAATGGGATTTCTTGACTGGGAATTCAGAATCTAACGACTTCTTAGAAGTAGTTCAGGATTGTTTTTTGAAGCAGTTTGTGACAGAACCTACAAGGGGAAATAACCTTCTTGACTTTTTTTCTGGCAAATAAGGAAACCCTTGTTAAAATTTAAAAATTATAGAGGAACTCGGCACAAGTGACCACAAATAAATTACCTTTAGCATTGAATGGAAGTATGATACTAGGGATAACTCAGTAACGGTCCCAGATTTTCGCTTAGCAGATTACAATGGGCTTAGAGAACACTTATCATCTATGGACTGGGGTAACAAAGAGAGCTATCCATATAACAGTTTTCTGAACACTATACATGCTGCCCAAAGAATATTTATCCTGTATAAAGAAATTAGATCGAATAGAAATGACCCAGAATGGATGAATAATAGACTCAAATATCTTTAAGGGCAGAAGAAAGGAATTTTTAGACATATCACAAGAGGTAAGGGGTCATCTTATCAATCAGTATATTGACATTAAGAGGGACGTTAAAAAAGGGATAAGAAAGCTAAACGGGAAATTATGTAATATCTTAGTTACTAGTGAAATGGTTATCAAACAGATAGACCGTTTGAAGACAAATAAATCGTGCGGTTCTGATGAGCTTTTTTCAAGGGTTCTTAAGGAATGCACAATGGAACTCTGTGAACCTTTAACTAATATTTTAAATTTATCTCTTCAAACAGGTGTAGTGTCTGATGTGTGGAAGATGGCTAATGTAATTCTCATTTTTCAAGCAGGGGACAAGTCGTTACCGTTAAATTACCGTCCAGTAAGTCTAACCTCAATTGTAGGCAAGTTACTAGAGTCAATTATAGCGCTGATAATATAAGAATCCATCTCGATAGGCATAATTTGATTAATGATACTCAACATGGATTCACAAGGGGCCGTTTCTGCCTAACTAATTTATTAGCTTTCTTCAGTAAGGCTTTTGAGGCCGTTGATCACGATAAAGAATTCGATATTGTTTATTTGGATTTTAGTAAGGTTTTTGATAGAGTACCACATCAGAGACTGTTAAAGAAAATGGCTGCTCATGACATTGGGAGTAAAGTGCTATCATGGATCGAGTCATGGCTCACCAATAGGAAGCAGAGAGTGTGCATAAATAGTGTGGAAAATTGCATTTATCTGAATGTATCATTATATACATAACAGTAAATGAACATAGATAATTATTATTTATCTGTTAGACAAGTAGGAATTTGGGACACCTAGGTCGCAAAAAATGTCCCCCTTCGATACCTACCACTGTCATATCCACAAGTTGCTCTGGACCTATTAATTACCAATAAAAGATACATCACCAGGAATTCCGGTAAATATATAAATTTGTGGACTGTATATTAAAAATAATAAATGATTATATATATACACAATTACATAACAGAAGGAAAATATATCTTAATATCACTCACCAATTTGACTGGAAATTAATGTGTATCATACTCAGATAACAGCCTGAGCTTGCTACCATCTGCAGCTCATAAGACTGCCATCCCCACGAGCCCTTTTAGGGCGGGGCAGATGGCAGACCAGAGGCCTAGCTTCTCCCTACGAGCCCCGTGAGGGCGGGGAATGTGGCTAGGCCTGGGGACAGTTGGTCCCAAAGATGAGGGGGTACTTGTACCTCCTCCCATGGGAGACTTAAGTCTCGAGACACTCCCCAGATAGGGAGCCAAGGCCGGGTCACCACTACTTGGAAAAGACCCGGGCCGGGAGAATACCGGCGAATAAAAAAAAAAAAAAAAAAAAAAGTGACTTGATAGCCTGAGCTTGCTACCATCTGCAGCTCATAAGACTGCCATCCCCACGAGCCCTTTTAGGGCGGGGCAGATGGCAGACCAGAGGCCTAGCTTCTCCCTACGAGCCCCGTGAGGGCGGGGAATGTGGCTAGGCCTGGGGACAGTTGGTCCCAAAGATGAGGGGGTACTTGTACCTCCTCCCATGGGAGACTTAAGTCTCGAGACACTCCCCAGATAGGGAGCCAAGGCCGGGTCACCACTACTTGGAAAAGACCCGGGCCGGGAGAATACCGGCGAATAAAAAAAAAAAAAAAAAAAACATACTCAGAAAACCTCACTCTAACTAAATCTATGAAAATAATGCTGGCCAGAATTACACACAAATCTAGAGAGCTTATCTGAGGTTCCTGGAGAGGTCTTGTCCAGTCGCCTGATATCTCAAGTTATGCAGGAATGCATATCCACCAATTTCGCCTCCTATTTGAGAGGTGTCAGCCCAATTTTAACCTCTAGAACACGAAAATTTCTTCCCATTTCACCAACATTCTAATACAAATTCAAACAAAATGGAGACTGACTTCCCCAGCCGCAGGTTTCCCATTTTCGATAACATACTTCTTTTAAAAATACAATATAGAGCATCTATTTACCTATAAATTACCGTATTTCCGGAAAATATATACAGTATTTTCCACAAATAGGGTTAAATCTGAGTGGACATCTGTAACAAGTGCCGTTCCACAGGGATCGGTTTTAGGCCCGTTGTTGTTTATAATATATATAAATGACCTTTACGAAGGAATTACTAGTGATATAAGCAAGTTCGTTGATGACATGAAGATAGGTAGGATAATCGATTCAGACGTTAATGTCTCGGAACTTCAGGAGGATTTAGACAAACTCAATTCGTGGTCAGAAAAGTGGCAGATGCAGTTCAATGTTGATAAATGTAAAGTTCTAACGCTCGGAAATGTTCATAACCCTAGCACCTACAGCTTAATAATGTTGAACTTAGCCGTGTAGAATGCGAAAAGGATTTGGGGGTTATGGTAAGCAGCAACCTTAAACCAAGACAGCAGTGCCTAAGTGTACGTAATAAAGCAAACAGAGTACTGGGATTTACATCTAGAAGTGTAAGCAACAGTTGTCCAGCGGTTATTTTACAGCTTTATACATCATTAGTAAGGCCTCACCTATGGAAATAAATGGTATAAAATACCGATACAATGGAAATATAAACACTTAAGCAGTATAATGTGATCCTTTATTGACAACGATTCGCCCACGCAGTGGGTTTTATTAAGTCACAAACAGATCTACCTGGGTGAAACATACGTGAGTATTTATAGGATGAGAATGTTGGGTCAGGTGGAGAAAGCTGCATGTGACATTCTTCCGAGTAGAGTGATAGAGTCTAAAAACTTGGGTAGCTTTTAAAAGAGATTGGATAAGTATATGCGTAGACCTTCTGTAGTGTTCCTCGATTCTTATGTTCTTATGTGGGACAGCGATGAAGTTTCTTGGCAAGAGGTTCAGCTATGTTATAGAAGCCGTTGTTCTGGTTGAAGTTGTTAGATGTACAGATAAGTGATGATTCCAGGATTCTTCGGTATTGAGTGTTGTCTTCTCTGGCGATAAGTCTTGCATTTTTGTAGTTGATTAAATGGTTGTGTGAATTTCGGTGTTGAACACAGGCATTCCTTGGACCATCAGATCTACTTGCGTACTGGTGTTCTGAAATACGTGTTTGGAGGTCTCTGGATGTTTTGCCGACGTATAATTTGCTGCAGTCATTACAAGGGATTGTGTATACCCCTGCAGAGGACTGAAGCTTGTCCTGTCTATTACTGGTAATTCCTTGATGGTGGTGGATGTGGAGGTAGGTACTTGGAATGAGGCTTTGAAAAAGTTGTTGGAGACGTCCTTGGCAATGGAGTTGGTGGGGAGGACTTTGTATCTCCTCTCGGCAGTGCCTTCTCTGGGTGTGTTAAAGATGTTTAATGCCCGTCATCTGCAGTCTCTAATAAAGTGACGAGGATAGTGAAGTTTAGAAAATACTTGTTCCTAATTAGAGAGCATTCTTCCTCCAGGAACTCACTGCTGCAGATTCTAAGTGCACGCAGGAAAAAGCCTATAATTACACCACGTTTAGTTTTGGTGTCGTGGTGAGAGAAGTGTAGAAGATCCTGTTGGTTGGTAGGTTTTTCAATAGACTTTAAAACGAAGTTCATGGTATCACAAGCTGATACCGTGTGGAAAAAGGACACTTTTGTTACAGTTATAATATGTTTTTTAAAACACTGATCTTGGCTAAAGGAGACCGAACCTACAACTTGGAAAAAAAAGGTACGCATGTTTTACCCTCCCCCACACTGGACAATACCTTGGGAGCCCAGCTTCTTTAGACTTTGATCCAAGGCGCGTTTTCAGGGAGAAGGCTTACAGCTTTTCATCTATCCCCCATGCATCAGCCTAACTGGATATTAACAATGAAAGGATTCGCAAAGGGGGCGAAATATAACAAACACTGTCTCTGGCTGAAGGGAAACCTACAAACCCTTGGAACAAGGTACGCAGTGCTTTACCAATTTTTCCACATGGACAAACCTTGGAGTCCAGTTCCCCTAACTTTGACCCAAAGGCACCCAGCTTTCAGGAGAAGGTTTACAGCTTTTCACTACCCCCTGCATGCATAAAGCTTTTATAGAGAATTAAAAATGAAAGGAATTCCAAGAGCAGGCAAAATTTAACACAATAAGGTACTGGTTTGGCCCGCCTCACATGAGGCGGGCCAAAACGCATGGGTTTTTCCTCCTTGGCTGTCGTGTTGTTATTGATAAATCCCCCTATTCCGTGGGTACAAAAATATTATCTGCTTGTTGGTAAGACACATATAAAAAGTTAGGTATCTTTATTTCAAAGTTTGCCTACACAGTAGGCTTGCCTGGACTGTAAGGAATAGAGGGTAGGCAAAAGTCAGACAGTGGTGAGGTATTAGCTCGTGAAGACCTGTTTGTGCGCCCCTACGAATTTAAGCAAGATACCCCCCCCGAGAACTTTACCCAAAAGCTTTAAAGGGAAAAATTGGGATGGCAAAGATGGAGATTCGGCGACTGACCCAGGGAAAACAAAAAGATTCGTAGTTCTCCGTTTTTGGTCCTCAGGGCAAGAAAGGGGAAAATGGTCAGGGGTGGACACAGGGAACGAAGTTTACGATCAAGGGAATGGAAAAAGGGAGAAACGATGAAGAAGAAAAAGACTGCCGTGGAAAACTGTTGGGAACATCTAATACATTCTCAGTGCTACCCCACGAATGTGAGTTCATCTGGGAAGTCAGGGGGGGGGGGGGAACGGCCCAAGGAAGGTATGAAATTGTTGTTGTTGGGGTACCAAGTTAGGTATATGGATGGGGGTTCTGCTTGAAGGACAGGGTAGGAACAGAGGGTTTTGCTTTCCCGGGGTGGGTGGAGGATTTTTTAGCCATCTGGATGACATCATGAGAGGTATTGGAGCAATCCATTATCTGTCTCAGTGCTGGAGGCAACGATGTTGGCAGACGTAGGAGTGAAGACCTGATTAGCAGGTATAGGTCAGCAATAGAAACAATTAGGAGGAAGGGTGGGAACCCTGTCATATGTGGTATTTTGCAAGGAGAGGAGTTGGAAATGAATGGTTGTCCAGGGCAATTGGTGTCAATTGCTGGCTGGACAAATACTGTAAGGAAAATGCGGTAACATTCATTGACAAATGGGACCTCTGCTATGGCAGAAATGACATGTATGACAGGGATGGGGTTCACTTATCTAGGTCTGGGGTGGGAGCACTGGCAACTGCAGTGGAGGGAGCTGTTAGGACTTTAAACTAGGAATAGTTAGTGGTATGGGTTTTGGCAGGAAAACAGTGAAGTCCCAGTGTAGTAATATTATGAGTTCTAGGGGAACTAGAAATAAGCAGAACGAGGTAGATATTGAAAAGCCAGTGACACTGGGTGATAAGGACAGTAATAGGCTTAGTAGAAAAACAGGAATGAGCAGGAAGGGTAAAGAGAAAGGAGAGTCTTTCAATGTTTATTATGCTAATAGCCGTAGTGCTAGGAATAAGATGGACGAGTTGAGATTAGTTGCTAGTGCAGGTAACATTGATGTATTTGCCTTAACTGAGACGTGGTTTAATTCAAAAAGTCGGGACATGCCTGGGGAATGTCACATTCAGGGTTTTAAATTGTTCCAAGTAGATAGAAGTATCGGGAAGGGGGGTGGGGTGGCATTGTATGTCCGAGATCGCTTGAACTGTTGCATAAAAACGGGTATTAAGTCTGAAGTAACACATACAGAGTCTGTTTGGATAGAATTTTCAGAGGGGAATGAAAAACTGATTTTAGGAGTGATATACCGTCCCCCAAACTTAGATAGGGACTAAGGGAGACTACTATGGGAGGAAATTGTTAAGGCCACAAGGCACGATAAGTAGTAATTCTAGGAGACTTTAACTTTAGTCATATTGATTGGAATTTCTTGACTGGGAATTTAGAATCATACGACTTCTTAGAAGTAGTTCAGGATTATTTTTTGAAGCAGTTTGTGACAGAACCTACAAGGGGAAATAACCTGCTTGACTTAGTTCTGGCAAACAATGAATCCCTTGTTAATAATTTAGAAATTTCAGAGGAATTGGGTGCTAGCGACCACAAATCAATTACATTTAGCATTGAATGGATGTACGATAGTAGCGATAACTCAGTAACAGTCCCAGATTTTCGCTTAGCAGATTACGATGGGCTTAGAGAACACTTATCATCTGTTGAATGGGGCAACGAAGAGAGCTATCAATATGACAGTTTTCTGAACACTATACATGCTGCTCAAAGAACGTTTATCCCGTATAAAGAAATTAGATCAAATAGAAATGACCCAAAATGGATGAATAATAGGCTCAAATATCTACTAGGGCATAAGAAAGGAATTTATAGACGTATCAAAAGAGGTGAGGGTCATCTTATGAATCAGTATATTGACATTAAGAGGGACATTAAAAAGGGTATAAGAAAAGCTAAAAGGGACTATGAAATTAAAGTTGCTAGGGATTCTAAAACTAACCCAAAAAGTTTTTTCCAGGTCTATAGAACAAAAGTTAGAGATAAGATAGGTCCCCTTAAAAATAACTATGGGCATCTTACTGACAAAGAGAATGAAATGTGCTCGATTTTAAATAATTATTTTCTCTCGGTTTTTACACAGGAAGACACTAACAATATTCCAGTAATTAATTTTTATAGTGGGCTAGAAGAAAATAAATTATGTAACATCACAGTCACTAGTGAAATGGTTGTGAAGCAGATAGACAGACTGAAGCAAAATAAGACACCGGGTCCTGATGATGTTTTTTCAAGGATTCTTAAGGAATGCAAAATGGAACTCTGTGAACCATTAACTAATATTTTTAATTTATCTCTTCAAACAGGTGTAGTGTCTGATATGTGGAAGATGGCTAATGTAATTCAAATTTTTAAAACAGGGGAGAAGTCGTTACCGTCAAATTACCGCCCAATAAGTCTGACTTCAATTGTAGGTAAATTACTAGAGTCAATTATAGCTCAGATTGTAAGAAGCCATCTCGATAAGCATAGATTGATTAATGATACTCAGCATGGATTCACAAGAGGCCGGTCTTGTCTAACTAATTTATTAACTTTCTTCAGTAAAGCTTTTGAGGCTGTTGCTGTTGACCACGATAAAGAGTTTGATATTATTTACTTAGATTTTAGTAAGGCTTTTGATAGAGTTCTGCACCAAAGACTGTTAAAGAAAGTGGCAGCTCATGGCATTGGGGGAAAAGTGCTCTTTGGATCGGTCATGGCTCCAGACAGGAAGCAGAGAGTGTCCATAAAGGGGTTAAACCGAGTGGGGGTCGTAACAAGTGGGGTTCCCCCAAAGGGGTCGTCTTGGGGCCCCTTGTTGTTTTTAAAAAATATATCAAAGACCTTGATGAGGGAATTACTAGGTATGACAAATTCGCCATGACACAAAGAATAGGATAATTGATTCAAAAGTAGACGTTAGGGGAAATTCAGGAGGGGTTTAAAAAAACTATTTTCTTGGTCAGAAAAGTGGCAATGCAGTTCAATGTAGTAAAACAAGGTTTGAAGCTCGGAGTGTCCTAACCCTATCACTTACAAGTTAAAGATGGGAACTTAACCATACAGATTGCAAAAAGGACTTGGGGGTTATGGTGAGCAGCAACCTTAAACCAAGACAGCAATGCCTAAGCGTATGTAATAAGGCAAATAGGTTACTGGGATTTATATCAAGAAGTGTAAGCAACAGAAGTCCAGAGGTCATACTGCAGCTTTATACATCATTAGTAAGGCCTCACCTAGATTATGCAGCTCAATTCTGGTCTCCATATTACAGAATGGACATAAATTCGTTAGAAAACATTCAGCGTAGGATGACTAAATTAATACATAGCATTAGAAATCTTCCTTGTGAAGAAAGATTGAAGACTCTTAAGTTACACTCACTTGTTAGACGAAGAATGAGGGGAGACCTGATCGAAGTGTATAAGTGGAAGATAGGTATTAATAAAGGGGATATTAATAAGGTCTTGAGGATATCTCTCCAAGAGAGAACCCGCAGTAATGGATTTAAATTAGATAAGTTTAGATTTAAGAACATAAGAACATGAGAGTAAGACACATGTGCAACATCTGGGTATCTTTATTGTAGACGTTTCGCCATCCAGTGGCTTTATCAATACAAATTCCAGGACATAACTTGAAGACAGTAGAACTATGTACAGAAGATGAGGTAATCAGTCCCTCAACCTAGGAGTAGGTGCGAACAGCACCATAGTCGTGGAGATTCTGAAGCAGAAGAAAGAATCCTGGCGCTTATATAGTAACGTCAGGTGAAGCAGACGAGGGCAAATTCACTGGTGGGCGGGATTCCCCAGTGGAAGTAGGTCCTTCCCAAAGAGATGGGTTAGTTGTAGTAGTAGTTGTAGTTGTGAAGGTTATGTACATGTCCTCAGAATTAAGATTCCATGATGTTGCAGTGTCTGACAAGTTGTGTACGAATGGTATATAATACCGACAAGATGAGAGTAAGACACATGTGCAACATCTGGGTATCTTTATTGTAGACGTTTCGCCATCCAGTGGCTTTATCAATACAAATTCCAGGACATAACTTGAAGACAGTAAAACTATGTACAGAAGATGAGGTAATCAGTCCCTCAACCTAGGAGTAGGTGCGAACAGCACCATAGTCGTGGAGATTCTGAAGCAGAAGAAAGAATCCTGGCGCTTATATAGTAACGTCAGGTGAAGCAGACGAGGGCAAATTCACTGGTGGGCGGGATTCCCCAGTGGAAGTAGGTCCTTCCCAAAGAGATGGGTTAGTTGTAGTAGTAGTTGTAGTTGTGAAGGTTATGTACATGTCCTCAGAATTAAGATTCCATGATGTTGCAGTGTCTGAGGACATGTACATAACCTTCACAACTACAACTACTACTACAACTAACCCATCTCTTTGGGAAGGACCTACTTCCACTGGGGAATCCCGCCCACCAGTGAATTTGCCCTCGTCTGCTTCACCTGACGTTACTATATAAGCGCCAGGATTCTTTCTTCTGCTTCAGAATCTCCACGACTATGGTGCTGTTCGCACCTACTCCTAGGTTGAGGGACTGATTACCTCATCTTCTGTACATAGTTCTACTGTCTTCAAGTTATGTCCTGGAATTTGTATTGATAAAGCCACTGGATGGCGAAACGTCTACAATAAAGATACCCAGATGTTGCACATGTGTCTTACTCTCATCTTGTCGGTATTATATACCATTCGTACACAACTTGTCAGACACTGCAACATCATGGAATCTTAATTCTGAGGACATGTACATAACCTTCACAACTACAACTACTACTACGACCGCAAAAACGCATGTGTTCAACATAGAGACGATGTTGGACACCTCATGAAATTCAATGAAGCTAAACTAGTTATTAAAGAAGACGACTTAAGACGGAGAAAATGCATTGAAGCTGCACTAATTTCTGTCAGTAACACTATAAAGCAAAAATCCGGTAGTTACAATATTTCAAAATTACTAAGCAAGAGGATATTACCCATCCTGGGAACTGGTGTTACTTGATGCCAGCAGGTCCCTCTCTAACCTCACCTCCTTAGTTCCATTACCTCTACTACTACTATTACCACCTCTACCCACGCTTCACCTCACCTGACTCCCACCACTATATATATGTGTGTTTTCTTAGTTTTCTCTGTATTAGGACTGAAGAAGCCACTCGTGGCGAAACGTTTCCTTTAATAAATGTCCTGAACTGTACATAAGTGTCTTTTTCCACATCTTGTCGGTATCACCATACCATTTCCTCACTACTACTACAACTAACCCATCTCTTTGGGAAGGACCTACTTCCACTGGGGAATCCCGCCCACCAGTGAATTTGCCCTCGTCTGCTTCACCTGACGTTACTATATAAGCGCCAGGATTCTTTCTTCTGCTTCAGAATCTCCACGACTATGGTGCTGTTCGCACCTACTCCTAGGTTGAGGGACTGATTACCTCATCTTCTGTACATAGTTCTACTGTCTTCAAGTTATGTCATGGAATTTGTATTGATAAAGCCACTGGATGGCGAAACGTCTACAATAAAGATACCCAGATGTTGCACATGTGTCTTACTCTCATCTTGTCGGTATTATATACCATTCGTACACAACATAAGAACATAAGAATGGAGGAACACTGCAGAAGGCCTACTGGCCCATGCGAGGCAGGTCCTTATCAAAACGACTACTACCTAAAGCTTCCCTAGAAATAACTCCCGTACCCAATGACACCAATCAAACCCAGCCCCTCCCACTCATATATTTGTCCAGTCTCTTCTTAAAGCTACCCAAGGTCCTAGCCTCTATCACCCCACTGGGAAGACTGTTCCACGCATCTACAACTCTGTTAGAAAACCAGTACTTACCTATGTCCTTTCTAAATCTAAATTTGTCCAACTTAAATCCATTATTCCTGGTTCTTACCTGGTTCGACACCCTCAGTACTTTATTATCTCCCTTGTTTATGCCCGTCATCCACTTATACACTTCAATGATATCTCCCCTCATTCTACGCCTCTCCAGAGAGTGGAGATTTAAGGCTTTGAGTCTATCTTCATACGGGAGGTTCCTTACACAGTAAATCATTTTAGTCATTCTTCTCTGTATGTTCTCTAATGAGTCTATATCCATCCTGTAGTAAAGGGACCAAAACTGAGCAGCATAATCTAAATGAGGCCTCACCAGTGATGTATAGAGCTGTAAAATAAGTTTTGGACTTCTGTTACTTATACTTCTTGAGATAAATCCAAGTAATCTGTTGGCCTTGTTGCGCACACTAAGGCACTGCTGTCTTTGCTTTAGATTTCTGCTTACCATGACTCCCAAGTCTTTTTCACATTCTGTATGATCAAGCTCTACTTCACCTAGATTATAGCTTCGAGGATTATTTTCATTACCAAGGGCAAGTACCTTACACTTATCCACATTGAACTTCATCTGCCATTTTTCAGACCAAGACATTAATTTGTCCAAATCGTCCTGGAGTTCATTGATATCCTCCTCAGAGTGAATTATACGGCCTATTTTTGTATCATCAGCAAATTTACTCATGTCACTCGTAATCCCTTCATCAAGGTCATTAATGTAAATTATGAACAAGAGAGGGCCTAAAACTGATCCTTGTGGAACGCCACTAGTGACTAATCCCCATTCAGATTTCACTCCATTAATGGTAACTCTCTGCTTTCTATTGGTAAGCCATGCCTCAGTCCATGCTAGAACTTTACCTCCTATACCATGAGCTGCCACTTTTCTTATGAGTCTCTTGTGAGGTACTCTATCGAAGGCTTTACTAAAATCCAAATAAACAATATCATATTCCTTATCACTGTCAACTGCCTCAAATGTTCTTCAACGTCAGTAAGTTTGTCAGGCAGGAACGACCTCTCGTGAATCCATGCTGAGATTCATTTATCAAGTTATGCTCTTCAAGGTGACTTCTGATAATGTCAGCTATAATTGATTCTAATAACTTGCCCACTATAGATGTCAGGCTTATTGGACGGTAATTTGAATGAGTGGACTTATCCCCTGATTTGAATATAGGAACCACATCAGCCATCTTCCACAACTCTGGCACAACACCGGTAAGGATGGACGCATTGAATACACTCGTTAATGGCTGACTAAGCTCCATATTGCATTCCTTAAGTACCCTTGAAAACAACTCATCGGGTCCCGGGGACTTATTTTGTTTCAGTTTGTCTATCTGTTTAATAACCATGTCCCTCGTGACAGTAATATTAGTTAACTTAAATTCATCAGGAACTAAATAATTGTTAATTACTGGAATCTCATTTACATCTTCCTGTGTAAAAACTGACAAAAAATAGTCATTAAATAAGGAACACATTTCCAGTTCATTATCTGTCAGCTGTCCATTCCCAGTTTTCAGAGGTCCTACTTTTTCCTTCACCTTCGTCCTATACACTGGAAAGAACCCCTTTGGATTAGTCTTTGATTCATTAGCAACTCTAATTTCATAGTCACGTTTAACCTTTCTAATCGCCTTTTTTACTTCTCTTTTAAGCTGAACATATTGGTCAGTAAGGTTAACCTCTCCTCTTCTGATGCGCCTATAAATTCCCCTTTTCTTCCCTAATAGATGCTTTAGCCTCCTGTTAACCCATTTGGGATCGTTATTATTAGACCTAATTTCTCTCTGGGGAATGTATATACTCTGGGCACTGTGTACATTATTAAGAAAACAATCATAAAAGCAGATCCCTTCATATTCATAAGTATGATTATCGTCAATAAAATCATTAGCTAGATAACCCCAATCAAGATTAGACAGATGTTCCCTAAGTCCATTATAATCGGCAGAACGAAAATCAGGGATTTTTACTGTACTATCATTATTCTTGCATTCCCAGTTAATGCTAAAAGTGATGGATTTGTGATCACTTGCGCCTAGCTCTTCAGTGATCTCCAGATTATTCACGAGTGTTTCCTTATTTGACAAGACTAGGTCTGGCAAATTATTACCCCTGATAGGCTCAGTTACACTCTGTTTCAGAAAACAATCCTGAACTGTTTCCATAAAGTCACTGGACTCTAGATTACCTGTCAAAGAATTCCAGTCAATTTGACTAAAGTTAAAGTCCCCTACTATGACTATGTTACAGTGTCCAGAAGCCCTAACAATTTCGTCCCAAAGAAGTCTCCCTCTATCGTGATCCAAGCCTGGAGGTCGGTATATTACACCTAGAATTAGTTTTTCTTGACCCTCCACGAACTCTACCCAAACAGACTCTGTTACTGCTCCATCTATTTTATACCTGTTTTTATGCAACAATTAATATTTTCTCAAACATACAATGAAACTCCTCCCCCCTTCCCATTACATCTATCCACATTGAACAACTTAAATCCCTGAATATTACACTCAGTAGTCATATCCCGACTCTTTAAGTCATACCACGTTTCAGTTAATGCAATGATATCAAAGTTCCCAGCACATGCTACCAAACGTAGTTCATTAATTTTATTTCTTGCACTTCGACTGTTAGCATAAAATACCATCATATGTTTTTTCTTCTCCACATTTTTCATATTCATCTTTGTTTTTACACAATTTCTGAAATTATCATTACCCAGAGTTACTCCATGACAGTTACTATTAAGATTCTTAATATCAGAGCATAAGTCAATGTATCCATACTCATTATTTATCATTTCTAAACCCATACCTCTAACTAATCCTAGTTTAAAGTCCTAACAACCCCCTCAACTGAGTTAGCAAGAAAACCCACACCTGCCCTGGATAAGTTGAACCCCCTCCCTGACATACATGTCATTTCGGCCATAGAAGTTGTCCCAGTTGTCAATGAATGGTACTGCA
>NC_069411.1:54840972-54856487 GCF_026875155.1 Cherax quadricarinatus
TTTTTCAAAATTAAGCAAGCTCTCTCACACCTCACCCCCACTTAAATTATGCTCTCACTTTACTAAATTATAGACACCACCACCCCATCACACTCTTCCCCACCACTTAAATTAGCTCATCACTTTACTAAATTATAGACCCACCGCCTCATCACCTTTCCCACCACTTAAATTTGCTCACATATTACTAACATTATAGACACCAACCCCTATCACACCTTAATTATGTATTATTTTTTGGATAAATATTGATTCACACCACCGGATTCCCCAAACCCCAAAACATTCTTAAAGTATAGCCTCGTGTCGGGGACCGGGGGTTTGATAATCTTATGATAAAAAAAAGATATCAATAGGCGTCCCCCTCACAGAGGGCACAGTTGTCAGACCCAAATTGCTGATGGGTCTCTTCTAGAATATTAAGCGATCGGGGTTCTAGGCTTTGGGGTTCCACTTTTGGGCTTTTGTAACAAGACTTTGTCGCCAATACAAAAAACGATAAGAGCACTTGAGTTGTGGCGGGCTTCCCCCCAGGTTGGTGCTAATGTTAAAATGGAAAATGATGTTCTTGCTTATATTAGATATTGGTTGATTAGCGCGCCACTACTTGCTTTTGTGTGAGGGAAGTTGGAGGGCTGGAAAAACTGCAGCGAAGCAATGGGACACCCTAGG
Organism: Cherax quadricarinatus; assembly: GCF_026875155.1. Lineage (NCBI taxonomy): Eukaryota > Metazoa > Arthropoda > Malacostraca > Decapoda > Parastacidae > Cherax > Cherax quadricarinatus. Next base: position 54,841,645 of record NC_069411.1, read on the forward strand.
ATGCCCTCGTACTGCCAAAATTTTTAAATATGCAAAAGAAATTGATTTTCCCAAAGCATCAGGAATCGTTTTACTGAAAAAATTTCCTAATTGGGGTTAATATACTCGGGGCAAGCTCATTAAAACCCCTGCACAAAGCCCCCCAAAATTTTTCCCTCAGCATGGTGAACACCCCTCCGAGGATCGAAAAGACGGGAAACCGACCTCCGCATGAATCAGATACATATCTATGTAAGTAAGGCAACACGGCACTTCTCCGCTCCTGGAATATTCCCTTTCCAAACTACCATTCCCCCTTCCCCCCCCAAACTACTTTTTAAAATCACAACCAAAACTTGCCTTAAAGCCAAACATAAGGCCTTAAGCTGTTTTGAAACTTAGTCAACAGCACACACTCTCGAAATTTTATTTACGTTGATGGTTCTGTTCACCAATCCACGGGTTGCAGCTGGTATGGCTGTTGTCGTACAGAGTGTGGCCCCTTAAAAAGAATTGGAGCACCATCAAAATTTGGGGCCTCTCCCCTTCAGACAGAACTGTTTCCCTTTACTCCTTGCACTAAAATGCATCTATTTTAAAGTTTAAAGTTTAATTTAACTGATTCTCTGTATCCTAATGCTCTCAACCATTAAGCATAAATTGTGGCATGCTTGTGTCAGAAGCCAGACACGGTATGGTGGTTTGGGACAGTGGAGTCGAGTGCACATGCGTGGATTCCATTCACTTTGGTCTTCGTGATATAAAGTTTAAATTGGCAAGCTTTGCTTTAAAAGAGGGAGTAGATTAAAATCTTGGCTTGTCTTTGTATTTTGAGAACAAAATAGAAAAAAACCACTAAATTTTATGGACTTAAGGCCCTGGGGAAAATTGACCCCTGAGTCCATCTTCATCTTTCTATCTTCGGGAGGAGCCACATGTCTAGGGGTGCACCCAAACAAAATAAGAAACCCTTTTGGGGTGTCACTACCCCCCGGCCCGGTGGGTAAAAGTATTTTTGGGCGGGTTAAATCACCACCACCAGATGTAGCCCAAACAAAATGTAAAACTTTCCCGATGGTTTTTGTCACACCTGCTCATTTTAAAAAAGGGGCGATAAAAATTTAAAATTTAAAAACAACCACTCAGAGTGCAAGAAAGGGTTTTTTTTTTTTCCACAGTGGTTATTGATTTTGGAGAAATCCCTGACTTTTTGTTAAATAAATTTCCCCTGTGTGGTTTTTGTGTGTGTGGGGGGGGGTGTGTGTGGTGTGTTGTGTGTGTGTGTGTGTGTGTGTGTTTTTTTTTTTTTTTTTTGGGGGGGGGGGGGGGGGGGGTTTTTTTGGGGTTGTGTGTGGTTGTGGGGTGTGTGTGTGTGTGTGTGTGAATATTTTTTTTATTTGTGGTTTAGGGTGGTTGTTTGGGGCCCCCTTTTTGGTTTTGGGTTTTGGTTTATTTTTTTTGTGGTTGGTTTGTTTTTTTTTTTGGTATTATGTTTTTTTGAGAGAAAAACTACCTTTTTTCCCTTTGCCAATTAATTTCTTTGGTGTTTGGAATTCCTTTTTTCCATTGTCTATTCCCCGCATATTTAAGTTTACATTTTCCCCCATCCTTCCCCCGTCGTAGGCCCTTTCCCTTAATTTTTTTTTGACATTCCCTTACCGGTAAACCCTTTTAAACTTTTACTTTTTCCCGCCCCTTTTTTTTTGTCTTTAAGGGGTGTAACCCCCCTTTTGGGGTTTAAGGGGTCATTTCTTGAATGATTCTTAATTGGAATGCTGTTTTTTTGAGGCCCCTTCCCAATTTTGTTATTGTTCTTGGGGAACCGGTGTTTTGGGGTTTTTCCCCCATATTTGGTTTTTCCACCCCATTCTTTTTCCTTTTTGGCCCCCTTTTTTTCTACTTTATTTGGGAGGTTAAAATTAAAAATTTTTACCAGGGGTTTTTTTTTTGGGTTTTGGGGGGTTTGGGGTTTTGGGTTTGTTTTTCCCCCCCCCCCTTTTTTTTTTATTAAATTTTTTTTGGTTTTTTTTTTTGGGTTTTTTTTTTGTTATATTTTTCTTGTTGGGGGGTTTTTTTTTTTTTGTTTTTTTGGTTTTTTTGGGTTTTTTTTTTTGGGATTTTTGGTTAATTTGTTTTTTTTGGGGGGGGTTTGGGTAGGGGAAAAACCTTTTAAAAAACCACTAATTTTAGGGTTAAGGGTTTAAAAAGCCTTACTCTTTTGTTCAATTTCCCCGTATAAAAAAAACCTTTTCTATTCTTTCCTTTTTGGAGTTTATTCTTTTTTCAAAAAATTTTTCCTTCACCCAAAATTACCCTTTTCCCCGGGGTTGGTTTTTCTTTTTTAAAAAAAAAAATTTAAATTTTTAAACTAACCCCATAGCATTTCTTTTAAATTTTTCATTTTCCCTTTTAAAAATTATTACTTGAAATTCTCGTCAAAAACTTTTTTCCCGGCCCTTTTTTAAAACCCCCCTTTTTTCCCCCACGGGAAAAATTCAATCTTTTCAAAATTTTGAAACTCCCAAAGGTCTTAGCCTCAATCCCCCTATAGGAAACTGTTCCACCATCAACTCCCCTTTTTTTCCCAAAACCCAAATATTTTCCCTATTCCTTTTAAATCTAAACTTGTCAAATTTGAATCCTTTATTTGGGGTTTTCTCGGGAGGAAATCCCAAGACCTTATTAATACCCCCCTTTGTTATACCCATCTTCCACTTGTACATTTCGATATGTCCCCTCATTCTTTCGTCTTACAATGAATGAAAATTAAGGGGATTTAAATCTCTCTTCTAGGGAAAAATTTTTCTATCAATGGTTTAATTTTTCATTCGTCGGAATGTTTTTTAACGAATTTATATGCTTCTGTAAATGGAGCCCAAAAAGAGCTGCTAATCGGGTGGGGCCCTACTAATGATTTATAAAGCTGCAGTATGCCTCTGGACTTCTGTTGTTACACTTCTTGATTAAATCCCAGCATCTATCTGCCTTATTCGTACGTTTAGCATTGCTGTTTTGGTTTAAGGTTGCGTTTACCAAACCCCCAAATTATTTTCCATTCTATCGGCTAAGTTCAACATTTTAAGCTGGTAGGTGCAGGGTTATGAATTTTTTCCGGCTTTAGAATTTACATTTACTACATTAAAATGCATCTGCATTTTCTGACCACAAATTAAGTTTGTCTAAACCCTCCTGAAGTTGTGAGACATCAAGTCTGAATCGATCATCCGACCTATCTTCAAATCACAGCAAATTTGATTATGTCATTAGTAATTCCTCGTCAAGATCATTTATATATATTATAAACAACAACGGGCCTAAAACGATCCCTGCGGAACGTCACTTGTTAAAGATCCCCACTCAGATTTAACCCTATTTATGCACACTCTCTGCTTCCTTATGGCGAGTCATGACTCGATCCATGACAGCATTTTTCCTCCAATGCCATGAGCAGCCATTTTCCCTTTAACAGTCTCTGGTGTGTACTCTCTCAAGAGCCTTACTAAAATCTAAATAAACAATATCGAATGATCAACGGCCTCAAAAACTTTGCTGAAGAAGGCTAATAAATTAGTTAGGCAGGAACGGCCCCTAGTGAATCCATGTTGAGTATCATTAATAAAAATTATGCCTATCAAGATGGCTTCTTGTATTATCAGCTAAAAATTGACTTTAGAAATTTTGCCTACAATTGAGGTTAGGCTTATTGGGCGGTAATTTGAGGTAACGATTTTCTCCTGCTTAAAATAGGAATTACATTAGCCATCTTCCACATATCAGACACTACACCTGTTTGAAGAGATAAATTAAAAATATTAGTTAAAGGTTCACAGAGTTCCTTTTCGCATTCCTTAAGAACCCTGAAAAAAGCTCATCAGGACCCGGGCGATTTTTTGCTTCAAACGGTCTATCTGTTTGATAACCATTCGCTAGTGACTGTGATATTACATAATTTATCTTCTTCAGGCCCACTTAAAACATAATTATTGGGATATTATTAATGTCTTCCTGAGCGAAAACCGAGAGAAAATAATTATTAAATAAAAGAGCACATTTCATTCTTTTTGTCAGTAAGAACTCGTATCTTATCTCTAACTTTTGTTCTATACACCTGGAAAAAACATTTAGGGTTAGATTTCGAATCCCTAGCTACTTTAATTTCAAATCCCGTTTAGCTTTTCTTATCCCCTTTTTAACCTCCCTTTTAAATTTGTCAATATACTAAGTCATAAGAACACCTTCACCTCTTTTGATACGCCTATAAATGCCTTTCTTTTTTGCCCTAAAAGATACTTGAGCCTATTATTCATACATTCTGGGAAAGAGTAAGGTGATGAGGATACAAAAAAAATTGGGAAAACGAAAGGTGGATATCAGATTGGAGGAGAGAGTATGGAGGGGGTAAATGTATTCAGATATTTGGGAGTGGATTTTGTCAGCAGATGGGTCTACGAAAGATGAGGGAAGAAGGTGAGGGGTGCAACTGAGGAGTCTGTGGAGACAAAGAACTTATCCATGGAAAAAAGAGGGAAATGTAGAGAGTATAGTTATGCCAACGCTCTTATATAGGTATAAGCATGGGTGATGAATTATTGCAGCGAGGAGAAGGCTGGGGGCAGTGGAAATGTCATGTCTGAGAGCAATGTGTGCTGTGAAATAAAGCAAGAATCCGTAGTTTTGAGATTAGGAGGAGGTGCGGGATTAGCGAAACTAGTATCCAGAGGGCTGAGGTATTCAGACATTCAGAGAGGATGGAACAAAAACAGTGGAACCTCTACTTTCGTGTTTAATCCGGTCCATGACCATGCTCGCAACCGGATTTGCCCATTTGCAGAGTCAATTTTCCTCGTTTAAATTAATTGAAATGCAATTAATCCATTCCATTTGGGAAATTTTGTACTTTAATAATTTCCCTATCAACTCTGCGGCTTATTTATCCATTCGTTTCATCTAATATGACATAATAAACAATATAAAACATAGAAACCTGATATATACTCTAAAATGAATAAAATTACGTCATTCATGTAGTGGTATGGGCGGTTGTCGGCGGCCCAAAGAGAGTTTGTCTGGAGTCAGGACAACATACTCCTTGAATATTTCTCTATCATCAACTCTACGGCTTATTTATCTATCACAGTTCGTCTAATAAAATAATAAACAATGTAAATGACATAGAAACCTGATATATACTCTAGAAAAGAATAAAATTTTGTCATTATTAACAGGTGGTGGCGGCCACAACCACTCCCTCTTTGTTGTGGGAAACACTGCCATCTAGTGACGGCATTTTGAGCTGTCTATTATTATATGTAGTACATTTATTATTTTATATGTATTATTATTTTTACATATTATTATTATTTTTATTATTGTTATTATTATTGTATTATTATACTATTATTATACGTATTATTATTATTATAAAATTATATTATTATTAAATTTTCATTATATTATTATTATTATTATTATTATTAATAAATTTTTATTTTTATTATTATTATTATTATTATATTATATAAATAATTTGTAATTTTTATTCACACAAAAAACAATTTACTGTTATTTCTTATTGCAATAAGAAATGAAGTACAAGGGGCTTGTAGTTCCATTAGCATGTGTGAACGTGTTAGATAGAAGTGAATGTAGACAAATGGTTTTCCAGAAGCTGACGTGCTGTTTGGAGTGTCAGCAAGGTAACGTTATGAAGGATGTAGGGACACCGGCAGGCCAGACTTGGGTCCTCAACACGGAAGTACTGTCTGTGCCTGCACTTTGAAGGGGTGTTAATGTTCAGTTTTATAGCTGTAGTGTAAGTGCACCTCTGGAAAGACAGTCATGGAGAGAATGATGAAAGTTTTTCTTTATCGGGCCATTCTGCCTTGGTAGGAAGTGGCCGATGTTTAAGAAATAAATAAATAATAAATAACAAATAATGAAAAATAAATAATAAATAAATAAATAATAAAATAAATAAAAAAATTTAAAAAGAAATAATGTGGCAGATGTTGTAAATGGTAGGAATAAGAGGTAGGTTATTGACAGCAGTGAAAATTTTTTGATTATTTCCAGTAAAAGTATGCCTTAGACAGGGATGTTTATGTCACCATGAAGTCAATATATTTTTAGATGGAGTTGTAAGAGAAGTGAATACTCGGATGTTGGCAAGATGTGCGGTTAAAAGATGAAGAATATTGTACAAAATGGGAGTTGTCACAGTTGCTCTATCTATATCTATCTATCTATCTATACATATACATTTTTATATTATATATATAATATAATATAATATATATATATATATATATAATTTTAAAAATATATAATGTATGTAAAATTGTACTAGTAAAGTATGTATGTATGTGTGATGTGTGTGTGTGTGTGTGTACTCACCTATTTGTCTCACCTATTTGTGGTTGCAGGGTCGAGTCCTAGCTCCTGGCCCCGCCTCTTCACCTTTGCACTAGGCCCCCTCTCCCCGCTCCATGACTTTACAAATGTCTTAAAACTTGTATGGTTCCGCCTCCCTAGTCATTTTTGGGCTTTTCCCTCCCCTTAAAACTCTATACTGAAGAAATATTTCCTACTATCTCTTGACTCTTTTGTGTCTTAAAATTCCAATTGGGTCTCTTGTTTCTGTGTCCCCTTCCCGGGAAACATCCTGTCCTTGTCCACCTTGTTCTATTCACGCAAAATTTTTTAGTCGTTTCAGTCTCCCCTGACCCCTGTCCCCCCAGTGTCGTAGGCCGTTTTCCCCCAAATTTTTCTTCTAGGACTTTCCCCCTTAGCTCGGGGAACTAACCTTTCGAAAACCCTTTTGTACTTTCTCTAGTTTTTGAGTGCTTTTATAAAGTGCGGGTTCCAAACAGGTCTGCATACTCCAAAAGGGGCCTGCATACACGGTGACAGTGTCTTGAATGATTCCTTATAAGGTATCGGAATGCTGTTCTGGGTTTGCCAGGCGCCCATATGGCGCGTTATCTGATTGTTGGTGCTTCCGGAGAATGCTCGGTTTATACTCACCCCAAGATCTTTCTCCTTGAGTGAGGTTTGCAGTCTTTGGCCCCCTCCTATACTCGTCTGGGGTCTTCTGTCCCTTCCCCCTATTTTATGACTTTGCATTTGGCAGGATTAAATTCAAAAGCCTTTTCGGACCGGGTGCCCATCTGTCCGGGTCTCTTTGAAGCCTGCCGGCCTCACAATTTAATTCCCTCTTTAAATTTCACACATCTGCAAACAGGGAAAATTCGAGTTAACCCTTCCGTCATGTCGTTCACATATACCAAAAATAGCACGGTCCTAGGAAGACCCGGGGGACCCCCCCGCACAGGTCCCCACTGTGTACATCTTTACGACCAGACCGTTTTCCCCCCCCGCAGGTATTTCTGATCCATTGCAGTGCCCTTCCTGTTATATGCGCCTGATGCTCTAGTTCTGCACTAATTTTGTGAAACTGGGGCAAAGGCCTTCTTGCTCCAAAGAAATGAATCAACCCCCCCCTTCCCTTTCTTACTTTGTTATTTTAAAAAAAACTCCAAAAGGGTTTGTGACACGGATTTGCCTCCGGAATCCGTGGGGTTGGCATTTATACTCCGTTCCTTTCCAGGGCCCCCCCACCTCCTCCTGATAATCTTCTCCCATAATTTTGCATCATACACGTCAATGACACGGGTCTAAGTTTATGCCTCTTTTCTGCCCCCTTTTTTGAAAATGGAACTACATTTCCCCTTCCAACCTCAGGTAGTTGCCCATTTCCAGGTTTGGTTAAATTGTGGTAGGGGCATGCACAACATTTTTCCTCCCTCTCAAGGACCCACGGGAGTTTTTCCGGTCCCATTGCCTTTGAGGTATCGATGTCCCTTAGCATTTCTTTACCTCCCCTCATCTGTATGTATGTCTTTCCCAAAACTTTTTGGTGTTTCCTTTCTGGTTTTTCCCCCTCTGGTCTGTCCCCCCAAGTCCTTCCCTTTCCTACTGTAAATCCCTTTAAAATTCGTGTTGAGCTCCCACATACCTCTTGATGTTTTTGGAGTTCTCCACCTTTTTTTCCCCCAGCCTTTCCCCCGGTCCTTGACTGTTTTCTTCCCTAAGGGCTAAACAGCATTTGGGGCAGTTGATTTCGTCTAGCGTTTTTAACTGTCGCGGGCCCCCCTCCTTATCTGCGCAACTCGTTTTGGCTCTTCTACTAACTCCTTTTTTCCTGGGGCCACCTCCTGCACCTTTTCCCTTTTCTGTTTCACTTAGTTTTTGCCTCCCTACACCTTCGGGAAACCAAGGGCTCTTTCGGTCTTCCCATATTTTTGTTTCCCCTTGGGGAAAAAAACTTTCCTCTGCCTCCCTTTCACTTTTTGCCACTTTCCATTCTCGTTTACTGATTTTTTCCCACATTTCCTTCCCTGAACCCCCTCGGAAAATTTCTCATACCTGTGTACCCCCCTTTTTAGTTTGGCGTGTCCCCTTCAGTTCCTGTTACCTTTTCCCCCTTGTAACCTACATATAGTCAAAATCAGACCAATGATCGCTAGCTCCAAGGGGGCCCCTCGAAGTGATGTCCCAATTCTGAACTGTCAGGGGGAACCCAAAATCCCTTTGCTGGTCATCCTCCCCTCTCTCTTGGTTGTGTCCCTGACTGTTATGCATGAGGTTTTCAAGTCCAATCCCTCATCATGGTCTCCTTTTTTGGGGCCCCCATTGGCCCCGGGTTTTTTTCCCGTCGATCCCCTGGGTTGAAATCGCCCCATTACCAAACTTTTTTCTGCTCGAGTGAGCTGGTGTGTGTGTGTGTGTGTTTGGGGTTTGTGGGTTTGTGTGTTGTGTGTGTGTGTGTGTGTGTTTTGTGTTTGGGTGTGTGTGTGTGTGGGGTGTTTTTCGTCCCGAATGGGCAAAATTTTGCTATCTTGCTTAAAAAGCAACGCCACTTCCCAATAGGAAAAAGTGAAAATTTTGTTGAAATAATTTCGCCAAAAATCATTCGACCTAACGAAAAAAATATATTATTGTGTATTTTTTATATTAAATTTTTGTTAACGTAAAAAATACATTTAGTTGATTAGCTAAATAATTCTTTTGTTATAAAAAGGTTAGGTAAGTTTTCTATTTTCTAGGTCAAAATAAAAAAAAAAAAACATTAACTTTAAAAAAAAAAATATATTTTTAAAATTTAAAAGAAAAAATTTTCAAAAAGGGACTTAATTTTAAATGATTTTTGCAAATTTGACCAGTTTTACATATTCGGCAGACATATAAAATATATATTATATATATATTATAAAAATATATATATATATATATATATATATATATATATATTATATATTAATATATATATACAGATGTATTATTTATAGTTTTAATAAAAAATAGGGAGGACCATCTCTGGAACTTTCCTGGGGACCCCACCTCAAGAAAAAAATAAACTTGTTTCAGGAAAAACTCAGGTTCTCCCTGAAGCTGTTTGAAAATTTTCTCCTACCACCCCATATGTTATTACTGTTCTTGCTGTTGAACAGTGGTTTAGTGCCGATGGAGGTAGCGTAGGTAGCAATAATACAGCCGTGAACTAGTTTGGCTTTAATTGGATAGGAGTGAGTACACAACGGGCAATGTGAGGGAATGACCGCAAGCCAGTCGGTGGAGGGGGAGCACTTGTGTCTATCAAGTGGGTCAGCCTGGGAGTGAGAGCGAATGGGCTCAGCCTCCCACTGACCTGGGTGAGCCTACAGAGGGCAGCACTTAAATGCCGCAAAATATAAACTAGTCAGAACAGACGGCTTCGGCTGTCTGTTCTGACAGTACAGGCTGTCTACATTTGCTCGGCTACGCACCTCACGTCGTCCCAACATGACAATACTGGTGGGCCCGTAGGTATAAAGGAATTACTTACACTAGCTACCCCAGAGAGGGACTGGCTTTCACTCACTTGTAAATCAAAAATGGACATAAAAATGAAACAGGCAAAAAAAAAAAAAAAAAAAAAAAAACTCTCCCATCCAGGGGAAGAGAAAACTGGCTTGCCCGCGCTGTTTCATTGAGGAGAGAGTCTGGAGACGTCAGCACTGGAACTAACATCTTCTATATACAGGTTGTCCGCAGGGCTGAACATTAGTTGACCACTCGTCTACGAACGCTGTTGCACCCTCACATCTGCAAACAATGACTGACAGCAGCATTTCCTAAGGTGTGACATGTGACTCAGAGGGCAGCACTGCCCTGACCGTAATATAGGCTTTTAAAAGACACTGGGTGCACATACCTACAATAATACTATATCCATGGAATTCATTATACTCTGGGTACCCTTCTAAAAGTTTTTAAACATAATTACATGATGTTGTCCACCCTGACTCCATTATCAACTAGCTATACAATGTGTGCACATTTATACCCAATTCTGCAAGCAAACAATTAGCATAACTAGCATAGGAGTCAGACAAGTCCAGTAGGTACGTCCAATGTCACAGAAATGTACTTTTGTCCTGGGTCGCGGGCCCATAAGTATGGAGCATTACGGGCCGTCTTCAGTAACAGTAGTAGTGGGAGAAGGGTAGAGGGGTTTTTTCCCTGCATTGGTCTGATTGTGGCGTTGCAGCGCACATGACTCCAGCTCTGCTTCGGCCTGCACATGGTCCACATACTTCATGTGATCAAGGTGGGATTCTTTGATAGTTCCAGTAGCAATCTCCCTCACCTCGAACTTATTGCCATGGAGCTGTCGGAGGACACGGTATGGAGCCACGAATTTTGGGACAAGTTTGTACATACCTGGGGTCTGCGCTGGGTTTAGCAACACAACTTTACAACCTGGTTCCACTTTGCTTTTCTTGGTGAGGGCATTGCGCTCAGACATGAACCTATCAGTAGCTTTCATAAGGTTCTCTCGTGCCCGCTGGAAGACAAGCTGCGTTGTCCGCATCTTTACTACACTGGGGTTATCAGTATCGTAAGTAGGCCGAGGTGGAGCAAACAGAATTTTGTATGGTAAGCGCTTGTCATAGCCATACAAAGTGAAATGAGGTGTCTCACCGATCGAGCTGTTGAGGGAGGAGTTTAATATACACTGAACATCTGGGATAGCCTCATCCCATGTAGTACAACTTGGGTTAACGGTTACCCTGAGCACCTCCAGGACTTTGCGATTTGTACGTTCAGCAAGACCATTACTCGCAGGGTGGCGTGGAGCTACTGGCGCTTGGTGAATGTTAAATCTGGAGAAAAAGATCCTGCATTATGGCATTTATGAACTCAGACCCATTTTCTGACAGGACACGTGGGCAGGTATGACAGAGAACAACATGCTTACGGAAAGCACTAGCAACCGTTTCGGTGGTTTTATCAGGAATGGGTACTAATTCACTGTACCGCGTCAAGTTATCTACCATTACAAGCAGGTGCTTATTTCCCTTCTCCGAGGTCGAGAAGTTCGTCAGCAGGTCGACAGAAGTTCTCTCCCAGGGCTCCTTTGTAATGGGATACTTTAGAATGGGGTTGGGACCTGAAAACGGTCCCCTTTTGTGCTGTAGGCAAACAACACACTGGTGTACATGCTTGACAATGTCCGCTGCCATCTTAGGCCAGAAATATTTCATTCGTGCCTGTTTGATACTGCGGTCCTTCCTGCGGTGAGCTACACCTTGGACATCGTGGATCAACCTAAGAGTAGCTGGTATCATGGACTCCGGTATCACCAGTTGGTATATGGTTCTGCCGGGGTCCACCAGCTGTGCAACACGGCACAGTACTCCTTGGTTGACCACCAAATCCTTCAGTGGAGTGGGAGACTTGACCTGTAAGTCAACGTCCTCCTTGGTCAGGAAATGAAGGACTGGAGACCACATAGGGTCCTGTCGTTGGGCTCTCTCGAGATCCTCAACAGAGAACGAGTTGTCGACATTCACGAATGCTATATGCCTCGATAGGGCATCAGCTACAACATTTTGCTTACCTGGGACATAGCAAATTTCAGGGTTGTAGTCATTGAACGTGAGCAACCACCGAGCATGCTTTCCCGAGAGGTTCTTATTAACAAAAAGGGCCAATAAAGGTAGATGATCTGTGTAAATCTTGATAGGATAATGGTAGATGATATCCCGAAAATGACTCAAGGTCCATACAATGGCTAAAGCTTCTAGCTCTGTCACTGAATAATTGACTTCCGCTTTAGTAAGGACACGGTTAGCATAGGCAATAGGCTGTTGCTTACCATTAGATTCCTGTGACAAGACTGCACCGATGCCAACTTTGCTGGCATCAGTCGTCAAGGTGAAATCAGGGAATCTAAGGGTTGGGGCTGATGTTAACTTGTTCTTAAGAGTGACAAAAGCTCATTCTTCATCACACGTCTACTCAAAAGGGGCATCTTTCTTGAGTAGTGTGTCAGGGGTACAGCAATGGTGGAGAAACCTGCAATAAAGGTGCGGTAGAAACCCGCCAGGCCTATGAAGGACCAGACTGCATCCGCCATCATGGGTCTGGGGAATTTCTGCACAGCCGAGATTTTAGACTCGTCCGTCTTTATGCCATTCTGAGTCACTACGTGACCCAGAAATTTTATTTCCTTCCAGAGGAAATGACATTTGGAGAGTTTTACCTTAAGGTTTGCCTGAGCTAGCCTGTCCAATACCCTGTCAAGTTTCTCGAGATGTGTCGGGACATCTTGTGACATGACTATGAGATCATCTAGGTAGACCATGAGCGTGTCACCTAGGAGGGTACGGAAAATTGTTGTCATCAAACGACTAAATGTGATTGGGCTTCTGCACAAGCCGAAGGGCATCCTCCTGAACTGGTGATGACCGGTTGGCGTAGAGAAAGCTGTCAACTCTTTGCTCTCATCATCGAGGGGGTCTGCCAGAACCCTTGAAGAAGATCAAGAGTTGAAAAGACCTTATTATCACCGATGTTCTGCAACATGTCGTTCAGAACTGGCAATGGAAAGCGGTCTGGGATTGTAAATGCATTCAGTTTCTTGTAATCGATAACAGGGCGCCAGGTTCCATCTTTCTTGGGGACCAGAATGAGAGGAGCATTCCACGGGGAAGTGGACTCCTTAATAACTCCATCATGGAGCATCTGTGTAATGAGTTCTTCGGCAAAGACTCTTTGCGCATGTGGCAGGCGACACACAGGTACATAAATGGGTTTAGTACCTTTGTCAAGTGGAATACAGTGAGAGATCAGTGGGGTCAAACCCATCGATTCACCATTTAGCGCGACTGCAGAACGTACATGACTGAGAACCTGGAGAAGTTTTGGGGCCTCTCAGATAGTCTGTCAAAGCTAGAAACATCTTCCTGCACTGGCCCCGGGGGTTGGAAGAAATCAGCAGCAGACTCGCCTGGGAGAACTGCACTTACGAGGACGTCAGCTGGGGCTTCACCCTCCACTCTCACCGGGAGAGGGAATCTGACGAGATCGACAAGTGAGGTATTCTTCCGCAGGGGAAATTCTCGACTGTGCATGTTGACAACAAAGGGGTTGCAATTACCACGTTGCACTGTGTGCAAGGACGGTTCAAGGGAGAGGCCCTTGACTCAGTATGTGTCGTTGTCAACCAGCACATGGTCTCCTTCAAAAGCTCTGCTCACGTACGCTGTAACAGGAGTGAGCGAGTTAGCTGACAAAGTGATGTTATACTTTGTACAAGCAGTAACTCTGCTTGCTGATGCCATGACATGAGTCAGACAGTTGCCTGCCAACAGGGATACTGTGGCTTGACAACTGCTGTTCTCTACAACAGCGCTAGAGTTAGAATGAAGGTTAGACTGGGCGTCCCCAGACTGGGTTTCACTGGTAACTAAGCGCTGATGGCCAGGAGGTGACGGCAACGAGTTCTACTACGAGGTCGACCAGGACAAGAGACCGACCCAGGGGAGAATGTGCTACAGAAACCACCGGTTTCCAACGATTCCAGGCACTGTGCATACTCTGAGACAGAGTAGCACGTAGTGGATCTTAAGCGCACGCCCCAGAAGGGCACATCTACTCCGTTGAATTCTGCTTTCCACTCAACTGGATCTAAGTGGATCATAAGGTCTGCCATGGTTTTGAACCCTATGAGCAGGTCACCAGGGAAAACAATACTATCCACGACTAAGAATTTTGTGGGCAGCTTGTGACCCTGGACCGCAAATTCTAACGTTGTACGACCACGAACCATCAGCGAACTACCTGAGACTCCTCTCAAGGTCTGAATGACAGATGGCTCTGTCAACATGGCAGCGTGAAGGCCAATGTCTCGGAAAAGAGTGGAGCGGACGATGTTAACCACCGAACCTGTATCTAGGAATGTGGCATGCAAAGAGTACGTAACCTTTATTCAGCGCATGTACTCACCCTCATTTACAGGCTATCTCCCCTAACCAGCAAACCAGGTTACTGAGAGTTGATGATGGGGCCCAGTCGTTCAACTAGTGACCAGGTTCCAGCCAATAAGAAGATGGTTTTGGCAATTGCAGAGGTTATGTGGGTACCACTCTCCTGTCTGCCCTTGTCATTCCCATTCTAGAGCTGGTTGAACCACGGTCTGCTTTTCTTGGGGGCTTCTACTTCGCCCTTTCTTACCCTGGAGTGCACAATACAATCACTGTATATATTGTAAAATATTGCTGTTCTAAATTGGTGAAGGACAATATAAATCAAAACTTTTCTGCAGTGTTTATTTTGTTCTCCTTACACCCAGGGTAACAGGCCATTTGGATTCCTGGGTTGTAATATGGGTAGCCTGTCCGAGAGCTGGAGCTGGACTTAGAGAAATGGTTGAGCTTAGGGTGAAGCTCGCAGCAGGAACATTGTGCAGCTTGCTGTCTGGCATTGCATTAGCTTTGGGCCCAAAACTTTACAAATTTGGTTTTCAGTTCTTTGTTATG
>NC_069411.1:54856987-54872641 GCF_026875155.1 Cherax quadricarinatus
CCTTTCCCAACTGCCCGTTGTGTACTCACCCTACCCGATTAAAGCCAATCTGCCCAGGGCCGTATCATTGTACCTACGTCCCTTTCATCGCACTAAACGTGTTAAACAGAAAGAACAGCAAAAACAGAGGCTGGAGGCGTGGAGATGTCATGTCTGAGGGCAATGTGGGGTGTGAATATAATGCAGAAATTCTTTAGTTTGGAAGTTAGGGGGAAAGGTGCGGGATTCCAAAACTGTTGTCCAGAGGGTGGGGAAAAGGGTTGTTGAGGTGGTTTCGGACATGTAGGGGAAAATGGAGCAAACGAATAACTTCAAGAGGTTCAGTCTGTAGTGGAAGGAAGGGGGGGGGTAGGGGTGGGCCCTGGAAGGGTTGGAGGGAGGGGGGTTTTAAAGGAGGTTTTGTGGCGAGGGGTTTGGGACTTCCGCGGCGGGGTCGTGAGCGTTTTGATAGGAGTAAATGGAGAAAAATTGGGTTTTTAAACTTGACTGCTTTTGGAGTGTGAGCAAAGTAACATTTATAAGGGATTAGGGGAAACCGGCAGGCGGACTTGAGTCCTGGGATGGGAGTACAGTGCCTGCACTCAAAGGGGGGTGTTAATGTTGCGTTTAAAAACTGTAGTGTAAAGCACCCTTTTTGGAAGACAGTGATGGGTGAAGGGGTGAAAGTTTTCTTTTCGGGCCCCCCTGCCTTGGTGGGAAATGGGCCCCGTGTGATAATAAAAAAATAAAATAATAATAAAACCCTTTATATTGAGAAAAATAGGTTACCCAGCTGCCTCTCAGTCTAAGGTTGTCGCCTTCTGACATTTAGAGCAAACCCCCCATCAATTCAATTAATTAGGTATTTTAGGAAAACTGTATTTATAAAAATGTTGGGCTATACCCCCTAACAGTAGGTTCGCTCACAGGCTCACTCCCAACCCCGGAAAAAAATGTTCCCCTTGGGTATAACAAGTTAGATATCTTGGAAGATTTTTTTTAATAACATCTGCAGCCTCCCCCAGTAAGATAAAAAGCTTTATTAGAATTTAAATTCCCCAAAAAAAAAAAGCTATGTGAAGCTTTCTTGGTTCTGTAAATTTTTAGCCCCAGTTTACCCCAAAAACCCTTACTGATCTTACGGGATCTTATCAGATTTCCCTTAAAAAGTCTGTGGGAACCTTTGAATTTTCCCAACATAGCCGGAAAAAAGTTTAATGAGTTTAAAAAAGTATCTTTTCGGACTCTATACTTAAGTTTCCCAGAATTAATAAAGTTTTTGTTTGAGAATGATGCCTCCAATACTGGCTTGGTGGGGTTCTCAATCCCCGATGGTACTCCTTCCCTTATGTTTCCCTAAGCCGGAAACTCCTTCCCGCGAAAAAGATACTCCCCCAATAGAAAAGGGTGTTTAGCCTTGTGTTGGGTTCTCCAAACTTAAAATTTTTTTTGCTGGGAAAAAAAATTCATTTTTGAAAGGACCAAAAAACCCTTTTATATACCAGAAAAATTTTTAAAGGGGAAACCAAAAAGCGCCTCTTGGGTGGACATTGGCACTCCAGGGTTTTTTAAATTCCCTATTGTGTATTCAAAGGTTCACCCTTTTTTTTTTTGGTGGTTAAATATGCAGTCGTGAAGCTTTGTTGCCTTTCGCAACTTCCACATGTTAGAAATTTTCCCGCCATTTTTCTTATTCCTTGCTTAAGTTTGGTTAGGGGAGTGTGGGGAAAAAATTCAATTGATAGGGTAGCGATATAGTAACGTAGTTTCTTGTGGCTCTAGTTTAAGGGAGGGTAAATCAAACTCCGCCCTTTTTTCCCCTCCCCCAAAAATGATAGTTTCATTGCCGGCTATTGTTAACGTTGGGTCGTCTAGCTCCCACTTCCTTCCCCTCCCCCTTCCCCCCCCCCCAAAAGGGAGTGTGGGGTCTGGTCAAAAAGTAAATCACTCGTTTTACAGCTCCAACATACTCTTGGTGACAGGAGGGTCACCCGTCAATCAAAGAGAAGAACTAAAGGAGACGGCTAACGTCGGGCGTCCCATTTGGATTTAATTACCTGTGCACCCGTATGAAAATTTCAGGACGAAAAACCTTTTTTCATTTCAGTGGTAAAGAAAATGCTTTCCCGTCACTGGGATACTACTCACGGCGATACTCTGCGAAGAACTAGCCAGTGGTGGTCACCAACTCCTGCGACCCCCCTTCCCCCGACATCAGCAACGGCTACGATTTCAACAAGCAGTGTCACCAACACTATACACCCCTATATTTATTAGCGTTGAATTCAGTTATCATTTATATTTTTCATTTTTCATTTTCTTTAATGTAGGTTTAATATTTCATTTTTAAGTGTTTAATATTTTATATTTTCTATATAATAAAGTGTTTA
Organism: Cherax quadricarinatus; assembly: GCF_026875155.1. NCBI lineage: Eukaryota > Metazoa > Arthropoda > Malacostraca > Decapoda > Parastacidae > Cherax > Cherax quadricarinatus. The sequence goes on from NC_069411.1 coordinate 54,859,357, forward strand.
TGTTTGTTATTATTTCTTTTTCTATTCACTAATTTTCCTGAGGAGGAGCCAGCCTTGGTAATACTGTCTGAAGTTGTTACAGGGCTGAGTAAGCCTTCACACTGCCTGAAAAGCGAATTTTAAAGAAGGGTCCTTTCGTTGTTCCTCCTGGAAGGATAGTCCCTCGGGCAACCTGGGAATAGGAAGGCTTGATCAGGGTCTGTTCACTTGATTTACGAGGCTCCGGCCGGTGTGCCTCATAAAACAACGTGGCTATTCCGAGATCGGAGTCGTCCAACGATAGGTCAACATTCTCGCCAGATAACCCTTGGGATGTTGCCCGAGTTATAGCCAACACCGGAGAAGAATTAATCATTATAGATTCAGGACACACACTAGCAGTAGTAATGTTATTACCCAGTAATAACATGGCATCTTTCATGGGGAATCCTTTGGAGACACCCACAGTCAAGTACCCTGTGTAATATTTGCACTGTACATAAATTTTATGCAAAGGGACAGAATATATAGCTCCTCCAAATGCTTCCAATAAAACAGAGGAATTCAAGGAAGTGTTCTTTGAAAGGGGTAATATTCCTTCTCTTATAAGTGAGCAATATGCTCCAGTATCTCTAAAGGTTTTGACTTCAGTTGTTTTTGAGTTTTTCTGAAGGGAAATAAGACTCTTGCAATAATAAGGGGCCATACCGTTTTCTACTTCTCTCTGGGACATGTTACTAGGGATATTAGAGATTTTCCCAATGGGTTGGGGTTTATGCGGGCAGTTGGGACGGATGTGACCTACTTTATTACAGAGGAAGCAGACGACAGGCTTGCCCTTTACTCCCTGCTGACGTTGCAACTGGTGTCGCTCTGGCTGGTGTCTCTCTGGATACTGTTGTCGATATGCACCATGAGTAGTTTGTCTCTCAGCAGGTGGACCATAAGTTGAGAAGCGCGGCTCACCAGGTGAGTTAGTTGGCTGACGTAGACGTTCTCCCTCCGGCTGGCACTTCATTCTCCAAGGTTGACGATCTCTGCTCATGCCAGGCTGTTGAAAAGAGAGACGGAGACTGCTCGGAAAAGGGAAAGCGGTTAGTTTCGAAGGTATCAGCCAAACCTGGCTGCCTCCAATGCAGTGGTTAAGTCACGATCCTGCAGAAAGACTCGAACCTCTGGTCCCACAGACTCCAGCAGGTTATCAATCAGAATAAGCTGCACCAGCTCCTCAAAGGTAGAGACACCACTTGCTTTATACCAGCTAGTAAAAGCTTTGGTTTGCTGTCTCACAAAATCCACCAGGAATTGACCAAGCTGCCGCCTGCTTAGTTTGAAAAGCTTACGATACTTAGCTGGGATACATGTATATGCTCCCAACACTATGGTCTTCACTACTTGATAATCAGAAAATTCAGCGTCATTTAATACTGACGTAAATTCCTGTGCCTTACCAAACAATGCTCTGTGAACCAACGATGCCCAATGCTGTTCTGGCCACCTCAAGGATCGAGCCTGATTTTTGAAGCTTTCGAAAAAATTTTCTGGTTCGGCCTCATTGAAGCGGGGAACAAGCTGTACTGCTTTCTGTAAACTAAAATCATTTACAGAATGCGAAAACTGCCTCCTTTCACTTTCCCTATCAAATTCTTTTCTTGTAAATGCTCTCTGTTCCCTAGTTTGCTCAAGATTGATTTTTGCCAGCTCAAGTGCCAAAGCCGCTGATTCACCTCGAGACAACTCTGCTGCACTAGACTGACCATTTTGCTTCGTTGGTGTATCATCTTCCTCCTGCGAGAACATAGTAAGAGTCTGATGTGCCATCTCTTCTTCTCGAAGTTTGTCAGCAATCAGTGAACGCAGTTGCGCAGCTGTGAGCGTGCATTTATATTTAATGCCAATGGAACGAGCAATTTGCCAACAACGCTGTAGGGAATATTTAGGTAGGTTATGCAAAGTATATGCCGACACCAGACGTCTGACTCGTCTAGGCGGCATAAGTTATTCGCTATGCACAGTACGATTGCAGAATAGCCCAACGTAATGCTATTTGCAGAACACGCTTAGCTATGCACAGTACGATTGCAGAATACCCCAACGTAACACGTTAATTTGCAGAACACGCTTAGCTATGCACAGTACGATTGCATAATACGCATACAAGGTGGACACGCAATAGCAAAGTTGATTGCAACTGACACGCAAAATTTGTAAAGCAATGCCAGACAGCAACCTACACACTGTTCTACAAGATTGACCGTAGCAAAGTGAGCACACCGAACAAGCTAGTAGCGAGCTGTTGAACGATCACACAATAGCAAGGCAGACCATAACAAAGCAACTGACACGAAAAATTTGTAAAGTTTTGGGAAAAGCTAAGCAATGCGACAGCAAGCTGCCATTTTCCGCGCGAGCTTCACCCAAAGCTCAACCATTTTTTCTAAGCCCAGTCCGCTCTCGGACGGCTCCCATATTAAAACCCAGGAACCAAAGGGCTGTTCCCCTGGGGTAAGGAGAACAAAATAAACACTGCAAAAATTTTTGATTTATTTGCCCTTCACCAATTTAGAACAGCAATATGTACCTTTAAGGATAGCTATTAGTGCCCCCAGGGTAAGCGGCAAAGTAGAAGCCACAAGAAGCAGCCCGTGCTTCACCGCTCTAAAAGGGGGAATGCAAGGGCAGACGAGAGTGGACCCCAAAACCCTCTGAATTTCCCAAAACCCTCTTCTTTTTTGGCTGGAACCGGTCACTATTTGAACGACTGGGCCCCACATCAACTCTCGTAACCGGTTTGCGGGTTTGGGGGGAGATAGCCTGTAAATGAGGGGAGTACAGCCTGAAAAAAGGTTAGTACTCTTTGATGCCACTTCCAAATCAGGTTCGGTGGTTAACATCGTCCGCTCCACTCTTTTCCGAGCTTTGGGCCTTCCGCTCCCATTTTGACAGAGCCATCTGTCATTCGACCTTGAGGGTCCAGGTAGTTCGTGAGGGTTCGGGTCGTAAAAGTTAAAATTTTTGGGGTCCAGGGTACAAGCTGCCCCACAAAATTCTTAGTCGTGGTAGTTTGTTTTCCCCTGGGACCTGCTCATGGGGTTCAAACCATGGCAGACCTTATACCCTTAGACCAGTTGAGTGGAAAGCAGAATTCAACGGGAGAATGTGCCCTTCGGGGCCCGTGCGTTAGATCCACTGTGCTACTCTGTCTCAGAGTATGCACTCCCGGGAAATCTTTTGGAAAACCGGGGGTTTTCTGTAGCACATTCTCCCTGGGTCGGTCTTGTCCTGCACCCGTGTAGAACCCCGTTGCCGTCACCCCGGGCCATCGCGTTTGGGGCCCCGGGGAAACCCAGTCTGGGGACGCCCGTCTAACCTTCTTCTAACTTGCGTGTTGTAGAGAACACAGTTGTCAAGCCACAGTACCCTGTTGGCAGGAAACGTCAAATATGTCATGGCATCGAAACGAGTTACGCTTGAAAAAGGGTTAAACATCCTTTGTCAGTAACTCGCTCACCCTGTTACAGTGTACGGGGCCCGGCTTTTGAGGACCCCATGTGCGGGTTTGAAAAGACACATCTGGTCAAGGGCCCTCCCCCTTGACCGCCTTGCCACAGTGCAAGTGGGGTAAGTTGCACCCCTTTTTTGTCAAAATGCACAGTCGAGTTTTTCCCCGCGGAAGAAACCTACTTGTCGATCTCGTCGATTCCCTCTCCGGTGAAGGGAGGGTGAAGCCCCCAGCGAGTCCCGAAAAGGCAGTTCTCCCAGGGATCTGCTGCTGCTCTTCCAACCCCGGGCCCCAGGCGAAAGGATTGTTTTTGCAGCATCCCTGAAGGGGGCCCAAAACTTCCCCGGTTTCCCAGTCATGTACGTTCTGCGTCGCGCTAAATTTGGGGAATCGAGGGTTTGCCCCCCAGATTTTTTCCTGTATTCCTTGAAAAGGTACTAAAACCCATTTAGTCCTGTGTGTCGCCTGCCACATGCGCAAAGGTCTTTCCCGAAGAAACTCTTACCAGATGTCCTGATGGGTTTTAAGGAGTCCATTCCCCCGTGGAATGCCCCCTTCATTCTGGCCCCCAAGAAAGTGGAACCTGGGCCCTGTTATCGATTACAAGAAACTGAATGCATTTAAATCCCAAACCCTTTCCTTTGCCAGTTCTGAACGACATGTTGCAGAACATCGGTGATAAAAAGGTCTTTTCAACTTTTGATCTTCTTAAAGGGTTTTCTGGCAGACCCCCCGATGATGGAGAAAAGATTTTGACAGCTTTCTCTACGAACCGGTCATTACATTCAGGAGGATGCCCTTCGGTTTGTGCAGAACCCCAACACATTTAGTCGTTGATGCAACAATTTTCCGTACCCTCCAGGTGGCACGCTTGGTTACCAAATGTCTAATCATGTGCAAGATGCCCCGCACATCTCGAGAAACTTGACGGGTATTGGACAGGTGCCGGGAAAACCCTTAAGGTAAAACTCTCCAAATGTTTTTCCCCGGTAGGAAATAAAATTTTGGGTCACGTAGTGACCAGAGGGCCCCTAAAGACGGGGGTTTAAAAATCTGGGCTGTGCAAAAAATTCCCCCAGACCCATGAGGGCGGATGCAGTTGGTCCTTTGGGCCCTGGGGGGTTTCTCCCGCACCTTTTTGCGGGTTTTTCCCCCATTGCGACCCTGACACACTACCAAGAAAGTGCCCTTTTTGAGTAGACGTGGGGATAAAAATGAGCTTTTGCACTCTTAAGAAAAATTTAACATCGCCCCAACCCCTTAGATTCCTGATTTCACCTTTGACGACTGATGCCAGCAAATTTGGGCATCGGGCGTTTGTCACGGGAAATCTAAGGTAAGAAAAGCCTATTGCCTATGTAAACCGTTCCTTACTAAAGCGGAAATCAATTTTTTCAGTGACAGAGCTAGAAGCTTTGCCCTTTTAGGACCTTGAGCATTTTTGGGTATCTCTACCTTATCCTATAAGATTTTCACAGATCATCTACCTTTTTTGGCCCCTTTTTTTAATAAGAACCCCTCGGGAAAGCATCTCGGTGGTTGCTCCGTTCAAAGCTACAAACCTGAAATTTTTCTATGTCCCCGGTAACAAATGTTTAGCTGAATCCCCCATCGAGGTATAGCCCTTTGTGAATGTCGACAACTCGTTTTTTTGAGGATCTCGAGGAGCCCAAAGACAGGACCCTTTGTGGTTCCCCATCCTTAATTTGACCAAGGAGGGGCGTTGACTTACGGTCAAGTCTCCCGCCCACTGAAGGGTTGGGGTCAACCAAGAGTACTGTGCCCTTTGCACAGCTGGGGGACCCCCCCGGCAGAACCATATACCCTGGTGATACCGGAGTCTATGTACCAGTACTCTTAGGTTGATCCACGAGTCCAAGGGGTGCTACCCCAGGAAGGACCCAGTATCAAAGGCCGAAAGAAAAATTTTTGGCCCAAGATGGCAGGGCAAAATTTTCAAAACATGTACACCGTGTGTTGTTTCCCACGCACAAGGGGACCCTACAGGCCTAACCCCCTTCTAAAGATCCCCTTACAAAGGAGCCCTGGGAGGAACCTTTTTCGACCGGACGAAATTTTCACCCCGGAGAAGGGAAATAAGCACCTGCTTGTAAAGGTAGATAAAATTGACGCGGTACAGTGAATTAGTACCCCTTCCGATAAAAAAAACCGAAAAGGTTTTCTATGCTTTCCCCTAAGCATGTTTTTTCTGTCATACCTGCCCACTGTCCCGCAGAAAAGGGGCTGAGTTTATAAATGCCCTAATGCGGATCTTTTTCTCCGTTTTTAAAATTTACCAAGCGCCCGTAGCTCCCGCCACCCTGCGAGTAATGGGCTGCTGAACGTACAAATCGCAAAGTCCCGGGGGTGCTAGGGAACCGTTAACCCGTTGACTACCCTGGGATGAGGCTTCCCCGTGTTCAGGTTATTTAAAACCCCCCCTCAACGCCGATCGGGGGAACCTCATTTCACTTTGTATGGCTAGACAAACGCTTTCCATACAAAACTGTTTTCTCCCCCGGCCTACTTTCGATATGATAACCCAGGTAGTAAAGACGGGCAAAGCAGCTTGTCTTCCGCGGGGACGAGAGAACCTTATGAAAGTACTGTGTTCATGTCTGGCGCAATGCCCCCCACCCAAAAAAAGCAAAGTGGAACCAGGTTGTAAAGGTTTTTTTGTAAACCAGCGCAGACCCCCGGATGTCAAACTTGTCCCAAAAATTTGTGGCTCCATTTTCCGTGTCCCCCGACAGTCCCTGGCAATAAGTTCGAGGTGAGGGGAGATTTCCTGGAATATCAAAAATCCCACCCCTTTATCAATGAAGTATGTGGACTGGCAGGCGAAGCAGGCGGGTCATGTGCGCTGCAAAGCCACAAAAGCCAATTAGGGAACCCCCACCCCCCTTTTCCATACACTGTTCTGAAGACGGCCCCGTAAGCTCCTTTATGGCCTGCACCAGGGCAACAGTAAAATTTTTGTGACATTTAGTACCTACTGACTTGTTGACTCCTAGTAGTTTTGTAATTGTTTGCTTGCGAATTGGGTATAAATGTGCACACATTGTATAGTATTTTAATGGAGTCAGGGTGGACAACCATGTAATTTGTAAAAACTTTTAGAAGGGTACCAGAGTATAATGAATTCCAGGAATGTATTTTGGGTTGGGCACCCAGGTTTTAAAAAGCCCATATTACGGTCGGGCAGTGCGCCCCCGAGTCCATGTCACACCAGGAAATGCGCTGTCAGTCATTGTTTGCAGATGTGAGGGTCAACAGCGTTCGTAGACGAGTGGTCATAAGTTTTAGCCTGCGGACAACCTGTTTTTAGAAAATGTTATTCCGTGCTGACGTTCCCAGATCTCTCCTCAATGAAACAGCGCGGCAAAACCGTTTTTTTCTTCCCCCGGTGGGAGAGTTTTTTTTTTTTTTTTTTTTTTTTTTTGCCCCGTTTCATTTTTTTGTCCCTTTTTGTTTTACAAGTGAGTGAAAGCCAGTCCCTCTCGGGGTAGCTAGTGTAAGTATTCCTTTATACCCCGGGCCCACCCGTATGTCTGTTGGGGCGACGTGAGGTGCGTAGCCGAGCAAATGTTTGACAGCGTCTGTCGAACAGACAGCCCAAACCTCTGTTCGACTAGTTTATATTTTGCGGCTTTTTAAATGCTGCCCTCTGTGGCTCACCCCGGTCATGGGAGGTGAGCCCCCTTCGCCTCACTCCCCGGCGACCCCCTTGATAGACACAAGTGCTCCCCCCCGACTGGCTTGCGGTCATTTTCCCCCACATTGCCGTTGTGTACTCACTCCTTCCAATTAAAGCCAAAAATAGTTCACGGTGTATTATTGCTACCCAGCTACCTCCATCGGACAAACCCCTGTTCAACGCAAGAAACAGTAAAACATTGGGGGGGGTAGGAGAAAATTTTCAAAAAACTTCAGGGGAACTTTAGTTTTCCCCGAAGCAAGTTATTTTTTTTTCTGAGGATGAGGGCCCCAGGACATTTTCCCGAGATGGTACCTCCCAATTTTATATAAATACAGCATACTACTACATACAGTATATTTATATATATATTATTATATATTATATATTTAATATAATATATATATATTATATTTATATATAATATATTATATATAATATATGTCGTGCCGAATATTAAAACTGGCAATTAGCAAGAAAAATTTAAAATTTAAATCCCTTTTTGAAATTTTATTTATATTTTAAAAAATTATTTTTTTTTAATTAAAGTTAATGTAATTTTTTTTATTTTGCACCATAAGAATCATAGAAAACTTACCTAACCTTATTATAACAAGAGCAATTTATTTTAGACTAATCCAACTAAATGTATTTTAAATACGTTAACAATAATTTAATACTAAACATACACAATCAAATATATTTTTTTCGTTAGGTTCAGAATGATTTTGGCGAAATTATTGCATACACAAATTTTCACTTGTCCTATGTGGCAAGATGAGCGTTGCTTTTTAAGCCAAGATAGCAAGTTCTGCCTATTCGGCACGACACACACACACACACACACACACACACACACACACACACACACACACACACACACACACACACACACAAACACAAACACACACACACACACACACACACACAGCTCACTCGAGCAGAGCAAAGTTACTGGTAATGGGCGATTTCAACCACAGGGAGATCGACTGGGAAAACCTGGAGCCACATGGGGGTCCCGAAACATGGAGAGCCATGATGATGGATGTGGTACTTGAAAACCTCATGCATCAACATGTCAGGGACACAACCAGAGAGAGAGGGGAGGATGAGCCAGCAAGACTGGATCTTGTGTTCACCCTGAGCAGTTCAGACATTGAGGACATCACTTACGAGAGGCCCCTTGGAGCTAGCGATCATGTGGTTCTGAGTTTTGACTATATAGTAGAGTTACAAGTGGAGAAGGTAACAGGAACTGAAGGGGACACGCCAAACTATAAAAGGGGGGACTACACAGGTATGAGAAACTTCCTGCAGGAGGTTCAGTGGGACAGAGAAATGGTAGGAAAATCAGTAAACGAGATGATGGAATATGTGGCAACAAAGTGCAAGGAGGCAGAGGAAAGTTTTGTTCCCAAGGGAAACAGAAATAATAGGAAGACCGAAACGAGTCCTTGGTTTACCCGAAGGTGTAGGGAGGCAAAAACTAAGTGCAACAGAGAATGGAAAAGGTGCAGGAGGCATAGGACCCAGGAAAACAAGGAGATTAGTAGAAGAGCCAGAAACGAGTATGCGCAGATAAGGAGGGAGGCCCAGCGACAGTATGAAAACGACATAGCATCGAAAGTCAAATCTGACCCGAAACTGCTGTATAGCCACATTAGGAGGAAGACAACAGTCAAGGACCAGGTGATAAGGCTGAGGAAAGAAGGGTGGAGAACTCACAAGAAACGATCAAGAGGTATGTGAGGAGCTCAACACGAGATTTAAGGAAGTATTTACAGTAGAGACAGGAAGGACTCTGGGGGGACAGACCAGATGGGGACACCAGCAAGGAATACACCAACAAGTGTTGGACGACATACATACAGATGAGGAGGAGGTGAAGAAACTGCTAAGGGACATCGATACCTCAAAGGCAATGGGACCGGACAACATCTCTCCGTGGGTCCTTAGAGAGGGAGCAGATATGTTGTGCATGCCACTTACCACAATCTTCAACACATCCCTGGAAACTGGGCAACTACCTGAGGTATGGAAGACGGCAAATGTAGTTCCCATTTTCAAAAAAGGAGACAGAAAAGAGGCACTAAAACTATAGACCTGTGTCATTGACGTGTATAGTATGCAAAATTATGGAGAAGATTATCAGGAGGAGAGTGGTGGAGCACCTGGAACGGAACAGGAGTATAAATGCCAACCAGCACGGATTCACGGAAGGCAAATCCTGTGTCACAAACCTTCTGGAGTTTTATGATAAAATAACAGAAGTAAGACAAGAGAGAGAGGGGTGGGTTGATTGCATCTTCTTGGACTGCAAGAAGGCCTTTGACACAGTTCCTCACAAGAGATTAGTGCAGAAGCTAGAGCATCAGGCGCATATAACAGGAAGGCACTGCAATGGATCAGAGAATACCTGACAGGGAGGCAACAACGAGTCATGGTACGTAATGATGTATCACAGTGGGCACCTGTGACGAGCGGGGTCCCACAGGGGTCTGTCCTAGGACCAGTGCTATTTTTGGTATATGTGAACGACATGACGGAAGGGTTAGACTCAGAAGTGTCCCTGTTTGCAGATGATTGAAGTTAATGAGGAGAATTAAATCTGATGAGGACCAGGCAGGACTTCAAAGAGACCTGGACAGACTGGACACCTGGTCCAGCAAATGGCTTCTCGAATTTAATCCTGCCAAATGCAAAGTCATGAAGATAGGGGAAGGGCACAGAAGACCACAGACAGAGTATAAGGCTAGGTGGCCAAAGACTGCAAACCTCACTCAAGGAGAAAGATCTTGGGGTGAGTATAACACCGAGCATGTCTCCGGAAGCACACATCAATCAGATAACTGCTGCAGCATATGGGCGCCTGGCAAACCTGAGAACAGCATTCCGATACCTTAGTAAGGAATCATTCAAGACACTGTACACCGTGTATGTCAGGCCCATACTGGAGTATGCAGCACCTGTTTGGAACCCGCACTTGATAAAGCACGTCAAGAAACTAGAGAAAGTACAAGGTTTGCGACAAGGTTAGTTCCAGAGCTAAGGGGAATGTCCTATGAAGAAAGATTAAGGGAAATCGGCCTGACGACACTGGAGGACAGGAGGGTCAGGGGAGACATGATAACGACATATAAAATATTGCGTGGAATAGACAAGGTGGACAAGGACAGGATGTTCCAGGGAGGGACACAAAAAACAAGAGACCACAATTGGAAGTTGAAGACACAAATGAGTCAGAGAGATAGTAGGAAGTATTTCTTCAGTCATAGAGTTTGTAAGGCAGTGGAATAGCCTAGAAAATGACGTAGTGGAGGCAGGAACCATACACAGTTTTAAGACGAGGTTTGAAAAGCTCATGGAGCGGGAGAGAGAGGGCCTAGTAGCAACCGGTGAAGAGGCGGGGCCAGGAGCTAGGACTCGACCCCTGCAACCACAAATAGGTGAGTACAAATAGGTGAGTACACACACACACACACACATCACACATACATACATACATACATATGTACATATATACATACATATAATATAATATTAATATATATATATATATATATATAATATATATATATATATATATATATATATAATATGTATATGTATAGATAGATAGATAGATATAGATAGAGCAACTGTGACAACTCCCATTTTGTACAATATTCTTCATCTTTTAACCGCACACTCTTGCCAACATCCGAGTATTCACTTCTCTTACAACTCCATCTATAAATATATTGAACATTCATGGTGACATAAACATCCCTGTCTAAGGCATACTTTTACTGGGAAATAATCAAAAAAATTTTCACTGCTGTCAATAACCTACCTCATATTCCATACATTTACAACATCTGCCACATTATTTACTATTTATTTTTTTATTTATTTTATTATTTATTTACTTATTATTTATTTTTCATTATTTGTTATTTATTATTTATATATTTCATTAACACATCGGCCACTTCCTACCAAGGCAGAATGGCCCGATAAAGAAAAACTTTCATCATTCTCTCCATGACTGTCTTTCCAGAGGTGCACTTACACTACAGCTATAAAACTGAAACATTAACACACCTTCAAAGTGCAGGCACAGACAGTACTTCCCGTGTTGAGGACCCAAGTCTGGCCTGCCGGTGTCCCTACATCCCTTCATAAACGTTACCTTGCTGACACTCCAACAGCACGTCAGCTTCTGAAAACCATTTGTCTACATTCACTTCTATCTAACACGTTCACACATGCTAATGGAACTACAAGCCCCTTGTACTTCCATTTCTTATTGCAATAAGAAATAACAGTAAATATGTTTTTTGTGTGAATAAAAATTACAAATTATTTATATAATAATAATAATAATAATAATAATAATAATAATAATAATAATAATAATAATAATAATAATAATAATATAATGTATAATAATAATAATATAATGTATAATAATAATAATACGTATAATAATAGTATAATAATACAATAATAATAACAATAATAATAATAATAATATGTATAATAATAATACATATATAATAATAATGTACTACATATAATAATAGACAGCTTCAAAATGCCGTCACTAGATGGCAGTGTTTACCACAACAAAGAGGGAGTGGTTGTGGCCGCCACCACCTGTTACATAATGACATATTTTATTCATTCTAGAGTATATATCAGGTTTCTATGTCATTTACATTGTTTATTATTTCATATTAGACGAACTGTGATAGATAAATAAGCCGTAGAGTTGATGATAGAGAAATATTCAAGGAGTATGTTGTCCTGACTCCAGACAAACTCTCTTTGGCCGCCGACACCGCCCATACCACTACATGAATGACGTATTTTATTCATTTTAGAGTATATATCAGGTTTCTATGTTATTTATATTGTTTATTATGTCATATTAGATGAAACGAGATGGATAAATAAGCCGCAGAGTTGATAGGGAAATTATTAAAGTACAGAATTCCACTGGAATGGATTAATTGCATTTCAATTAATTTAAACGAGGAAAATTGACTCTGCAAATGGGCAAATCCGGTTGCGAGCATGGTCATGGACCGGATTAAACTCGAAAGTAGAGGTTCCACTGTATTTTGTTCCATCCTCTCTGAATGTCTGAACTACCTCAGCCCTCTGGATACTAGTTTCGCTAATCCCGCACCTCCTCCTAATCTCAAAACTACGGATTCTCTGCTTTATATTCACAGCACACATTGCTCTCAGACATGACATTTCCACTGCCTCCAGCCTTCTCCTCGCTGCAATATTCATCACCCATGCTTCATACCTATATAAGAGCGTTGGCATAACTATACTCTCATACATTTCCCTCTTTTCTTCCATGGATAAAGTTCTTTGTCTCCACAGACTCCTCAGTGCACCCCTCACCTTCTTCCCTCATCTTTCGTAGACCCATCTGCTGACACATCCACTCCCAAATATCTGAATACATTCACCTCCTCCATACTCTCTCCCTCCAATCTGATATCCAACCTTTCGTTTCCTAATTTTTTTTGTTATCCTCATCACCTTACTCTTTCCCAGAATGTATGAATAATAGGCTCAAGTATCTTTTAGGGCAGAAGAAAGGCATTTATAGGCGTATCAAAAGAGGTGAAGGTGTTCTTATGACTTAGTATATTGACATTAAGAGGGAGGTTAAAAAGGGGATAAGAAAAGCTAAACGGGACTTTGAAATTAAAGTAGCTAGGGATTCGAAATCTAACCCTAAATGTTTTTTCCAGGTGTATAGAACAAAAGTTAGAGATAAGATACGAGTTCTTACTGACAAAGAGAATGAAATGTGCTCTATATTTAATAATTATTTTCTCTCGGTTTTCGCTCAGGAAGACATTAATAATATCCCAATAATTATGTTTTAAGTGGGCCTGAAGAAGATAAATTATGTAATATCACAGTCACTAGCGAAATGGTTATCAAACAGATAGACCGTTTGAAGCAAAATAAATCGCCGGGTCCTGATGAGCTTTTTTCAGGGGTTCTTAAGGAATGCGAAATGGAACTCTGTGAACCTTTAACTAATATTTTTAATTTATCTCTTCAAACAGGTGTAGTGTCTGATATGTGGAAGATGG
>NC_069411.1:54873141-54890641 GCF_026875155.1 Cherax quadricarinatus
AGGGGTTTAAAAATGAGTAAACTAGTTTTAAATTGAAAAAATAAAATTCACAATTAAAGTACCAAAGAATAATAGAAAAAAAATAACAAAAAAAGTTTTGGTTATAAATGATAGTAAGATGTAACAGGTACACGGGTACAAAGGAAAATTTATAAAGGTTAATTTGAATATACAAACTTGAAAAATTTGGCAACAAAATTTAGGGGAAAAAAAAAATAATTTTTAATGTACAAAAGTAAAATTGACGGGTAGAAATATGGTGTTTAATAAAATTTTGTAATAAAATGATTTTAAAAAAAAGTAAAAAAAAGAAAATTTTTAATTTCATTCAATATTGCACGGTAGTTATCTAGAGGTTTATAGGCATACAGGTTTAAAAAACTCTAAGATAGTAAATTGGATTAAAACCGGAAAAGGGTAATTAGACAAGAAATTTTTATTAAATGTCAAAAATTTAAGAGTAATTAAAATTAGGGTAAAAAAAATTTTTAAATTTTTTAGTAGGCGGGCCGGGTTTTGAGGGGATAAAGATAGAAATGTTAAAAGCAGGGGGGGGATAATTTTTTGGAGGGGTTTTTGGTGCAATTTTTAAATAAATTTATGGAAGGGGGGTAAGGTACCTAGGGATTGGCAGAGAGCTGATAGTTTTTGTAAAAAGGAAAGGGGGGATAAAAGATGAAAAAATTTATAGGGGAAAAAGTCTGTTGGAACCCGGTAAAGTGTAGGAGAGTTATAATTGAAAGAATTAAGAGTAAGACGGAGATGGGAAAGCAGATGAACAAGGAGGCTTTAGGAAAGGGGGGGGGTGTGGGACCAGGTGTTTACAGTGAAACATATAAGTGAACAGTATTTAATAAGGCTAAAGAGGTTTTTGGGCATTTAGGTTTTTGGAAAAGGCGAGCGGGTGGATAGGGGGAAAATGTGGCGATTTGCAAGTGTAGGGTTTAGGGGGTAGTTACTGAAAGCAGTGAAGAGTTTTTACGAGGATGGGGGCTCAAGTTGAGTATTGGGAAAAAGGGGGGAAATTTTTTTTTTTTCCCAGTAAAAGTAGGCCTTTGGGCAAGGAGGTATTCCTGTGGTTGTTTAATATATTTATAGATGGGTTGTAAGAGAAGTAAATGGAGGGTCTGGCAAAAAGGCTGGATTAAAAAAAAGAATCCCCACAAAGGGGAGTTGTCACAGCTGCTCTTTGGAGACACGGCTCTGGGATTCTGAAGAAAGTTGCAGAGATGGTGGATGAATTTGGTGGGTGTGCAAAAAAAGAAAATTAAAGGGGAATACGAAAAAATAAGGTTATGGGGGAAAAAAAAAAGATTAGGTGATGAAAGATTGGGTATCGATTTGGGGGGAAGAAATATGGAGGAGGTAATATCGTATTTTGGGGGGGACGGGCCAGATGGGTCTATGAAAATAAATGAATATAGAATTGATGAGGGAAAAAGAGTGAGTGGTGCCTTGGAGTTGTGGGGACAAAAAACTTGTCTTGGGGGCGAAGAGGGAATTATAAATGTATTTTACCAAGCTTTATATGGGGGGGGAAGTGTGGGTGAGAATGTTTTCAGCGAGGAAAGGCTGGAGGCAGTGGAGATGTCATGCTGAGGGCAAAGTTGGGTGAAATAATGCGAGAAATTCGTATTTGGAAGTTGGGGGAGGTGCGGGATTACCAAAATGTTTTCCAAGGGCTGAGGAAGGGTTGTTAGGGGGGTTCGGACTGTAGAGAGAAGGGCGAAACAGAATGATTCAAAAGTGAAACAGTCTGTAGTGGAAGGAAAGGGGGGGTAGGGGTCGGCTAGGAAAGGTTGGAGGGAGGGGTAAAGGAGGTTTTGTGTGCGAGGGGTTTGGACTTCCAGCAGCATGCGTGAGCGTGTTTGATAGGAGTGAATGGAGACAAATGGTTTTTAATACTTGACGTGCTGTTGGAGTGTGAGCAAAGTAACATTTATGAAGGGATTCAGGGAAACCGGCAGGCCGGACTTGAGTCCTGGAGATGGGAAGTACAGTGCCTGCACTCTGAAGGAGGGGTGTTAATGTTGCAGTTTAAAAACTGTAGTGTAAAGCACCCTTCTGGCAAGACAGTGATGGAGTGAAATGATGGTGAAAGTTTTTCTTTTTCGGGCCACCCTGCCTTGGTGGGAATCGGCCAGTGTGATAATAAAAAATAATAATATCAATTGATAGTATTTAAAAAAATATGAGGTAGTAATATGGACAGAGAAAGTATCAATTCAGCTAATGTTTAAGCAAACAATAGTAAATAAGAAAATTACATAAGGTGACTTATGCTTACTAGTAAATCACAAAATGAGGTAGTTGATTATTTAAAATTTCTAAAAAGATTGTACAATGAAATTTGAACAATAATGGAGCAAAAAAATACACTACACTACATAGTTTTAAGTTGGACATTGTTTAGTTATTCTCTGTAAGATTAGTATCCCTGAGAAATCGTGATAGATCATCTCGTTCGGATTGTGTACAGTTGACCTACATTTGTTTTTCCTAACAAGAATTTCCCATCCCGTGTGAAGCATTGGTGTATTGTGTCGTTATTCTCCCGTTAAGTTTTCTGACTCTATAAGGAGGTTTTTGACGTTTTTTGGTAAGACACTCTTTATGTAAAACCTCTTTCTTTACTTTAAAAGAAGCAATAATTAAAGTCTTTTTTTCCTGTCATGTGATTGGGAATCTAAGCATAACACTTTTTTTACCATGGGGTCCTAGTAACCTGGCTTCTTTTATTTCAGACTCTGGTACAATAACACTTGTTGGTCCTTTATGATCTGCAGAGTAATTTCTTTACTGTTTGTTTGGTTCATATCACTGGGAAAAAGTGGACTGTTAACTATGACTGCGTCCGATAATTTATCTTGTTCAATTTTATCTTCTTGGAGAGCAAAGTAGTCACTGAACTGGTTATCTAAGTTGTTGTTCCATTCTTTTACTGCTTCTTCAACCTTTGTATTAAGAGATATTATTTGTTGGGTATGGCTATCTATGACTGTTTGGATGGTCTTGTCACAGTTAGTCATTCCTGGTGTTGATAACTTTTGTTCAAGACTGAGGTTTGTTCTCGAGTTGTGTCATCCTGGTGTCTTGTTTTGTTTTAGCGTCTCTCGAAGATTCATATTTTTCAATAACTAAGTTGGAGATGCATGTCTTTAGGGTATCTGGATCGTTGGTCATACCTGAGAGACTACTTGGTAGGTTGAATCCGGGGAAGAGAGGGGAGGATGGGCTGGTGGCAGCCATGTTTGTTGTTATTGTTGTGGTGTCGCCTTGAGCGGTGGTGAGTGGGGTGGTTGCTGGGCCGGCGTCCTCCTGGCTACACTTGTTGAATAGTTGATTTTTCGATGTTTTCTTGCTGGCCTTGGTGCTGTTTCCTCTTAGATTGCGCCTCATAGTACTACAGGAATTGTTGTAGTTAAGAAGAAGTTGTAGTTATACAAAGCTTAGGGTTACGTTGTTCGGCTGGCAGCGGGGTGTTGCTTACGGTTTGTGGGCAGTCTTCCTTTGATCTCTATTATTTTCGATTTGTAGGTTTCACTGTTGGTAATCTTTGGTCATTCTGGGTGCTACGTTGGGTAGTGCAGTTTTGCTTGTAACTAGGTCATCATAGGAGCATTGGTAGCTCTGATAATTGGAGAAAAGTACGGAGCTTGGAAGTCGCTGCTGCCGCTGCCGGGAGGTAGAGACGTAATGTCTTAATATAGGCAATTTCATTGATCCATCTATATTTTTCTCAAAATTATATATGAAACCCGTTACATAGCATATAAACAAGATACATACACACAGAATAAATATTGACGTAAATATAAGATTTGTTTACAAAGCAGCTGTGTAGGTAGTGTCGGAAGAACTACGTTTTCTCTAGTAAAACTGGGGGATAACTGTAGAAAAATATTCTTTTCATATGCCTTCACTCTATATATAGCAATTCATGACCCTTGTGGGCTTAGTGCTTTTTATTACCATGATGATGATAATAATTTCATTCACTCTAAAAATGGTGTTTTGCTAGTTGTTTATTCTGTACTAACTTGTACAGCTTATACACAATGTAAGAGTTTTTGTATTTTGAGGTAATTATTATTATAATAAAAAAAACTGAGGTAAATGTTTTACAAACGTACGTGAATGAACTAAAAGTAGACACATATTAATACGCATTTATTTCGCCTGACCAAGTGATCGCCCACTACCTGTTCAGTTTGTATTCTTACATTGTCTGAACTCTGTATCTTGTTCTCTCTCTCGTTTACTCTTTCGTTAACTAGTTGGCTCTCATTGACGATGGTGTCTAAGCTTAGCTGTGATAAAAAGAGGAGTCATAAGCCTCTTGCTTTAAGTGCCAAGTTAGAGGATGATGGTGTGCCATTCTGATTTGATAAAATAAACACCCTGCCACTCACCTCTCACACATTAATATTAATATTTTAAGATAAGTAATAAGTGTACTCTGTGTGTATCTTACCTTGTATTGTGTTTTTAATGCCTATTTCTATTGCTAACTTAATATAAGTTAGTGTAAACTTGTTGTCTGGCATTTATTGCATATTTTATATGTGCTCTGATAATAATACTTGTGGACCTTTGTGGTAGCCGACCGGAGGGACAACATTGCGTTTTCTCTGCTCAGCCATCAGAGAAAACGTGTATGAATCTGCGTTTGGCCCAGCCACTCCCCCACTCCGCTTTTGTTTACAATTTTCGGCATGA
Source organism: Cherax quadricarinatus (assembly GCF_026875155.1). NCBI lineage: Eukaryota > Metazoa > Arthropoda > Malacostraca > Decapoda > Parastacidae > Cherax > Cherax quadricarinatus. Next base: position 54,877,861 of record NC_069411.1, read on the forward strand.
ATTATTCATTACTTCTCCCTTCGTTTATGATGGCATCTAATGGTAGTTGTTAGAAATAATTAAATTCAGTGAACAAGGTATGTCGATGTTAATAATATGGCTCTGGGCCACAGTGTAGGTAGCCGGTAGGTGTAGCCCAGGCGGGCTACACCTACCGGCTACCTACACTGTCTTCCTACAAATAAATACTACTCACCTCTCTTCCTATATTAAGACTACACATATTTTAAGGTAAATAGTGAGTTACTATATGTGTATTTTAACTCTGGGATGTTTTAAATATCATATTAAATATGAGACGGGGAACCAGGGCTACCTACACCTGACTTCCTACGAATAAGTACTACTCACCTCTCTCCCTACATTAATTAAGATTACAAATACTTTAAGATAAGTAATGAATGTACTGTGATTATATTTTACTTTGTGTGTTTTTAATGCCTAGGTCTATTACTAACTTAATATAATTTAGTGTAAACTTGTTGTCTGGCATTTATAAATGGAAAAAATGGCATTCTGCTTTCCGGCGACAGCCTGGAACCTAACCCGCCGTATAAGTGGGGCCCTACTGTATATGTAATATATAATTATATACAGTGGGCCCTCATCCAACGGCATTAATCCATTCCAGAGGGCTTGCCGTTGGTCGAAATTGCCGTTGGTCGAGTTAAATTAATCCATAAGAAATAATGGAAATAGAATTAATCTGTTCCTGATACCCCAAAGTCTGAAAAAAAAAAAAAAAATTACACTGGACCCCTGCCAACCAAAATAGTTGTCCAGAGAGCTCTGTTTCTCACTTGCCCTTAGGTTTTCCCTAAAATGGGACACAAGAGTGTCATTGTACATGTTGCCGATGCGGCTTGCAACTTCGGTGACAGGATAAAATTCTTCAATAAATGCTTGCACCTTTGTAAACATTGAACACATTTCCCTAATCCTTGATGAAGTCATCTTCTGTCTCTCTTCATCCTGCTCTGAAGAACATTCCTGAGATGTGATCTGCTGCTGTTGTTCCTGAAGCTCTTGCAGGTCTGACTTGGTTAGTTCTCCCTCGTCGTTCTGCACCAATTCTTCCACATCCTTGTCACACCTCCAACCCCAAGGACTTACCCAGTGACACAATAGCTTCCACTACTGGCATAGCCTCCTGAGGGTTAGCCCCAAATCCTTCAACATCCCTCTGTTCTACACATTCTGGCCACAGTTTCCTCCAAGCAGAGTTTAAGGTCTTCTTAGTCACTCCCTCCCAAGCCTTACCTATAAGGTTTACACAACTGAGGATATTGAAGTGATCTTTCCAAAACTCTCGTAGGGTCAATTGAGTGTCTGAGGTCACTTAAAAGCACTTTTGAAACACTGCTTTTGTGTAGAGTTTTTTGAAGTTTGAAATGACCTGCTAGTCCATGGGCTGGAGGAGAGGAGTTATATTAGGAGGCAAAAACTTCACCTTAACGAAACCAAACTCCCCTGTAATTTCCTCTTGCAAGTCGTGAGGATGAGCAGGAGCATTGTCCATTACCAGGAGGCACTTGAGTGGCAATTTCTTTTCCTGGAGGTATTTTGTCACAGTGTGGCCAAACACCCCATAAAACCAGTCCAAGAAAAATACCCTAGTGACCCATGCCTTACTGTTTGATCTCCACAGCAAATTACCCTTGACAATACTGTTTTTCCTGAACACACTGGGAGTTCCAGAGTGATACACCAATCAAGGCTTCACTTTGCAATCACCAATAGCATTACTACACAACATTAATGTCAGCCTGTCTTTCATAGGCTTATGTGCTGGGAGTGCCTTTTCCTCCTGAGTTATGTAGGTCCTGTTTAGCATTTTCTTCCAAAACAGGCCTGTTTTGTCACAATTAACAGTTTTTTAGGTTTTCAGTCTCTATGTATTCGTTAAAGTCCTTCACATATTTTTCAGCCGCATTTTTGTCTGAACTGGCAGCCTCACCATGCGTTACCACACTGTGTATACCACTATGAATCTTAAATCTCTCAAACCAGCCTTTGCTGGCCTTAAATTCACCATTTTGAGGCATTTTCTTAACGAGATCATCATGCAACTTCCTTGCCATTTCAAAAATTATAGACTGAGAAACACTATCACCTGATGATTGTTTTTCGTTTATCCATACCAATAACAGTCTCTCTACCTCTTCAACTGTTTGTGGTCTCCGTTTTGAAAACATACTTGAACCTTATGCAACAACAGCTTCCTTGATTGCCTGTCTGTTCGCCAAGATAGTACTGATGGTTAAATGTGATTTGTTGTATTGCCTTTCCAACTCAGCCATAAGCACTCCACTCTCGTATTTTTCAATGATTTCCTCCTTCATTTCCATCGTAATTCTCACCCGTTTTAGCACAGGCTTGGCACTAGAAGCTTTCTTGGGACCCGTGGTGGCTTATTTAGTGGTTACAAGCACTAGAAATAGTGGAATACAGTGGACTCTCGACCAACGATATTAATCCGTTCCTGAGAGCTCATTATTTTTTTTTTTTTTATTATCACACTGGCCGATTCCCACCAAGGCAGGGTGGCCCGAAAAAGAAAAACTTTCACCATCATTCACTCCATCACTGTCTTGCCAGAAGGGTGCTTTACACTACAGTTTTTAAACTACAACATTTACACCCCTCCTGAGAGCTCATTATTAATCGAAATTATCGTTAGTCAAGTTAATTTTCCCCATAAGAAATAATGGAAATCAAATTAATTCGTTCCTGACACCCCAGAGTATGGAAAAAAAAATTTTTTACCACATGAAATATTAATTTTAATACACACAAACTGAAGAAGACATGCACAGTTACATGACACTTACCTTTATTGAAGATCTGGTGATGATTGATGGGATGGGAGGAGGGGAGAGTGTTGATGGTGTTAGTGTTTAGAAGGGGAATCTCCTTCCATTAGGACTTGAGGTGGTAAGTCCTTTTCTGGGGTTACTTCCCTTCTTCTTTTAATCCCACTAGGACCAGCTTGAGAGTCACTGGACCTCTGTCGCACAACATATCTGTCCATAGAGGCCTGTACCTCCCGTTCCTTTATGACATTCCTAAAGTGTTTCACAACATTGTCAGTGTACAGGTTGCCAACATGGCTTGCAGTAGCTGTGTCAGGGTGATTTTCATCAAAAAAGGTTTGCACTTTAAGCCACATTGCACACATTTCCTTAATCTTTGAAGTAGGCAACTTCTTCAGTTTCTCTATCCCCTCCTCCAAAGCAGTTTCCTCAGGTGTGGCCTCTTGCTGTTGAAGATGATCTAGCAGCTCATCAGTGGTTAGTTCTTCATTGTCCTCCTCCACCAACTCTTCCACATCATCTCCACTAACCTCCAACCCCAAGGACTTCACCAATGCCACAATGGATTCCTCAACTGGCATAGGATTCCCAGGGTTAGCCTCAAACCCTTCAAAATCCCTTTTGTCTACACATTCTGGCCATAGTTTTTTCCAAGCAGAGTTCAAGGTCCTCTTAGTCACTTCCTCCCAAACCTTACCTATAATGTTTACACAATTGAGGATGCTCTCCAAAACTCTCTTAGAGTCAATTGAGTTTCTGAGGTCACTACAAAGCACCTTTCAAACATAGCTTTTGTGTACAGTTTTTTGAAGTTTGCAATGACCTGCTGGTCCATGGGCTGCAGGAGAGGAGTGGTATTAGGAGGCAAAAACTTCACCTTAATGAAGCTCATGTCCACAGAAACTCGCTCTGCCAAGTCTGAAGGATGACCAGGAGCATTGTCTAATACCAGGAGGGACTTAAGGTCCAATTTATTTTCCAGGAGGTAATTTTCCACAGTGGGGGCAAATGCATGGTGTAACCAGTCATAGAAAAAGTCCCTAGTGACCCATGCCTTACTGTTTGCCCTCCACAGCACACACAAATTAGCCTTGAGAACATTGTTTTTCCTGAACACACTGGGAGTTTCAGAGTGATACACCAATAAAGGCTTCACTTTGCAATCACCACTAGCATTGGCACACATCAACAGAGTAAGCCTGTCTTTCATAGGCTTATGTCCTGGGAGTGCCTTTTCCTCCTGAGTAATGTAGGTCCTGCTTGGCATTTTCTTCCAAAACAGGCCTGTTTCGTCACAATTAAACACTTGTTCAGGTTTCAGTCCTTCACTGTCTATGTACTCCTTGAATTCCTGCACATATTTTTCAGCCGCTTTGTGGTCCGAACTGGCAGCCTCACCATGCCTTATCACACTATGTATGCCACTACGATTCTTAAATCTCTCAAACCAACCTTTGCTGGCCTTAAATTCACTCACATCACCACTAGTTGCTGGCATTTTTTTAATTAAATTGTCATGCAACTTCCTAGCCTTTTCACATATGATCGCTTGAGAGATGCTATCTCCTGCTATCTGTTTCTCATTTATCCACACCAATAACAGTCTCTCAACATCTTCTATCACTTGCGACCTCAGTTTCGAAAACATAGTTGCACCTTTGTCAAGAACAGCTTCCTTGATTGCCGTTTTCTTGGCCACAATAGTAGCGATGGTTGATTGGGGTTTTGTGTACAACCTGGCCAGCTCAGAGACACGCACTCCACTTTCATACTTAGCAATGATCTCTTTCTTCATATCCATAGTAATTCTCACCCTTTTTGCTGTAGGGTTGGCACTAGAAGCTTTCTTGGGGCCCATGGTGACTTATTTTGCAGGTGCAATCACTAAAAAGGCTGTGATAATATGAAATGTTCCGATTGTATGTTTGGATGGGACTGTGGTGGTTGGCTGGCTTGTAAACACTGGCCACAAGTGGACGTGTCTCATACAGAACGAATCGTGTTACTCAAGTTTTTTAGCGCTAGTCGAGGCAAAATTTTTGCGTTAAAATGTATCGCTAGTCGGATTTAACGTTAGACGATGCCATCGTTGGTTGAAGGTCCACTGTATGTGTATACCGCTATGGGGCCACTAATGGTTTGAGAAGTGAACTCCGTTATTTATCGTCTGTTTTTTTTCATTTTTTGGTGTACGTTAAGAAGCATCTTTCCATCATACATTGCCCAAGTTCCAATAAGATAGCCCAGCAAACAACTGAGAGAAAATAATAATAATAATAGTAATAATATCTTTATTTATTACACGTACATATACGTGGTATATGGGCCTAGCTGACATCAGTGACATACTACTATATAGAAAGCCCCTTGTTATGCTAAGCATTTCAGGCAAATTAGGTCAGTGTCCCAGGATAACACCCACACCAGTCCACTAACACCCAGGTACCCATTTACTGATGGGTGAACATAGACAACGTGTAAATAAACACGCCCAATGTTTCTACCCTTCCTGGGAATTGAATATTTACCAAAAATCATGTATGGCTAGCCCAACCTAGGTACTAGAAATAAGCTGCTTTGTCTGATTTTTTTTGGGTTATCCTAGGTTCTCTACGCATATGCTGCTATGTGTGATAATCTGTGTAGAGAAAAATAGCTTTTTGTTTCAGTTTTATGGTGCAGTACGAGTGTATATCGTAGCCCTGTGCTATACCCCGTTTTCTCTAAGCCCCATGACAGGGATAGGAGAATGGTATTTGTATCCCATATCCTCTTCATACCTCCGTCGAACTGCTCGGTATTATGCCAAATATTATTTGTTCTGGAGTATTTAACATGTTTTATGTTATTTATAATGTTTATTATGTCATATTAGATCAATTGTGATAGGAAAATAAGCCATAGTGTTGATATTAGTGTAATAATAAAGCACATTCCCCTGCATCACAAGTCTGAGCTCATGGCAACTGACAGTGGCTTCAAAACCACCTTATCTTTAATGGCCAATGTACTGAATAGGTGCTTTGCACAACAAGAAGCATTTCTTTTATTGTTTGGAACCATGGCTAGGGCTAAAAGTAAGCAGGTTATAACAATAAATGGAGAAAAAGAAATTGGGATAAGATATTATAACCTTTATATTATAATAATACGGTAAAAGGACCCCAGTGGAAATAAGTCACTCTGTCTGACTTTTTTGGGTTATCCTAGGTTCTCTACACACATGCTGCTATGTATGATAATGTATGTAACTATTTGTGTATACCTGAATAAACTTACTTACTTACTTATGCAGCAAGTAGCACCACCAGACAGTACCAGCAGGTTGGTGTGGTGACCCTGGAAATTTGAAATTATGCAAGCCAAAATTAGTGCCGAATAATTGATGGAACTGGATGTCTGATTGCCGGATTTGTGATGATGGACCTGTAGTGGTAGTAGCAATAATAGAGTAGTACTAGTAGTAGATGTAGAAGTGGAGTAAGTCTAAGGACAAGAAAAAGGAGCACTGCAGGATAGCTAATGACTCACAAGGGTGGGACCTAAAGCACAGGAGGTAAAAAAAATCTGAAAACTGAACACACCTGGGCAGAAGAAAGGAGAAAAATAGGAAAGGAAAAGAAGGGGGGTTAGTTATATATATTTTGAAGTTTGGAGCATTTGGCAGTGTAATGAGAGAGGAAGGTATCTACAGAGACAAAGCCAGGACTAAGATTCATATTAGGAAAGTTGTGTATAAGGGATACTTCAACAGATAGCATCTGTGAATGCTAGAGAAGGGTAGACAGTTTTAGTAGAGGACCAGTCAATAGGGGGACTGTGATCTCCTATATATAATGGCTGTCTCACCTTCATTTGTTAGTGTGACTTGTAAATGGACTGAAACATCATCATAAATTTCTCTCTCCTATGTGCAGATTATTTGTGTATTGTTCCAGTCATGGTATTGTGCCTTTTTTTGTTCTTAATACTCTTGAGTTTGTGTTAATGAACACCAGAGTTCAAACTACAATTAACAACATAACACTTTATTTAATGGGGAAAATTGTGTTATGAAACATGTATTACCTTGGGAGTGCTGATCTTTACCTTTAACCCTTTCAGGGTTGGTGTCATACTAGTACGGCTTGCACGCCAGGGTCGGTGCCATACTAGTACGCATAAATTATAGCGCCTTCAAATCTAGCGAGAGAAAGCTGGTAGGCCTACATATGAAAGAATGGGTCTATGTGGTCAGTGTGCGAAGTATAAAAAAATTCCTGCAGCACACAGTGCATAATGAGAAAAAAAAAACTGTCCATGTTTTTGGTTTAAAACAGCGACTTTGCAGTGTATTTTCGTATGGTATTTATGGTTGTACTTTAGTTTTCCTGGTCTCATTTTATAGAATGGAAGACATATTACGGAAATGAGATGATTCTTATTGGTTTTACAATGAAAAGTACCTTGAAATTGGGTTCAAAGTAGCAGAAATGTTCGATTTTTGTCAAAGTTCAAAAGTAAACAAATCATGCCATGTGTCCAATACACATCAACTGGTGAGTCTAATATTCTTTCACAAGTGCGCTGATCTTATTTATACCATTTCTACACTATTTCTTCACTAATGCAGTAGTCTGCATAACAGTAAATGTTCTATTTTTTGTGAGAATAAAAATTCAAAGTGGAAAGCAAAGGAAATATAACAGAGGCCTGGGGACGTGACTAATGAACAGAGGAAATGTTATTTTAGAGTCAGGAATGTCTGTCTTGTTTATTCTGGACCCTATTTGGAAATTGCCATCTTTTGAAATTTGTGTGAAATTGGCAAAATTGCCAATTTCTGACTATTTTATAGTTAAAATCGGTAATGGGTAGTTTCTTGTATTCATTCGATAGAAAAAATGGAGTTCTACCAAAATAGGTATGATTTTTATCGACTGGTACATTGGAAATGGCCGAAAATAGGGCTCAAAGTGGGCGAAATTGCTGATGCGTAAACATCGTCGAGACCGCTAACTTCGCGAGAGCATAATTCCGTAAGTTTTCCATCAAATTTCATACTTTTGGTGTCATTATGTTCAGGAAAAGATTCCCTATCATTTCACAAGAATTTTTTTTTTTTTTTTTTTTTTTCGACTCTGAGAACAAGTTTAGGAGAGGGCCTGCCGACCCTGAAAGGGTTAAGATGGAGTAATAGAATAGATCTGATACTTATCTTATCACCTCAGCAACGGTGAATTAGGGTATTTTCTTAAATAATGTGTGTTGATTGAGAAAGCTGTTAAAATTTTTGACCAACAGTTGTTCATCTTAACCCCTTCAGGGTCCAAGGCCAAAATCTGAAGTGGTGCCTCAGTGTCCAAGAATTTAAAAAAAAAAAATTGTTATTTTTTCTTATGAAATGGTAGAGAATCTTTTTGTGAAGGTAATAAAACAAAAAGTACGAAATTTGATGGAAAATTGACGAAATTATGCTCTCGTGAATTTTGATGTGTCAGCGATATTTACGAATCGGCGATTTTGCCGATTTTGACTCCCATTTTAGGCCAATTATATTATTCCAGTCGACCAAATTCTTAGCTGTTTCACTAGTATTACTTCTATTCTATCGATTGAGCACAAGAAATCGCCAGGTCAACTGTTTCAACTACAATCTAAAGTGATTGGAAATTGGTAATTTGGCCAATTTAACACACAGTTCAAAATATTCCAATTTCAAAATAGGGTCCAGAATAAACAATGTAGATATTCCTGGCACTAAACTAACATTTCCTCTGTTTATTAGTTATGTTTTGAGGCTTTACAAATAAATTCCATTTTTATTTTTTATTCACATAATGAATTTTTATTCACACCAAAAAATAGAAGATTTACCATTATGCAATATTGTAATAATTGTATAAATATCATCACCACATTTGTGAATGTATGTTAGACCCACCAGCTGGTGTGTATTAGATGTGTGAGGTTGTTTGTTTACTCTTGAACATCTGCAAAAATTTAACATTTCCGCTACTTTGAGCTCAGTTTCAAGCCATTTTCAGTGCTAAAACTAATCAAAATCATCTCTATTTCTGTAATATGTCTTCCATTCTATCAAATGATACCAAGAAATCGCAAATACAACTATAAAAAATACATGAAAAAACACTGCAAAGTTGCTGTTTTAATCGAAAATCATGGTCTTAGTTTTTTCTCTCTCATTATACACAGTGTGCTGCAGGATTTGTTTTATGTGGTGCACACATACCACATAGATGTATTCTCTCATATCTAGGCCCAAATGTACCACACAGTTTATCAGAGTGAGCTGAGTTCATGGCGTAGATCTACGGTTTGGACCCTGAACGTAAAGCCGTAGATCTACGGGATGGACCCTGAAAGGGTTAAACAGCATGGAGTACAGTAATGACTAACAATAACTGCAGAACTTCAACACAGCATCTGTAATAATAATAATAATTATTTCTATAAGTACATGAATAATGAAAGACTGGTGTGGACTACTGTACTTGCAAAGATATTTTGTAAATCAGCAGATGTGGCTTTCACTCACTCATCAACTCTTTATTGTTCTAAAGAAGAATAAAAGTCACAATACCATGACTGGAATAATTCACAAATAACCCACACTTAGGAGAGGAAACTTGGGATGAATGTTTTGGTCCATCCTGGACCATCATAAAGTCACAACTTCATCTTTCTCTTTTAGAGAAATATTTTGAGTTATACATACATGTGTGTATTTGAAGCAGTATAATAAATGTAGCCTATTTAATTGGTCTGATTATTGATTGTGTGCAAACCCTAAAGAAATTTGCTCACAAAAATAAATAATTTTTATGTATTGCATTACAGATTATTCCTCTCTTTTTTTTTTTCAGATTTGGCAGCTGTGTATAAACATGACATTCTCTTGCTTCGCGATGTGGATAAAATGACTCAAAATTTGCCTCGCCAATGGGAATCCCTAGTCTTACCACTTCCAAATGGCCTCTCTTTCCCAATAGGCCTAACTTATGATTTGCAGGGCAATCGACTTTTTATAGCTGATGCTGTGCATGACGACACCAAGATCTTCGCTCTTTCCCTGGACTCGGACTACAAAGTGACAGCCACTCATGCAGTAGTCAAAGGTAAGTCAAGTGCAGCTCTTTACCATTTATGTATATACTTTATATCAGTTTGTTGTTGAATTCCTATTTATTGTTTTCCCTTGTATTTGTGGCATTCAGTAAAAGGCACAAATGAGTGTGCATGCACACACACATGGGCACTTGTACACATTATGTGTGCACATGCATGTAAACAAATATACATACATGAAGAAGTGTGCACAAACATGCATACATGCCACATGAGCATGCATGTGCACACACACATGCACACATGTGAGAATGCATATGCACACACGTGCACACACATACGCACACATGTGAGAATGCATATGCACACACGTGCACACATACACACAATGGTGCATGCATGCGTGCGTGCACACACACACACACACACACACACACACACACACACACACACACACACACACACACGCACACACACACACAGCGAAGAGGCGGGGCCAGGAGCTATGAATCGACCCCCGCAACCACAAATAGGTGAGTACACCACACACACACACACACACACACACACACACACACACACACACACACACACACACACACACACACACACACACACACACAAACATGCTGCAGCATATGGGCGCCTAGCAAACCTCAGAACAGCATTCCGACATCTTAATAAGGAATCGTTCAGGACCCTGTACACCGTGTATGTTAGGCCCATATTGGAGTATGCGGCACCAGTTTGGAACCCACACCTAGCCAAGAACGTAAAGAAACTAAAAGTGCAAAGGTTTGCAACAAGACTAGTCCCAGAGCTAAGGGGTATGTCTTACGAGGAGAGGTTAAGGGAAATCGACCTAACAACACTGGAGGACAGGAGAGATGGGGGGACATGATAATGACATTCAAAATACTGAGAGGAATTGACAAGGCGGACAAAGACAGGATGTTCCAGGGATGGGACACAGCAACAAGAGGACACAGTTGGAAGTTGAAGACACAGATGAATCACAGGGATTCTAGGAAGTATTTCTTCAGCCACAGAGTAGTCAGGAAGTGGAATAGTTTGGGAAGTGATGTAGTGGAGGCAGGATCCATACATAGCTGTAAGCAGAGGTGTGATAAAGCTCACAGTTCAGGGAGAGTGGCCTAGTAGTGACCAGTGAAGAGGCAGGGCCAGGAGCTAGGACTCAACCCCTGCATCCTCATCTAGGTGAGTACAACTAGGTGAGTACACACACACACATACACGTTCGTATGTGCGTGTGGCCAGAAGAGCTCACATGGGGGAGCAAAGTTTCTAGTTATGGGTGATTTCAATCACAAGGAGATTGAATGGGAAAACATGGAACCCCATGGGGGTCCCGAAACATGGAAAGCCAAGATGATGGATGTGGTACTGGAAAACCTCATGCATCAACATGTTAGAGACATTACAAGAGAGAGAGGTGAGGATGATCCAGCAAGACTGGACCTTGTATTCACCTTGAGTAGTTCAGACATCGAGGATATCATGTATGAAAGGCCCCTTGGAGCTCGTGATCATGTGGTTCTGTGCTTTGGCTACATAGTTAAGCTTCAAGTGGAGAGAGTAGCAGGAATAGGATGGGAAAACCAAACTACAAAAGGGGGGACTACACAGGCATGAGGAACTTCCTGCAAGACATTCAGTGGGAGAGAGAACTAGCAGGAAAACCAGTAAAAGAACTGATGGACTATGTGACAACAAAATGCAAGGAGACAGAGGAGAGGTTTGTTCTTAAGGGAAACAGAAATAATATGAAGACCAGAACGAGTCCTTGGTTCACCCAAAGGTGTAGGGAGGCAAAAACTATGTGTACTAGAGAGTGGAAAAGGTACAGATGACAAAGGACCCAAGAAAATAAAGAGACCAACCGAAGAGCCAGAAACGAATATGCACAGATAAGAAGGGAGGCTCAGCGACAGTACAAAAATAACATAGCATTGAAAATCAAGTCTGATCCAAAGCTGTTGTATAGCCACATCAGGAGGAAAGCAACAGTCAAGAACCAGGTAATCGGACTTAGGAAGGATGATGGGGAGCTCACAAGAAATGACTAAGAGGTATGTGAGAAGCTCAACATGAGATTTAAAGAAAGTATTTACAGTGGAGACAGGAAGGACTCCAGGAATTCAGAATAGGGAGGTACACTAACAAGTGCTGGATGAAATACACACAGCTGAGTAGGTGAAGAAGCTGCTATGTGAACTTGATACCTCAAAGGCAGTGGGAGCAGACAACATCTCTCCATGGGTCCTTAGAGAGGGAGTACACAGCACCAGTTTGTAATCCACACCTGGTCAAGCATGTCAAGAAATTTGAAAGTGCAAAGGTTTGCAACAAGACTAGTCCCAGAGCTAAGAGGATTGTCCTACGTAGAAAGGTTAAGGGAAATTGGGCTGACGACACTGGAGGACAGGAGGGTCAGGGGAAACATGATAATGACAAAATACTGCGTGAAATAGACAAGGTGGATAAAGACAGGATGTTCCAGAGATGGGACACAGAAACATGGGGTCACAGTTGGAAGCTGAAGACTTAGATGAGTCTAAGGGATGTTAGGAAGTATTTCTTCAGTCATAGAGTTGTCAGGCAGTGGAATAGCCTAGAAAGTGATGTAGTGGAGGCGGGAACCATACATAGTTTTAAGGCGAGGTTTGATAAAGCTCATGGAGCAGGGAGAAAGATGACCTAGTAGCAATCAGTGAAGAGGCAGGGCCCGGAGCTATGATTTGACCCTTGCAACCACAAATAGGTGAGTACATACACCCCTACACCCCCCCACACACACACACACATCTTAATAAGGAATCGTTCAGGACCCTGTACACCATGTACGTTAGGCCCATATTGGAGTATGCGGCACCAGTCTG
>NC_069411.1:54893141-54935105 GCF_026875155.1 Cherax quadricarinatus
CCTCTCTCTCCCTCTCTCTCCTCCCTCCCCTCCTCTCCCTCTCCTCTCTCTCCCTCTCATCTCTCTTCCCTCTCATCTCTCTCTCCTCTCTCCTCTCTCTCTCTCTCCTCTCTCATCTCTCTCCTCTCTCACTCTCTTCTCTCTCTCTTCTCTCCTCTCCTCTCTCTCTCTCCTCTCTCTCTCTCCCCTCTCTCTCTCTCTCTCTTTTTCCCTCTTTCTCTTTCTCTTTCCCCTTTCCTTTCTCCTTTCTCTTTCTTCTTTCTCTTTCTTTCTCTCTCTTTTCTCTCTCTTCTCCTCTCTCTCTCCCCTTTTCTATTTTCTCTCTCCGTCTCGCTCTCTTCCCCCCTTTTCCCTTTCTTCACTCCCCCCCTCTCCTTCTGTCTTTCCCTTCTCTCCCTCTCCCCCCTCTCTCTCCCCACTTTTTTTCTCTCCCCATTTTTTTCCTTCTCACCTCCCCCCTCCCTCTTACCTTTCTCTCTCTCTCTCTCTCTCTCTCTCTCTCTCTCTCTCTCCTCTCTCTCTCTCTCTCTCTCCTCTCTCTTTTCCTCTCTCTCCCCTCTCTCCTCTCTCTCCCTCTCCTCTTCTCCTCTTTCTCTCTCTCTCTTTTCTTCCCCCTTTTCCCTTCCCCACTCCCCCTCTCTTTTTCTACCCTCCCCTTCTCTCTCTTTCTCCCTCTCTCTCACTCTCTCCCCCTTTCCCTTCTCACTCTCCCCCCCTCTCTCTCTCCTTCTACCTTTCCCTTCTCTCTCTCTCTCTCACTAAAAAAAAAAAAATGGGACTCGCAGGAATCAGGGATCAGATGACAATGATACTGGTAGGGAGGAATGGATGGAGGAGCAGTGGAAAAGGATGAAACAAGAATGAGAGAGAAAATTAGGAGAGCTTTCTGAAAAAATGGAGAAAGAGCTCTCTGTGAAATTGGAAAAGAGGTTGTAGAAGGAGACAAAGAATTGGGAGGCACAAGTCGAAACTGCAGTAGTCAGGGTAAGGGTCCTAGAATTTGAGGTAAACAGGCTGAAGCAAGTATCAGGGGCAGTGACCAGAGAAGACACAGCATCTGAAGCTGAGAGGCTGAACAGGAAGGAAGGAGATATGAATTATGCTAAGGTCATATCAGCCTGCAAAGAAGGGCCAAGGAGTGAAAGGGAAGAGCAGCTGGGTGCAGATGGAGAGGGAGATAGGTCGAATGCTGAGGCACAACCATGCTACCAAGAGCCACTGGAAAAATCAAGGGAGAAAATGACCACATACAGACAGAAACCAGAGTCACAGAGGGAGAGGCAATGGGAGGAGGAGAGGGCAAAATCAGTGTTTATCCATGGGCTTTGGGAGAGAGAGGAAAGGACACACATTGAAAGATGACAGGAAGAAAGAAAGGAGATTGAGAAAATCATCACGGAAATAGGGGGAGAAGAGATGGACGAGATTGTAAATTTTCAGAGAATAGGGGGGTACTTGAAGGGGAAAAACCGACCGATCAAGCTGATTCTCAGGACAGAAACAGTGCGGAACAGGATCCTCCAAGAGAAACCACGGTTGAAAAACTCGGAAGAGTACAAGAAGGTGTTCCTAGACAGAGACAGAACACAGAGCGACAGCAGCTGAGGGAGAGGACAAAAAAGCGAAAGGAGCTAGGAAAGGAACAAGGCGGAACCAGCAGAGGCAGTTGGGAGCAGAACTGAGCAGCAAGGGTAAGCCCCACACAACTATCCTCAGAACCCCACAACCTATCACACCATCCCAACACACACTACAATCCATACCCACAGCTTCCACCCAACCCCCAAATAGAATCCCACAGAAAGCTACCAGGCCCTCCCACCCCCACAGGCCCCCCAAACCACAGTGTTGGAAAGGAAAAACTGAAGGTATGGTACACAAACGCTGAGGGAAAATAACAAACAAGGGGGAGGAGTGGCAACGAAAGAGTCAAAGGGGCATCACCAGACATCATAGCGATCACAGAAACCAAGCTTACAGGTATGATAACAGATGCCCTCTTTCCAGCGGGATACCAGATCCTGAGAAAAGACAGAAGGAACAGGGGGGGTGGAGGAGTGGCATTGCTGATCAAACACCGATGGAATTTTGATGAGCTGGAGAGAGGAGACAGCGGAGAAGAAAGTGATTACATAGCGGGAACGCTTCACTCTGGTGGTCCCAAGGTGATAAATTTCAGTGATGTATAACCCACCACAGAACAGCAGGAGGGCCCAAAGGGAAGAGTATGACGAGAGCAATAGAGCGATGGTTGACACACTGGCTGCAGTGGCGAGAAGAGCTCATGCATTTCAGGGCAAAGCTCCTGAATCATGGGCGACTTTAACCACAAGGAGATCGAATGGGAGAACTTGGAGCCACATGGGGGCCAAGATACATGGAGGGCTTTAAAAAAGATGGAGGTGGTACTGGAAAACTTCATGTACCAACACGTAAGGGACACTACAAAAGAGAGGAGAGGATGAACCAGCAAGACTGGACTTAGTATTCACCTTGATAGTGCAGATATTGAGGGCATCACATATGAAAGACCCCTGGGGCCCAGCGATCATGTGGTTTTTTAGCTTCGAATACACAGTAGAGCTACAAGTGGAGGGGGGAAACAGGAAGGCCAGGACAAATGAAACCAAACTACAGGAAAGGGGACTACACAAGAATGAGGAACTTCCTGAATGAGGTTCAGTGGGACAGAGAACTGGCAGGGAAGCCAGTTTAATGAGATGATGGAATATGTAGCAACAATGTGCAAGGAGGCTGAGGAGAGGTTTGTACCCCAAAGGGGAACAGGAATAATGGGAAAAACCAGGATGAACCCATGGTTCACCCAAGATCAAGGAGGCAAAAACCAAGTGTGCTAGGGAATGGAAGAAATATAGAAGGCAAAGGACCCAGGAGAATAAGGAGAGCATCGTAGAGCCAGAAATGAATATGCACAGATAAGAAGGGAGGCCCAACGTCAAATGAAAAAAGACATAGCAGCAAAAGCCAAATCTGACCCGAAGCTGTTTAAAACACCACATCAGGAAGAAAACAACCCTCAAGGACCAGGGCATCAGGCTAAGGAAGGAAGGAGGAGAGACAACAAAAAATGACCGTGAAGTATGTGAGGAACCAACAAGAGATTCAAAGAAGTGTTCACAGAGGAGACAGAAGGGGCTCCAGAAAGACGAGAGGGGGGGTACACCACCATGTGCTGGACACAGTCACACAACCGAGGAAGAAGTGAAGAGGCTTCTGAGTGAGCTAGATATCTCAAAGGCAATGGGGCCAGATAACATCTCTCATGGGTCCTGAGGGGAGGGAGCAGAGGCGCTATGTGTATCCCTAACAACAATATTCAATACATCTATCGAAACAGGGAGATTGCCTGAGGCATGGAAGACAGCAAATGTGGTCCCAATCTTTTTAAAAAAAGGGGACAGACATCAAGCACTTAAACTACAGACCAGTGTCCACTGACATGTATAGCATGCAAAATCATGGAAAAGATTGTCAGGAGAAGAATGGTTTGGGAAAATCTAGAAAGGAATGATCTCATCACCAGCAGCCAACATGGTTTCAGAGACGGGAAATCCTGTGTCACAAACCTACTGGAGTTCTATAACATGGTGACAGCAGTAAGACAAGAGAGAGAGGGGTGGGTGGATTGCATTTTCTTGGACTGCAAGAAGGCGTTTTGACACAGTACCACACCCAAGAGATCAGGCAAAACTGGAGGGGCCAAGCAGGGATAACAGGGGAAAGGCACTGCAATGGATCAGGGAATACTTGTCAGGAAGACAGCAGCGAGTAATGGTAACTGGCGAGGTGTCAAGTGGGCACCTGTGACCAGTGGGGTCCCACAAAGGGGGCAGTCCTGGACCAGTGCTGTTTCTGGTATTTTGTGAACGACATGACGGAAGGAATAAACTCCGAGGTGTCCCGTTTTGCAGATGACTGAAGTTGATGAGAAGAGTTCATTCGATCGAAGGAAACCAGGCAGAAATACGAAGGGGATCTGGACAGGCTGCAACCTGGTCCAGCAACTGGCTCCTGGAGTTCAAACCCACCAAGTGCAAAGTCATGAGGATTGGGGGAAAGGGCAAAGAAGACCGCAGACGGGAGTACAGTCTAGGGGGGCCAGAGACTACAAACATCACTCAAAAAAAAGATCTTGGGGTGAGTATAACACCAGGCACTCTGAAGCGCACATCAACCAAATAACTGCGGCAGCATATGGGCGCCTGGCAAACCTCAGAACAGCAAATTTCCCACATCTTAATAAGGAATCGTTCAGGACCCTGTACACCATGTACTTAGGCCCATATTGGAGTATGCGGCACCAGTTTGGAACCCACACCTAGCCAAGCATGTAAAGAAAATAAGAAAGTGCAAAGGTTTGCAACAAGACTAGTCCCAGAGTTTTAAAAGGTATGTCCTATGAGGAGATGTTAAGGGAAATCAATCTGATGACACTGGAGGGCAGGAGAGATAGGGGGGACATGAAAAACGATTTTTCAAAATACTGAGAGGAATTGACAAGGTGGACAAAGACAGGATGTTCCAGAGACTGGACACAGCAACACGGGGACACAGTTGGAAGCTGAAGACACAGATGAATCAAAGGGATGTTAGGAAGTATTTCTTCAGCCACAGAGTAGTCAGGAAGTGGAATAGTTTGGGAATTGATGTAGTGGAGGCAGGATCCATACATAGCTTTAAGCAGGGTACGATAAAGCTCATGGTTCAGGGAGAGTGACCTAGTAGCGACCAGTGAAGAGGCGGGGCCAGGAGCTTGGACTCGACCCCTGCAACCTCAGCTAGGTGAGTACACACACACACACACACAATCCCCATACACACACACACACACACACACACACACACACACACACACACACACACACACACACACACACACACACATACACACACACACATACACACACATACACACACACACACACACACACTACACACACACACACACACACACACACACACACACACACACACACACACACACACACACACACACACACACACACACACACACACACCACACACACCACACACACCACACACACCACACACACCACACACACACACATCCCCACCCACCCCACACAAACACCCCCCCACACACGAGATCCTGCAGGAGAGAGCACAACTGAGGGATAAACTGGAGTACCAGAGAGTGTACCTCAATCACAACAGAACACAAGGAGGGATGATACTGAAAGAGAGTGTACAAAGATGAAAGTAGGAATGAGAGGCAATAATGAAGATGAGCAGGACCCAGACCCAGGTGGAAGGGCAAACAAACCCCTCAGAAATACCCACAGAAGGACTCGAACCATGACAACTGAACAATCTAAACCAAAACCCACACACTGTTCCCTCTGCCCCCACCCCCTACATCACAAACCTCACCCCTACAACAGCCTCCTATAAGCATTCTGCCCCCACCCCCACATCACAAACCCCACCCAAACCACAACCCCCTACAGGCCCCCTCCAGGGCTCCCACTCCCCCAACCCCTATATTCTCCCATGACCACAGTGATAGAAAAGAAGCTGAAGGTTTGGTACACGAACGTGGATGGAATAATGAATAAATATGAGGAGTGGCATGAAAGAAGCCCCCAGACATCATAGCAGTCACAGAAACAAAACTCACTTAGACAATAACAGATGCAGTCTTCCCACCGGGATATCATATCCTGAGGAAAGATAGGAAGAGTAGAGGGGAAGGAGGGGTTGCACTGCTCATAAAAAAATGATGGGGAATTGAGGAAATGGAAGGCATGAACAAGATTGGAGAAAGGGATTATATGGTAGGTACAGCTCAGTATGGGGAACATAAGGTAGTCATTGCAGTGATGTATAACCCACCACAGTACTGCAGGAGGCCAAGAGAGGAAAATAAAGAGAACAACAGAGCGATGGTGGACACACTGGCTGAGGTGGCAAGAAGTGCTCACTCGAGCAGAGCAAAGTTACTGGTTAGGGCGATTTCAACCACAGGGAGATCACCTGGGAAAACCTGGAGCCACATGGAGGTCCCGAGACATGGAGAGCCAAGATGATGGATGTGGTACTGGAAAACCTTATGCATCAACATGTCAGGGACACTACCAGAGAGAGAGAGGGGAGGATGAACCAGCAAGACTGGACCTTGTGTTCACCCTGAGCAGTTCAGACATTGTGGACATCACATATAAGAGGCCCCTTGGAGCTAGTGATCACATGGGTCTGAGTTTTGATTATTAAGTAGAGTTACAAGTGAAGAGGGTAACAGGAGTTGAATGGGAAAAGCCGAACTATAAAAGGGGAGACTACACAGGTATGAGGAATTTCCTGCAGGAGGTTCAGTGGGACAGGGAACTGGTAGGAAAGTCAGTAAACAAAATGATGGAATATGTAACAACAAAATGCAAGGAGGCAGAGGAAAGGTTTGTTCCCAAGGGCAACAGAAATAATGGGAAGACCAAAGCGAGTCCTTGGTTTACCTGAAGGTGTAGGGAGGCAAAAACTAAGTGCACCAGAGAAAAGGTACAGGAGGCAAAGGACCCAGGAAAATAAGGAGATTAGTCGAAGAGCCAGAAACGAGTATGCACAGATAAGGAGGGAGGCCCAGTGACAGTACGAAAACGACATAGCATCAAAAGTTAAGTCTGACCCAAAACTGCTGTATAGCCACATTAGGAGGAAGACAGCAGTCAAAGACCAGGTGATCAGGCTGAGGAAAGAAGGTGAGGAACTTACAAGAAATGATCAAGAGGAGCTCAACATGAGATTTAAGGAAGAATTTACAGTGGAGACAGGAAGGCCTCTGGGAAGACAGAACAGAGGGGGACACCATCAAGGAATATACCAACAAGTGTTGGATGACATACACACAACTGAGGAGGTGAAGAAGCTGCTAAGTGATCTTGATACCTCAAAGGGAATGGGACCAGACAACATCTCCCTGTTGGTCCTTAGAGAGGGAGCAGAAACGCTGTGTGTACCACTAACCACAATCTTCAACACATCCCTTGAAACTGGGCAACTACCTGAGGTATGGAAGACGGCAAATGTAGTTCCCATTTTTAAATAAGGAGACAGAAAAGAGACACTAAACTATAGACCACTGTCACTGACATGCATATTATGCAAAGTCATGGAGAAGATTATCGGGAGGAGAGTGGTGGCGTACCTGGAACGGAACAAGAGCATAAACACCAACCAGCATGGATTCATGGAAGGCAAATCCTTTGTCACAAACCTTCTGGAGTTTTATGACATGGTAACAGAAGTAAGATATGAAAGAGAGGGGTGGATTGACTGCATTTTCTTGGACTGCAAGAAGGCCTTCGACACAGTTCCCCACAGGAGATTATTGCAGAAGCTAAAGGATCAGGCGTGTATAACAGGAAGGGCACTTCAATGCATCAGAGAATACCTGACAGGGAGGTGACAATGAGTCATGGTATGTGATGAGGTATCACAGTGGGTGCCTGTGATGAGAGGGGTCCCATAGGGGTCAGTCCAAGGACCAGTGTTGTTTTTGGTATATACAAGTGACATGACAGAAGGGATAGACTCAGAAGTGTGCCTGTTTGCAGATGATGTGAAGTTAATGAGAAGAATCAAATCAGATGAGGATCAGGCAGGACTACAAAGTGACCTGGACAGGCTGGACACATGATCCAGCAACTGGCTACTCGAATTTAACCTCGCCATATGCAAGGTCATGAAGATTGGGGAAGGGCAAAGAAGATTGCAGACAGAGTATAGGCTAGGTGGCCAAAGACTGCAAGCCTCGCTCAGGGAGAAAGATCTCTGGGTGAGTATAATGCTAAGCACGTCTCCCGAACTACACATCAACCAGATAACTGCTGCAGCATATGGGCACCTGGCGAACCTGGGAATAGCGTTCCGATACCTTAGTAAGGAATTGTTCAAGACACTGTACACCATGTATGTCAGGCCAATACTGGAGTATGCAGAACCAGTTTGGAACCCACAAATAGTCAAGCACGTCAAGAAATTAGAGAAAGTGCAAAGGTTTTCAACAAGGCTAGTACCAGAGCTCAGGAGAATGTCCTCTGAAGAAAGGTTAAGGGAAATCAGCCTGATAACTCTGGAGGACAGGAGGGTCAGGGGAGACACGATAACAACATATAAAATACTGTGAGGAAATGACAAGGTGGCCAAAGACAGGATGTTCCAGAGATGGGAAAATCTGGAGCCTCGTGGCGGTCCCAAATCACGGAGAGCCAAGATGATGGATGTGGTACTGGAAAACCTCATGCATCAACATGTTAGAGACACTACCAGAGAGAGAGGTGAAGACCTAGGATTCGCCGTGAGTAGTTCGGGCATCGAGTATATCATGTATGAAAGGCCCCTTGGAGCTAGTGATCGTGTGGTTCTGTGCTTTGATTACATAGTTGAGCTACAAGCGGAGAGGGGAGCAGGAATAGGATGGGATAAACGAAACTACAAAACTGGGGACTACACAGGCATGAGGAACTGCCTACAAGATGTTCAGTGGGAGAGAATTGGCAGGAAAACCAGTAAAAGAAATGATGAACTATGTGACAACAAAATGCAAGGAGGCAGAGGCGAGGTTTGTTCCTTGGTTCACCTGAAGGTGTAGGGAGGTAAAAACTAAGTGCACTAAAGAATGGAAAAAGTACAGAAGACAAAGGACCCAGTAAAATAGAGAGATTAGCCAAAGAGCCAGAAACGAATGTGCACAGATAAGAAGGGAGGCTCAGCGACAATACAAAAATGACATAGCATTAAAAGTCAAGTCTGACCCGAAGCTGTTGTCTAGCTACATCAGGAGGAAAACAACAGTCAAGGACCAGGTAATCAGGCTGAGGAATGATGATGGGGAGTTCACAAGAAATGACCAAGAGGTATGTGAGGAGCTCAACATGAGATTTAAAGAAGTATTTACAGTGGAGAAAGGAAGGACTCCAGGAATTCAGAATAGGGAGGTACACCAATAAGTGCTGGATGAAATACACACAACTGAGTAGGAGGTGAAGAAGCTGCTATGTGAACTTGATACCTCAAAGCTATGGAAGATGGCAAATGTCGTCCCAGTTTTTAAGAAAGGAGACAGACAAGAGGCATTAAACTACAGGCCTGTGTCACTGATGTGTATAGTATGCAAAGTCATGGAGAAGATCATCAGGAGGAGAGTGGTGGAGCACCTAGAAAAACAGAAGCTTATAAACGACAACCAGCACGATTTCAGGGAAGGAAAATCCCGTGTCACAAACCTACTGGAGTTTTATGACAAGGTAATGGGTAAGACATGAGAGAGAGGGGTGGATAGACTGCATTTTCTTGGACTGCAAGAAGGCCTTTGACACAGTTACTCACAAGAAGCTAATGCAAAAGCTAGAGGATCAGGCACATACCAGGAAGGGCACTGCAGTGGATCAGAGAATACCTGACAGGGAGGCAACAACGAGTCATGGTATGTGGTGAGGTGTCAGAGTGGGCACCTGTGACAAGCGGGGTTCCACTGGGGTCAGTCCTAGGACCTATGCTGTTTTTGGTGTATGTGAATGACATAATGGAAGGGATAGACTCAGAAGTGTCCTTGTTTGCAGATGATGTGAAGTTAATGAGAAGAATCAAATCAGTCGAGGATGAGGCAGGACTACAAAGAGACCTGGACAGACTACAAGCCTGGTCCAGCAACTGGCTCCTTGAATTTAGCCCCGCCAGATGCAAAGTCATGAAGATCGGTGAAGGGCAAAGAAGACCGCAGACACAGTATAGTCTAGGTGGCCGAAGACTGCAAACCTCACTCAAGGAAAAAGATCTTGGGGCGAGTATAATACCGAATACGTCTCCTGAGGCGCACATCAGTCAGATAACTGCTGCAGCATATGGATGTCTGGCAAACCTAAGAGTAGCTTTCTGATACCTCAGTAAGGAATTGTTCAAGACTCTGTACACCATATACGTCAGGCCCATATTGGAGTACACAGCACCAATTTGGAATCCACACCTGGTCAAACTCGTCAAGAAATTAGAGAAAGTTCAAAGGTTTGCTACAAGACTAGTCCCAGAGCTAAGGGTATTGACCTATGAAGAAAGGTTAAGGGAAATTGGCCTGACAGCACTGAAGGACAGGAGGGTCAGGGGATATGTGATAATGACATAAAAATACTGCGAGGAATTGACAAGGTGGACAGAGACGGTCACAGTTGGAAGTTCAAGACTCTTATGAGTCAGAGGGATGTTAGGAAGTACTTCTTCAGTCATAGAGTTGTCAGGAAGTGGAATAGCCTAGATGGCGATGTAGTGGAGGCAGGATCCATACATTGTTTTAAGATGAGGTTTGATAAAGCTCACAGAGCAGGGAGAAAGAGGACCTAGTAGCAAACAGTGAAGAGGTGGGGCCAGGAGCTATGAATCCACCCCTGCAACCACAAATAGGTGAGTACAAATAGGCGAGTACACACATGCACACATATACAACAGGCCTAGTGTCTAATCAACATGTGCCTAGGGCAAAATGGTAACTGTCACATACACACATATACAACAGGCCTAGTGTCTAATAGACATTTGCCTAGGACAAAATGGTGCCTAACACACTCATTGTACCTCCTTACCTACCTTCCTATCTCTGATGACACTCGAGGACAGGAAGGCTAGGGACATATGATGAAGACATACAAAATACTGAGAAGAATCGACAAGGTGAACAAGGGGCAGTGTGTTTCAGAGATGGGATAAAGGAACAAAAGGAGATATTTGAAAGTTGAAAACTCACATGAGTGATAGGGATGTTAGGAAGTATATCATTAGCCTTATTGTCAGGAAGCAGAACAGTCTGGAGAGTGAAGTAGTAGAGGCAGGATCCACATAGCTTGAAGAAGAGGTACAAAAAGGCTTTTGGAGCCAGCAAAAAATTTGCTTTTGAGGCTTTTCATAATAAGATGATGCACTATAGAGGTTTAAGCTCTTCTTTACTGTCATTGTTTCCTACATGACTCCTTGATGCTGGCAGTGGGTCTTGATCCAAGAAATTGGCACTTCTTTTCTCTTCCTCAAATTAAATCTGATTGCCTCCCATTTCCCACTAGCTGTATAACCCCTGCAGGGTTAATGCTTCACCATAAATATAATAATAATATCCATAATAATAATATGCATATAGATAAATAGATTAAAGCTATCTTCAGTGATGCAATATTACTTGCTTCATAGAAAGAAGCTACTAAACTCTTTATTTTGACAAAAATATTTTCATATAAGAAACTGATATTATATTTTAATTGCAAATTCCTTTTTTGATGTATTAATAAAATTACATTTTTTGTTATAGATGAAAATATCATAGTGATAGAAGATATGTCATATGACCCTACATCCAAGCATCTATACTGGATCGACACCTATGCACACACTATTTTCAAGACTTCCATCCCAGACAATTTTGAGGGAAATGATGCATTGGATCTGGAGCATTTGAAAGTTTTTACCAACACTGTTAAACCTCGTGGGATTGCAGTGGATTACTGCAATGAGTGAGTAGATTATTTTCAGCTGAATAGCTATTTGACATAAGTGATTTTTTACATGAATTGGCTTCAAAATGATGAGAATCTTGGTGTCTTTTCAGAAATAATTCCTGCATGATAAACTTCCTGCATCTAGGGTCTTATAAGGCACTAGGGATTATAGCACCCCAGAATTGTCTCCTGACTAGCATCTTTGAGGACTTTCCTGCCACTTGTCTACCTACCTGTAGCTCAGTATGCCTCCTTCCATTAATTATTTTCTCTGGATGATGTTCATTTGCAGTTCTGCAGGTGGCATTATCAGCAGGCACCTGAACACTGCATGCAAGGCAAATGAAATACTCTCCTTCAGTACCTTAGTTTTACTACATATAAAGTTACTCACCTGCTACTGGCACTCAGAGGAAGTATATACTTACAGTAGACCCTCAGTTAGTGCTTGGGCTACATTTTGAAAAATAGGCACATTATATAAATTAGCATTGATTACAGTGAAGAACACATGGGAAATATAATGTTATGTTACTGGGGCCTCCAAAAATGCTCAAAATTTTTTTAAAATAGGCTAAAAGAGTCAAAAGAAAACAACTTTATCTTATCTAAAATTCTGGTTGATGATTGATGATAATGATATCTGAGGTTTGCATTAGGGGGCCGTGTTTCAAAAAAATGTAGCTCGTTTGTTTACCGTCCGATTTCCTCCAGTTTTGGTGCACAAGACAAAGTGTTTTCACTCTTTCTTGAAAATATTTATCAAAAACATACCTCAAACAACAACTGAGACAAGACTGAAAAAGGACTGATTTACTGAAAATGCACTTGTGTAAAACTTTTTTCCTATATGGGACGACGTAAGGTTGTTTGAACACTTGGTGCCGAGAGAACAATGCTTATACAAATTTCTGGTGGATTAGTTTCCTCTAAATATCTTATCTTTATTTCACAAAAAAATAAAGTTTGTTAGTTCTTGGAATGTTGCAAAATATCAGCCCTTTACTCCCACATAAATCCCAAAATAATTGGAATATTTCTCAAAATATTCCACCAGAAAATAGAGAAATACAGGTCTCCCTCAACATTCGCGGGGGTTAGGGAATCAAGAGCCCCGTGAATGTTGAAAAATCGCGAATGTTTGGTGCCCCAATATATTGCAGGGAAATATAATAAAATAATAAAATGAAATAATCTATGTATATACATGTATATACGTACATGCTCCTCCCACTCATATATTTGTCCAATCTCTTTTTAAAGCTACCCAAGGTCCTATCAAAGCTAAAACCTTGGGTAGCTTCACATTTAGGTTGGATAAATACACAAGTGAGAGGTGGTTGGATTTGAATGGGTCTTGCATGCGAGTAAATAGAATGTTCAAAGCTTATTGCTTGGGTAGCATTTATTCTGTTATTGGGCTGGATTTGTGAAGGACCTGAATAGTATGGGCCAACAGGTCTACTGCAGTGTTCCTCCTTTCTTATGTTCTCATGAACAATCATAAAATACGTACCTGAGAACATCGTAAAATATTGTACTGCCTCCACCACTGCCTCGTATTTTTATATAATTTCTTTCTTCAATTCTTTCGTGCTTCTCAGTTTCTTTACCAAAATTTATTTGGGCCCATGGTTAATTATGTAGCAGTCACAGTCAATCAACAAGCACCAAACACAATGAATTATTGTGAAATGTTTGGAAGAGCGCAGAGGATAATACTCACTCCAGCATAAACAAAGCCATACTGACTGACGATGCCTCTACCACCCACTGCTTCAACCCTCGTATTTATTATTATTATTATTATATTATTATTATTATTATTATTATTATTATTATTATTAGCAGTCATGAATGAGTTGACATTATTTATACTGTAGTTTAATAAATAATGAACAAACAAAACACTCACCACTCGTAAGGCAGACGAACTCTGATGACTTGTGATGATTAAAAAAATTTAAATTATAATTCTTTATTTCTCTATTGATATTACATGCAGTTACTGATGACAGTTGAATGGAGATGATTATATGGAGTGTAACTGCATGGCATGAGACATACTTTCACCACCACACAAACAGCATTGACCGACTCGCACAGTGGCTGGAGACTGACTGACTGACTGAGTGAGTAGCGGGTGGGAGGGCTGGCTGCCAGTTGTTATTATTATTATTGTTATTATTAATAACATGTATTATTATTAACATGTATGTATTTAATAACATGTTATAAATAATAATAGTACATATTATTAATAACATGTATGCTATTAAATACCATTGCCTCAATCACTGCCTCTACCACTCCAGTCACACTCAATCTACAAGCACCAAACACAATGAATTATTGTGAAATGTTTGGAAGAGCAGGGAGACTAATGTTTACTCCAGCATAAACACAGTCACACTGACGATGTGTCAACCACTCCCTCGTATTTTTGTACAATTTCCTTCTTCAATTATATCATATTTATTATTATTATTATTATTATTATTATTATTATTATTATTATTATTGTTATTATTATTAGCTGTAGCAGAAATGTTTAATTCTTTGCAGTGTTCAAGAGTAAACACATGATGTCACCGTCTAATACCTGTCCGAATAGCCATTCCAATATGCAGTCATGAATGTGTTTACATTATTTATACTGTAGTTTAATAGCAAATAATGAACAAACAAAACACTCGCCACACTGAGTGGTGGGAGGGCTGGCTGCCAGTTGCGGGGGTCGGAGGGAGGGTAGTAGGGACTCGCAGGTGGCGGGAAACTTAAATATGATTTGGCGGCTGGGAATTTGGTGGCGGGGAATTTGGCGGTTGGGAATTCGCGAATGTGTGAAGCCCGTGAAAGTTGAAAACGTGAATGTTGAGGGAGACCTGTAAATATTTTACAATTTCTGTGAATATTATTGCATTTAATTAAGTAATAAAGGAAGAATTATTTACATTTGGTGAATAAGTTACTTCCAAGATATTGGCCTGGAGCGCCGGCCGGCCCCCGTCTCAAAAAAATTTGTTTTTTCGCGAAAATCGCGTTTGTTTGGGTGTATTTCTTAGTAAACTGATATTCTAGTGCAGTTATCCTCTTCAAAACACCATTTTCTCTTACTCAGAGACCAAAGAATACGACATGAGAGGATTCACTCATTTATGTACAGGTCTCTCTCAACATTCACGTTTTCAGCTTTCGCGGGCTTCACATATTCGCGAATTCCCAACCGCCAAATTCCCAGCCACCAAATTCCCAGCCGCCAAATCATATTCAAGTTTCCCGCCACCTGCGAGTCCCTACTACCCTCCCTCCGACCCCCACAACTGGCAGCCAGCCCTCCCACCACTCAGTGTGGTGAGTGTTTTGTTTGTTCATTATTTGCTATTAAACTACAGTATAAATAATGTAAACACATTCATGACTGCATATTGGAATGGCTATTTGAACAGGTATTGGACGGTGACATCATGTGTTTACTCTTGAACACAGCAAAGAATCAAATATTTCTGCTACTGCTAATAATAACAATAGTAATAATAATAATAATAATAATAATAATAATAATAATAATATAATTGAAGAAGGAAATTGTACAAAAATACGAGGGAGTGGTTGACACATCGTCAGTGTGGCTTTGTTTATGCTGGAGTGAGCATTAGTCTCCCTGCTCTTCCAAACATTTCACAATAATTCAGCCGTTGAGGCAGTGGTAGAGACAGTGATAGAGGCAGTGGTAGAGGCAGTGGTAGAGGCAGTGGTAGAGGCAGTGGTAGGCAGACAGTGGTAGAGGCAGTGGTAGAGGCAGTGATAAGCTAAGGCAGTGGTAGAGGCAGTGGTAGAGGCAGTGGTAGAGGCAGTGATAGAGGCAGTGGTAGAGGCAGTGGAAGAGGCAGTGGTAGAGAGGTAGCAGTGGATAGAGGCAGTGGTAGAGGCAGTGGAGAGGCAGTGGTAAGAGGCAGTGGTAGAGGCAGTGGTTAGAGGCAGTGATAGAGGCAGTGGTAGAGGCAGTGGTAGAGGCAGTGGTAGAGGCAGTGGTAGAGGCAGTGATGGGAAGAGGCAGTGGTAGAGGCAGTGGTAGAGGCAGTGAAGATGGCAAGTGATAGAGGCAGTGTAGAGGCAGTGTGAGATGAGAGCAATGGTAGAGGCAGTGGTAGAGGCAGTGGATAGAGGCAGTGGTAGAGGCAGTGGTAGAGGCAGTGTAGAGGCAGTGATAGAGGCAGTGGTAGAGGCAGTGGCAGAGGCAGTGGTAGAGGCAGTGATAGAGGCAGTGATAGAGGAAGTGGTAGAGGCAGTGGTAGAGGCAGTGGTAGAGGCAGTGATAGAAGCAGTGATAGAGGCAGTGGTAGAGGCAGGGTAGAGGCAGTGATAGAGCAGTGATAGAGGCAGTGGTAGAGCGGTCAGTGGTAGAGGCAGTGATAGAGGCAGTGATCAGAGGCAGTGAAGAGGCAGTGGTAGAGGCAGTGTAGAAGCAGTGTAGAGGCAGTGGATAGAGGCAGTGGTAGAGGCAGTGGTAGAGGCAGTGGTAGAGGCAGTGGTAGAGGCAGTGATAGAGGCAGTGTAGAGGCAGTGGTGGTAGAGGCAGTGGTAGAGGCAGTGGTAGAGGCAGTGATAGAGGCAGTGGTAGAGGCAGTGGTAGAGGCAGTGGTAGAGGCAGTGATAGAGGCAGTGATAGAGGCAGTGGTAGAGGCAGTGGTAGAGGCAGTGGTAGAGGCAGTGGTAGAGGCAGTGGTAGAGGCAGTGGTAGAGGCAGTGGTAGAGGCAGTGATAGAGGCAGTGGTAGAGGCAGTGTAGAGGCAGTGGTAGAGGCAGTGGTAGAGGCAGTGTAGAGGCAGTGGTAGAGGCAGTGGTAGAGGCAGTGAAGAGGCAGTGGTAGAGGCAGTGAGTAAGAGGCAGTGTAGAGGCAGTGATAGAGGCAGTGATAGAGGCAGTGGAGTGAGAGGCAGTGATAGAGGCAGTGGTAGAGGCAGTGGTAGAGGCAGTGGATAGAGCAGTGGTAGAGGCAGTGGTAGAGGCAGTGGTAGAGGCAGTGATAGAGGCAGTGATAGAGGCAGTGGTAGAGGCAGTGGTAGAGGCAGTGGTAGAGGCAGTGATAGAAGCAGTGATAGAGGCAGTGGTAGAGGCAGTGGTAGAGGCAGTGTAGAGCAGTGGATAGAGGCAGTGGTAGAGGCAGTGGTAGAGGCAGTGATAGAGGCAGTGATGAGGCAGTGGTAGAGGCAGTGGTAGAGGCAGTGATAGAGGCAGTGATAGAGGCAGTGTAGAGGCAGTGGTAGAGGCAGTGGTAGAGGCAGTGGTAGAGGCAGTGTAGAGGCAGTGGTAGAGGCAGTGGTAGAGGCAGTGGTAGAGGCAGTGGTAGAGGCAGTGGTAGAGCAGTGGAGGCAGTGGTAGAGGCAGTGATAGAGGCAGTGGTAGAGGCAGTGGTAGAGGCAGTGGTAGAGGCAGTGATAGAGGCAGTGGTAGAGGCAGTGATAGAGGCAGTGATAGAGGCAGTGGTAGAGGCAGTGGTAGAGGCAGTGGTAGAGGCAGGTAGGCAGTGGTAGAGGCAGTGGTAGAGACAGTGGTGAGCAGTGGTAGAGGCAGTGATAGAGGCAGTGTATTAGCGGTAGAGGCATGGTAGAGGCATGGTAGAGACATGGTAGAGGCATAGCATGGTAGATGGCATGTAGAGCAGTGGTGACAGTGGTTAGCTGTGATAAGCCAGTGATATTTACTAACATATATGTTATAAATAATGTAGTACTTTAGTAATAACATGTTATTAGCTCTATCATGTTATCATGACATGCTACATGTTATACTGTACATGTTATACTGCTAACTATTATGTTTATAATTTACACTGCTCACGCCTGCCTCTACACTGCCTCTATCACTGCCTCTATCACTGCCTCTATCACTGTCTCTATCACTGCCTCTACACTGCCTCTATCACTGCCTCTATCACTGCTCTATCACTGCCTCTATCACTGCCTCACATCCACTGCCTCTATCACTGCCTCTATCACTGCCTCTATCACTGCCTCTATCACTGCTCTCTATCACTGCCTCTATCACTGCCTCTACCCACTGCCTCTATCACTGCCTCTATCACTGCCTCTACACTGCCTCTATCACTGCCTCTATCACTGCCTCTATCACTGCCTCTATCACTGCCTCTATCCTGCCTCTATCACTGCCTCTATCACTGCCTCTATCACTGCCTCTACCACTGCCTCTACCACTGCCTCTATCACTGCCTCACCACTGCCTCTATCACTGCCTCTACACTGCCTCTATCACTGCCTCTATCACTGCCTCTATCACTGCCTCTTCACTGCCTCTATCACTGCCTCTACCACTGCCTCTATCACTGCCTCTATCACTGCCTCTACCACTGCCTCTACCACTGCCTCTACCACTGCCTCTACCACTGCCTCTATCACTGCCTCTACCACTGCCTCTACCACTGCCTCTACCACTGCCTCTACCACTGCTCTCTTATCACTGCCTCTATCACTGCCTCTACCCACTGCCTCACCACTGCCTCTATCACTGCCTCTATCACTGCCTCTATCACTGCCTCTACCACTGCCTCTACCACTGCCTCTACCACTGCCTCTACCACTGCCTCTATCACTGCCTCTATCACTGCCTCTATCCACTGCCTCTACCACTGCCTCTACCACTGCCTCTATCACTGCCTCTACCACTGCCTCTACCACTGCCTCTACCACTGCCTCTATCACTGCCTCTACCACTGCCTCTACACTGCCTCTACACTGCCTCTACCACTGCCTCTACACTGCCTCTACACTGCCTCTACCACTGCCTCTACCACTGCCTCTATCACTGCCTCTCATGCTCTACCACTGCCTCTACCACTGCCTCTACCACTGCCTCTAATCACTGCCTCTATCACTGCCTCTATCACTGCCTCTATCACTGCCTCTACCACTGCCTCTACCACTGCCTCTACACTGCCTATCACTGCCTCTACCACTGCCTTCATCACTGCCTCATATTCACTGCTTCTAAGCACATGCACTACATGCTCACACTGCCTCTACACTGCCTCTATCACTGCCGTCTATCACTCCTCTACCTTACTGTCCTTTACCACTGCCTAACCGCTTGATATTATTGTGAATGTTTGGATGAGCAGATGACTAATGTTACACTTCCAGCATAAATAAGCCACACTGACTGTGTGTCAACCATCTCCTCGTATTTTTTACAATTTCCTTCTTCAATTAACTCATTCCAATTATATATAGTTTTTTACATTATTTATATTCTATTGTTATATAGCATAGCAGAACATATTTATTCAGTCTGATTTCAAGAGTGTTGACACATGATTACCGTCCATACTTTCAAATAGTCCATCCAATATGCAGTATGAAGTGTTACATTATTTATAACTGATTATTAATAGCAAATAATGAACAAAAACACTACCACACTAGTGGTGGAGGGTTGCTGCCAGTTGCTCATGAGTCTCGCTTGCTGGGAAGTGGAGGCAGGTGAGTCGTGGTATTTATAACATACATGTTATTAAAGCATAACATGTATATATTTAGTACAACTTACGACGTTTTCATGTATTTTATGATTGTTCATGGTTCAACAAGTTAAGCAGTATTATATTATATTTCCCTACAATATATTGGGGCACCAAACATTCACGGTTTTTCAACATTTGCGAGGCTCTTGATCCCCTAACCCTCGCGAATGTCGAGGGACACCTGTATATCGAAATATTCCCGATGGTCTCTCGCCGTATTATGGCTTATTTTATTCAGTCTAGAGTATATAACATGTTTGTATGTTATTTATAGTGTTTATTATATCATATTAGATCACCTCTGATAGATAAATAAGCCGTAGAGTTGATATATAAGCTGATATAAGCGTAATAATGAAGTGATTTCTCCTGGCACTCTCTGGAGCGGGAACACTGCCGAGCGTTCCCATATAGTGCCTGGTTGTCTCTACTGTTTTATGATGCCAAATAGTCAGTTATTATATTAGAAAGAATAATGCAAGAAAAAGAGATAAAAAACAAGGGAAAAATTCCAAAAACTATATGGGCTGTGAGCAGACTCACTACCCACATCGCCGTCACCATACCTGATATAAATGACTATAATTTCTTGTAGAAACGTCGTAGAACATTCATTCTGGTACCATTGTGTTGCCAAAGAGTTAAGCTATTTTTCGGTATAAATAACTCAATTTCCATAATTTTTCGATTTTTTTTGACAGCGCGCTGAAATGCGCTGAAAATTGCGATAAGGCCTCCCTTAGTAAAGGAGGTGGAGAAAGTTTAAATTTCTTAATCCTGTAATGCACTGACAAAATATTGAAGAGATGTTTTGTAATTATTCAGGACTCCTGAGATATGCTACTGTATAAGTTGTTTCAGATTGTTGTACTGGAGTAAACGAAATGGATCAGGAGAAGTGAAAAGCAGTGTAGAGATGCTGGATTTGGCTGGAGATGAACATAGAATCATTCAACATGACAAGGACCTTAATTTTTATTATCAGGTAAGACTAGGTATCATTTTACCCTAGAGGAGTATGCTTCTGGAAATAGCCATTATCGGTTATGCCTGGGTATGCTGTACCCAGTGAGGACAAATGTTGAAACACATTTATTATCATCAAAATTTATTGTTGTTATTGAGGAACAGTAGAGTAACAATTATTATAATGAGGTTTATCACAATTTTATTTCATGACCCACACCCATGACTACCTCATTAGTTAGCAATATTATAATAATAATTTTATTTGAAACACTTTCTTGACTGTTAGCTTAATGTTACTGTCATTATAGCCAAAATTCTTAATGTCTCAGTGA
Source organism: Cherax quadricarinatus (assembly GCF_026875155.1). Classification (NCBI taxonomy): domain Eukaryota; kingdom Metazoa; phylum Arthropoda; class Malacostraca; order Decapoda; family Parastacidae; genus Cherax; species Cherax quadricarinatus. Next base: position 54,913,496 of record NC_069411.1, read on the forward strand.
TTTAAGTGAGTTATGTTATATATCTTTTACTGAATGTGAATTTGTGTTTATATTGTGTACATATTAAGCTAAGTGATGTGGGTTAGTTAGCAGTTAAAAGTCATATGAACAGCTTTGTAATTTGTTATTTTTTCTCTGTAGGGCTTAACATACGATTTCCCACATGGAGCACTTGTTTGGGCAGAGACTTTAGGAGATAACTATACCACAAGCTGCTGTCGCATTGTCACCTCGCCTTCCAGGGCAGCAGAACATTGTGAACTTTTAAGCATGGAAAACTGTTTTCCATTTTCTTTAACAGTTGATGAGGAATACATTTACTGGGCAGATTGGGGCAAAGAAGGCATAATGCGTGCATCACTGACCAATCCTGATGATGTTGTGAAGCTTGTTCATACTCCTTCTGTTATATCAGACATTTCAAAGCATCATGGAGTTTATGGCCTTGCCTTGTTAAATAGCTCAGTAAAAAACTCCTCCTTGGATTTATGTAAAGGACAGAAAAAGTTCAGGTGTAAAGATCATAAGAGTTTCAAGTGTAAAGTAGATAACATGACTGACCTGGAAACTGACATAAAAAGCTTGCCTGCCAAACCTTCTCACCCAGAATCAGCCACTGAAGAAATTTATAAGGATGCCATCATAAGTGCAAAGTCAGCAACCATACACTCATTGAATTCATCAGCAAGTCACACAGAAAATGTTGGTCATGAGGGTAAGAAAAATATAAAACCAGTAAAACATAACACTGAGAAAATTAATAAATACAATAACACTAGTGCAGATTCAATAAGCACCAACTCAATGAATTCAGTAGAAAGTCGTGCAGAAAATGTTGATGGTCAGGATGCTAAGAAGAACGTAATAAGCTCCGTGAAACATGAAAATGAAGCTTTTCACAATGCTTCTTTATTTTTGCAAACAAATGCATCAATGATCAAAGAAGAAATGTAAGTAGAATAATATTGGTTTATGTTACACAGTAATTATTTCATATACAGTGTGAATAAGTTGGTTGTGGTCATTCATGGAACAACTTCCATGGAGATTTTTTTTTTCTGTGGCTAAACTTGGGCATCCTCTGGTTGTGCTCTGTGCAATACATTCCCACAATACTTTTATTTAATGAACACTTTTCTAGTCATTTTCTTAGTTACCTTTAAATCCACTAGGTTCACATTAACAGTTTCTTCACTTCTAATTTTCCCAATAATATATTCTGAGATAATTCTTTTTCTTGTTTACTGGTGATAGTGGGTGATAGCTGTCTTACTAGTAACCAATGCAACATATGAAGGATTATAAATTTTTACTTTTTTTTTTTTCAACAAGTCGGCCACCTCCCACCGAGGCAGGGTGACCCAAAAAGAAAGAAAATCCCCAAAAAGAGAATACTTTCATCATCATTCAACACTTTCACCCCACTTATTCATAATCACTGTTTTTGCAGAGGCGCCCAGATACAACAGTTTAGAATCATTTATAAAGATATACAACATATCTCTCCAAACTGCCAATATCCCAAACACCTCCTTTAAAGTGCAGGCATTGCATTTCCCATTTCCTATACTCAAGTCCGGCTATATAAAAATAACCGGTTTCCCTGAATCCCTTCACTAAATATTACCCTGCTCACACTCCAGCAGCTTGTCAGGTCCCAAAAACCATTCATCTCCATTCACTCCTATCTAACACGCTCACGCACGCTTGCTGGAAGTCCAACCCCTTGCCCACAAAACCTCATTTACCCCCCTACCTCCAACCTTTTCAAGGACAACCCCTACCCCACCTTCCTTCCCCATCAGATTTATACGTTCTCCATGTCTTTCTACTTTGATCCATTCTCTCTAAATGACCAAACCACCTCAACAACCTTCTTCAGCCCTCTGACTAATACTTTTATTAACTCCACACTTTTTTTTTTTTCAACAAACTGGCCATATCCCACCTAGGCAGGGTGGCCCCCCAAAAAAAACAAGGGTTTCTCTTTTTAAATTTAGTAATTTATACAGGAGAAGGGGTTACTAGCCCCTTGCTCCTGGCATTTTAGTCGCCTCTTACAACACGCATAGCTTACGGAGGAAGAATTCTGTTCCACTTCCCCATGGAGATAAGAGGAAATAAACAAGAACAAGAACTAGAAAGAAAATATAAGAAAACCCAGAGGGGTGTGTATATATATGCTTGTACATGTATGTGTAATGTGACCTAAGCGTAAGTAGAAGTAGCAAGACATACCTGAAATCTTGCATGTTTATGAGACAGCAAAAAAGACACCAGCAATCCTACCATCATGTAAAACAATTACAGGCTTTCGTTTTACACTCACTTGGCAGGACAGTAGTACCTCCCTGGGTGGTTGCTGTCTACCAACCTACTATCTAGGATTAACTCCACACCTTCTCCTAATTTCCACACTCTGAATTCTCTGTGTAATATTTACACAAAACATTGCCCTTAGACAGGACATCTCCACTGCCTCCAGCCGCCTCCTTGCTGCAGCATTTACAACCCAAGCTTCACACCCATATAAGAGTGTTAGTACTATTATACTTTCATACATTCCCTTCTTTACCTCCATAGATAACATTTTTTTGTCTCCACATATACCTCAACGCATCACTAAGATTTTTTCCTTCGTCGGTTTTATGGTTAACCTCATCCTTCATAAACCCATCCACTGACACGTCAACTCCCAAATACAGTGGAACCTCTGCTTGCGAGTTTAATCCGTCCCAGGACCTTGCTCACAACTGGATTTGCTCATTTGCAGAGTCAGTTTTTCTCATTTAACCCTTTCTGGGTCCGTCCCGTAGATCTACGGCTTTGCGTTCAGTGTCCAAACCGTAGATCTACGTCATGAGCTCAGCTCACTCTGATAAACTGAGTGGTACACTTGGGCCTAGATATGAGAGAATACATCTATGTGGTATGTGTGCACCACATAAAACAAATCCTGCAGCACACTGTGTATAATAAGAGGAAAAAAACTGAAACCAAGATTTTCGATTAAAACAGCAACTTTGCAGTGTTTTTTCGTATGTTTTTTATAGTTGCATTTGCAATTTCTTGGTCTCATTTGATAGAATGGAAGACATATTACAGAAATAGAGATGATTTTGATTGGTTTTAGCACCGGAAATGGCTTGAAACTGAGCTCAAAGTAGCGGAAATGTTAAATTTTTGTCGATATTCAAGAGTAAACAAACGACCTCACACGTCTAATACATGCCAGCTGGTGGATCTAATACACATTCACAAATGTGGTGATGATATTTATACAATTATTACAATATTGCATAACAGTAAATCTTCTATTTTTTGGTGTGAATAAAAATTCATTATGTAAATAAAAAATAAAAATGGGATTTATTTGTAAAGCCTCAAAACGTAACTAATGAACCGAGGAAATGTTAGTTTAGTTCCAGGAATGCCTACATTGTTTATTCTGGATGCTATTTTGAAATTGGAATATTTTGAACTTTGTGTTAAATTGGCCAAATTACCAATTTCCGATCACTTTATTTTGTAGTTGAAACAGTTGACTTGGCGATTTCTTGTGCTCAATCGATAGAATAGAAGTAATACTAGTAAAATAGCTAAGAATTTGGTCGACTGGAATGATGTAATTGGCCTAAAATGGAAGTCAAAGTCGGCAAAATCGCCGATTCGTAAATATCACTGACACATCAAAATTAGCGAGAGCATAATTTCGTCAATTTTCCATCAAATTTCGTACTTTTTGTTTTATTACCTTCACAAAAAGATTCTCTACCATTTCATAAGAAAAAATAACAAATTTTTTTTTGGAAAATTCTTGGACACTGGTGCGTGACTTCAGATTTTGGCCTTGGACCCTGAAAGGGTTAAATTAATTGAAATGCAATTAATCCATTCCAGTGGAATTCTGTACTTCAATAATTTTGCTACTATCAACTTTACGGCTTATTTATCAATCTCACTTGATCTAATATGACATAATAAGCAATATAAATAACATAGAAACCTGATATATACTCTAAAATGAATAAAATATGTAATTCATGTAGTGGTATGGGCTGTGTCGGCTTTGGACGACAGTTTGGAGATCAGACAAAATACTTCTTGAATAATTTCGCTAATATCATCTATACTGCTTATTTATCTATCACAGTTCATCTGATATGACATAAACAATATAAATAACATAGAAACCTGATATATACAGTGGACCCCCGCATAACGATATTAATCCATTCATGAGAGCTCATTGTTATGCGAAATTATCGTTATGCGAATGAATTTTCCCCATAAGAAATAATGGAAATCAAATTAATCCGTGCAAGACACCCAAAAGTATGAAAAAAAATTTTTTACCACATGAAATATACATTTTCCTACACACAAAGAGAAGGATACATGCACAATAGTAGAGTAGTACATGCACAGTATATATTGTTCATGTACTACTCTACTAAATGAAGAATAAATGACACTTACCTTTATTGAAGATGCAGCAATGACTGATGAGACACTGTGTCCTGGGAGTGCCTTTTCCTCCTGAGTACTGTAGGTCCTGTTTGGCATTTTCTTCCAGAACATGCCTTATCACACTGTGTATGCCACTACGATTCTTAAATCTCTCAAACCAACCTTTACTGGCTTTAAATTCACCAATTTGAGCACTAGTTCCAGGCGTTTTTCCCTGTTCACCTGGGTGTTAGTCGACTGGTGTGGGTTGCATCCTGGGAGACAAGATTAAGGACCCCAATGGAAATAAGTTAGACAGTCTTCGATGGCACTGACTTTTTTGGGTTATCCTGGGTGGCTAACCCTCTGGGGTTAATTGTTTCTTGGTATTCTCAATAAGCCACACCAACAATGGTGCTACAGCAGCAGCAGCAGTAGCTGACAGTGCTACAGCAGCAGCAGCAGCAGCTGACAGTGCTACAGCAGCAGCTGACAGTGCTACAGCAGCAGCAGACGATGCTACAGCAGCAGCAGATGGTACTACAGCAGCAGCAGCAGACGGTACTACAGCAGCAGCAGCAGCTGATGGTGGTACAGCAGCAGCAGCAGCTGACGGTGGTACAGCAGCAGCAGACAGTGCTACAGCAGCAGCAGCAGCTGACAGTGCTACAGCAGCAGCAGCAGCTGACAGTGCTACAGCAGCAGCAGCAGCAGCTGACAGTGCAGCAGCAGCAGCAGCTGACAGTGCAGCAGCAGCAGCTGACAGTGCTACAGCAGCAGCAGATGGTACTACAACAGCAGCAGCAGCAGCAGCTGACGGTGGTGCAGCAGCAGCTGACGGTGCTACAGCAGCAGCAGCAGCTGACAGTGCTACAGCAGCAGCAGCCGCTGACAGTGCTACAGCAGCAGCAGCAGCTGACAGTGCAGCAGCAGCAGCAGCAGCAGCTGACAGTGCTACAGCAGCAGCAGCAGCTGACAGTGCAGCAGCAGCAGCTGACAGTGCTACAGCAGCAGCAGACGATGCTACAGCAGCAGCAGACAGTACTACAGCAGCAGCAGCAGCAGGCAGTACTACAGCAGCAGCAGCAGCTGACGGTGGTACACCAGCAGCAGCAGCTGATGGTGCTACAGCAGCAGCAGCAGCTGACAGTGCTACAGCAGCAGCAGCAACTGACAGTGCAGCAGCAGCAGCAGCAGCAGCAGCTGACGGTGGTACAGCAGCAGCAGCAGCTGATGGTGCTACAGCAGCAGCAGCAGCTGACAGTGCTACAGCAGCAGCAGCAGCAGCAGTTGACCATGGTACCACAGTATTTCGATAATATTTCTCACCCTTTTTACCACAGGGTTGGCACTAGAAGCTTTCTTGGGGCCCATGGTCACTTATTTTGCAGATAAAATCACCAAAAACACTGTAATAATACGAAATGTTACGATTGTATGCTTGGATGTTATGTAGACAGCCTGTACTGTCAGAACACACAGCCTAGCCGTCTGCTCTGACTAGTTCATATTTCGCGGCATTTTTAGGTGCTGCCCTCTGTAGGCTCACCCACGTCAGTGGGAGGCTGAGCTCACCGTCTCTCACTCCTAGGCTGACCGACTTGACAGACACAAGTGCTCCCCCTCCACGGACTGGCTTGTGGTCACTCCCTCACACTGCCCGTTGTGTACTCACTCCTACCCAATTAAAGCCAAACTAGTCCACGGCCGTATCATTGCTACCTACGCTACCTTCATCGGCACTAAACCGCTGTTCAGCAGTAAGAACAGCAATAACAGTGGTGACAGCGGTGGGATACTGTAGCGTGGGACGCTGTAGCGTGGGGTCACTTACAATTCTCGGAGAATTTCGGCAAATTTTGGCTGGATCCTGCTTGTACCTGTGTCTGGATGCTCAAACGTGCAGACACGACATCAGGATAACTCGTTGAGAGATGGATGCTTCTTGTGTAGGGTGATGAAGTGAAGATGACTTCATACCTCTTCCTACCTCTCTCCAGGCAAACACAACTGCTGCGAGCACCGCTGTCACCATTTATAACGGGCTTGTTTGGTATTCTGGTAGCGGGTAGTAAATGATATACGTCTTCGGAGGCTTCTTTGTTTATTGTTAAGTCGTTGTGGGTACACAGGCTTGTGTGTTGTGCCCATGGCCCGGGAGGGCCATGCCCACGAGAGAGAGCTGGAGAGGCCTTGTGTGTTCCTGCTAGGCCGCTGTGAGAGTGAGGGTCATGGGCCGGCAGGCTGGCGTGCCTACCTAGAGGCCTGGCTACAGAGGGCAGCACCTGAGTGGCGCAAAATATGAACTAAGCAGGCAGACAGCATGGGCTGTCTGTGCAGACAGTACAGGCTGTCTGCATACGCTCGGCCACCTACCGCTCGTCGTCCCGACGCGACAATACTGGTAGTAAAAGAAACTCTGTCTCTCTCTTGTAGGAACAGGGCACAGAACACAAAATAAAAACATATATATACATATGGACATGGAAAAAAAACTTCCTACAGGGAGGGAAGAAAAAACATGGGGTGTGCTAAACATCGTGGTCAAAGGCAATGAGCGTCGAAGGGCATCACTGCACGCCTTCCTGCGTCTGGACATATACTGCAACACAGGAGACATCGCTGCGGCTGAGCTGTGACGTAACAGGTTACGATCTCCTCTGGAACGGTGAAGCAGACATCGTAGGAGTCGCTGCAGGTTTTCACTCAACCTAGGGCACGACATGCTGGTGCCCTCGAGTGAGGCGTCGACAAAACTTGGCAACTGGGCAGGACTTCTGGCAAGCGACTCAGGAGGACACTTCTCGACTGGTACTGTCACTGGGCTGTCACTGCCGGCGAGCGTGGAGCGAGTTGTGGAGCGAGTCGTGGTAGAGACGACTGGGCGAAACATCTGGGAGTCGTAACATCATACACCAGACTGCAGTGAGCGAGCTAGCAGTCAACGTGACATCATCTTTGTGCAGGCTGCTCACTGAAGCTTGTGACACGAGGCTGACACAGTGCCTGCCGACAGGCCTGGCTGCGGCTTGACGAGTATCATCTCTCGACAGTTGGAGTTATAGCAGAGGTTAGCCTAAGCGTCCCCAGACTTGTTTCTCTACATATAACTGCACTGAAGGTCTGGAGGTGAAGTGAAACAAATCTCGATGGGAATTGTAGCAGGTACGATTCTGCAGAACATCACGAGCGACGAGCATAAAAGCTTTCTGTACAAGAGGGCTCATACGCTCAGGGCTGAGTAATCAGCTGTCAAACACACTGGTCACACGGGTGACTTAGCACAGTGGTGCCACTCAGGTCTGGCTCAGACCTCACTGGACACACGGAAACTTTAAAAACACACCGCTGTACATACGGTACACTAACATGTGAGAACACTGACTGAGAGGAATTAATTAACACACGACATATATTTTCTCTCAATCTTCTCGACAATACTAAAATAATTACTAGAACACTCGATGGTGACATCATGTGATGTCAGGCGTGATGTCGCGAGGTGACGTCAGCAGGACTGTGACGTCAGCAGACATCTCGAGGTGACGTCAGCAGACATCTCGAGGTGACGTCAGCAGACATCTCGAGGTGACGTCAGCAGACATCTCGAGGTGACGTCAACAGACATCTCGAGGTGACGTCACGAAGTCGGGCAGCATCGTGGGTGACGTCAATGTGATGCGGGCAGCAGACCACAGCATGTGGCCTTGGGACATCTGGTAACTCACGTGGCTGGTAGATCCACGTGACATCGCCCACACCCACCGTGGTGTCGATCCACATGGTGTCGTGATCTATGTGGCATGCTGATCCACGCAGCTTCGAGTGACCTCGGGCACTCGGATACACAGTTCTGGCAAAGAATTCACATGGAAAACAGCAGAAAACACAGCAGAGGGAGTGGGCAGTGGTGAGTGGTGTATGGTAGACGGGTGAGCGTGAGTAGGGCGAGCATGGGCAAGGTGAGGAACAGCCACTTCCTCTCCTCTCCTCCCCCACCCACAAATACGTAGAGAGCTCACACTGGACGCAGAAATCACCACAAAACTCACCTCTGGCTTGCTGAAACGGCTGTGCTGAGCTGAACAACAACAACAGCAACATACAAGTGACGCTGAACACGTGACTTGAGAAACAGCGTGGGCAAACCAGTTTTCTCTTCCCCTGGATGGGAGAGTTTTTTTTTGCCTGTTGCATTTTTATGTCCATTTTTTATTTACTAGTGAGCGAAAGCCAGTCCCTCTCTGGGGTAGCTAGTGTATGTAATTCCTTTATACCTACGGGCCCACCAGTATTGTCGCGTCGGGACGACGCAAGGTGTGTGGCCGAGCAAATGTAGACAGCCTGTACTGTCAGAACACACAGCCTAGCCGTCTGCTCTGACTAGTTCATATTTCGCGGCATTTTTAGGTGCTGCCCTCTGTAGGGTCACCCACGTCAGTGGGAGGCTGAGCTCACCGTCTCTCACTCCTAGGCCGACCGACTTGACAGACACAAGTGCTCCCCCTCCACGGACTGGCTTGCGGTCACTCCCTCACACTGCCCGTTGTGTACTCACTCCTACCCAATTAAAGCCAAACTAGTCCACGGCCGTATCATTGCTACCTACACTACCTTCATCGGCACTAAACCGCTGTTCAGCAGTAAGAACAGCAATAACAGTTACCGCGGAGGCTGGCTTGTAAACAATGCCACCGGCGGAATGTGAGGCGGGCTCAGGCCGCACATTAGACGTGTCTCGGACGAATAGTGTTGAGCGGGTTTTTTAGCATTATGCGAGGCAAAATCTTAGCGATAAAATGTATCGGTATGTGGATTTAACGTTATGTGATGCCAACGGTATGCGGGGGTCCACTGTACTCTAGAATGAATAAAATGTCATTATATATGTGGCGGCGGCCGACAAGTGTTTGGAGACAGGACAAAATACTCCTTGAATATTTCGCTATCATCAACTCTGCGGCTTATTTATCTATCACAGTTCATCTAATATGACATAACAAACAATATAAATAACATAGAAACCTGATATATACTCTAGAATGAATAAAATGTAATTACAGTGGTCCCCCCGACCTACTATATTAATCCATTCCTGAGAGCCCATCGTAAGACGAAATGATCGTAGGTTGAATTAATTTTCCCCATAAGAAATATTGGAAATCAAATTAATCCATGCAAGACACCCAAAAGTATGAAAAAAAAAATTTACCACATGAAATATACATTTTTCTACTCTACTAAATGAAGAATAAATGACACCTTTATTGAAGATGCAGGAATGACTGATGAGAGTGCCTTTTCCTCCTGCGTAATGTAGGTCCTGTTAGGTAAGACACATATGCAACAGTTAGGTATCTTTATTATGAAACGTTTCGCCTACACAGTAGGCTTCATGGAACAATGCTCTTCTCCAGACTGAGGGACTGACCACCTCAAAACTTTAAGGGTGATGGACTGATTACATCGTCTTCAAGTATCTTCTGCTTCTATCAACTTTTCTGTACTTGACTGAAGAAGCCTACTGTGTAGGCGAAACGTTTCATAATAAAGATACCTAACTGTTGCATATGTGTCTTACCTAACAACCTGTCGGTATTTTATACCATTTTAATGTTCAATGTAGGTCCTGTTTGGCATTTTCTTCCAGAACAGGCCTTATCACACTACGATTCTTAACCCTTTCAGGGTCCGTCCCGTAGATCTACAGCTTTACGTTCAGGGTCCAAACCGTAGATCTACGCCATGAGCTCAGCTCGCTCTGATAAGCTGTGAGTGGTAAATTTGGGCCTAGATATGAGAGAATACATCTTTGAGGTATGTGTGCACCACACAAATCCTGCAGCACACAGTGTATAATGAGAGAAAAAAACTGAGACCATGATTTTCGATTAAAGCAGCGACTTTGCAGTGTTTTTTCGTATGTTTGTTATAGTTATATTTGTGATTTCTTGGTCTCATTTGATAGAATGGAAGACATATTACAGAAATAGAGATTATTTTGATTGGTTTTAGCACTGAAAATGGCTTGAAACGGAGCTCAAAGTAGCAGAAATGTTAAATTTTTTGCCGATGTTCAAGAGTAAACAAACGACCTTACACTAATACGTGCTAGCTGGTGGGTCTAATATACATTCACAAATGTGGTGATGATATTTGTACAATTATTACAATATTGCATAACAGTAAATCTTCTCTTTTTTGGTGTGAATAAAAATTCATTATGTGAATAAAAAATAAAAATGGAATTCATTTGTAAAGCCTCAAAACATAACTAATGAACAGAGGAAATGTTAGTTTAGTGCCAGGAATACCTACATTGTTTATTTTGGACCCTATTTTAAATTGGAATATTTTGAACTTTGTGTTAAATTGGCCAAATTACAAATTTCTGATCAGTTGACTTGGCGATTTCTTGTGTTCAATCGATAGAAGAGAAGTAATACTAGTGAAATAGCTAAGAATTTGGTCGACTGGAATAATGTAACTGGCCTAAAATGGGAGTTAAAGTCGGCAAAATCGCCGATTTGTAAATATTTCTGACACATCAAAATTCGCGAGAGCATAATTTCGTCAATTTTCCATCAAATTTCGTACTTTTTGTTTTACTACCTTCAGAAAACGATTCTCTCTACCATTTCATAAGTAAAAATAACAAAATTTTGGGGGGAAAATTGTTGGACCCTGGTGTGCACTTAGAAATTTGGCCTCTGGACCCTGAAAGGGTTAAATCTTTCAAACCAACCTTTGCTAGCCTTAAATTCACCAATATGAGCACTAGTTCCAGCTATTTTTTCCTGTTCACATGGGTGCTAGTCGACTGGTGTGGGTCGCATCCTGGGAGACATGGTTAAGGACCCCAATGGAAATAAGTTAGGCAGTCCTCGATGACACACTGACTTTTTTAGGTTATCCTGGGTGCTAACCCTCTGGGGTTAATTGTTTCTCGGTATTCTCAATAAGCCACACCAACAATGGTGCTACAGCAGCAGCAGCTGACGGTGCCACAGCAGCAGCAGCTAATGGTGCTACAGCAGTAGCAGCAGCTGACAGTGCTACAGCAGCAGCAGCAGCTGATGGTGCTACAGCAGCAGCAGCTGACGGTGCTATAGCAACAGCATCAGCAGCTGACGGTGCTACAGCAGCAGCAGCAACTGATGGTGCTACAGCAGCAGCAGCAGCTGACAGTGCTACAGCAGCAGCAGCAGCTGATGGTGCTACAGCAACAACAGCTGATGGTGCTACAGCAGCAACAGCTGACGGTGCTACAGGAGCAGCAGCAGCAGCTGATGGTGCTACAGTAGCAGCAGCAGCAGCAGCAGCTGACAGTGCTACAGCAGCAGCAGCAGCTGACAGTGCTACAGCAGCAGCAGCAGTAGACGGTGCTACAGTAGCAGCAGCAGCTGACAGTGCTACAGCAGCAGCAGCTGACAGTGCTACAGCAGCAGCAGCAGCAGCTGACAGTGCTACAGCAGCAGCAGCTGATGGTGCTGCAGCAGCAGCAGCAGACAGTACTACAGCAGCAGCAGCTGATGGTACTACAGCAGCAGCAGCAGCTGATGGTGCTACATCAGCAGCTGCAGCTGATGGTGCTACAGCAGCAGCAGCAGCAGCAGCAGCAGCAGCTGACCGTGGGACGATAGTATTTCGATAATATTTCTCACCCTTTTTACCACAGGGTTGGCACTAGAAGTTTTCTTTGGGCTCATGGTGGCTTATTTAGCAGTTAAAAGCACTAAAAACACTGGAATAATACAAAATATTTCGAATGTATGCTTGGGAGCAACCGCTCTGTCTTGTAAACTTTGGCACACTTCCTGAAAGCAGGCCAGCTGAGGCGTGCTGAGGCAGACAGACTTGTGGACGCGTACCGGACAAATGCTATAGGTCGAGTCTTTCAACGTACGTCGGGGTCAAACTTTTACGCTGAAAAGCATCGCAGGTCGGTTTTAACGTAGGTTGGGGACATAATATGTTGGGGGTCCACTGTATATGTGTGCGGCGCGGCCAACGAGAGTTTGTCTGGAGACAGGACAAAATACTCCTTGAATATTTTGCTATCATCAACTCTACAGCTTATTTATCTATCACAGTTCATCTAATATAAAATAATAAACAATATAAATAACATAGAAACCTGATATATACTCTAGAATGAATAAAATATGTCATTATGTAACTGGTGGAGGCAGTAACACCTGCTCCCTCTTTGTTGTGGTAAACACTGCCATCTAGTGATGGCCTTTTGAAGCCGTCTATTAATATAATTATTATTATGTAGTACATTATTATTATACAGTGGACCCCCGCATAGCGAACTTAATCCGTGCAAGAGGGCTGGTCGTTATGCGAAATGTTCGCTATGCGAATTAATTTTCCCCATAAGAAATAATGGAAATAAAATTAATCCGTGCAAGACACCCAAAAGTATGAAAAAAAATTTTTTTTACCACAAAAAAATGTTAATTTTAGTACACACAAACTGAAAAAGGCATGCACAATTACATGACACTTACTTTTATTGAAGATCTGGTGATGATTGAGGGGATGGGAGGAGGGGAGAGAAGTGTTAGTGTTTAGAAGGGGAATCCCCTTCCTTTTGGGAAACTTGAGGTAGCAAGTCCTTTTCTGGGGTTACTTCCCTTCTTCTTTAAATGCCACTAGGACCAGCTTCAGAGTCACTGGACTTCTTTTCGCACAACATATCTGTCCATAGTGGCCTGTACCTCTCGTTCCTTTATGATTTGTCTAAAGTGGTTCACAACAGTGTCATTGTAACAGTCACCAGCACGGCTTGCAATAGCTGTGTGAGGGTGATTTTCATAAAAAAAAGGTTTGCACTTCAAGCCTTTTTGCAAACCATTTCCTTAATCTTTGAAGTGGGCAATTCCTTCAATTCTCTCTCCCCTCCTTTGAACCAGTTTCCCCGGTCCTGGCCTCTTGCTCTTGAAGTTGATCTATCAGCTCATCAGGGTTGTTCTTCATTGTCCTCCTCCACCAACTCTTCCACATCCCCCCACTAACCTCCAACCCCAAGGACTTCCCCAATTCCACAATTATTCCTCAATGGTATACTACTCCTCTCAGGTTAGCCTCAAACCCTTCAAAATCCCTTTTGTCTACACATTCTGGCCACAGTTTCTTCCAAGCAGAGTTCAAGGGTTTTCTCTTAGTCACTCCCTCCCAACCCTTTACCTATAAGGTTTCCACAATTGAGGATATTAAAGTGATCCTTCCAAAACTCTTTTAGAGTCAATCGGGTCTGTGGTCACTTCAAAGCACTTTTGAAACAGGGGCTTTGTGTACATTTTCTTGAAGTTGGAAATGACCTGCTGGTCCATGGGCTGCAGGAGAGGATGGTTATTAGGAGGCAAAAACTTCACCTTAATGAAGCTCATGTCCCCATAAAGTCGCTCTGCCACGTCTGTAGGATGACCAGGGGCATTGTCTAACACCAGGAGGCACTTAAGGTCTAATTCTTTTCAGTTAGGTAATCTTCACATTGGGGGCAAATGCATGGTGTAACCAGTTATAGAAAAATCCTGTGACCCATGCCTACTGTTTGCCCTCCACAGCACACACAAATTACCTGAGGACATCTTTTGCCTGAACGCCCCGGGAGTTTCAGAGTGATACACTAATAAAGGCTTAACTTTGCAATCACCACTAGCATTGGCACACATCAACAAAGTAAGCCTGTTTTTTCATAGGCTTATGTCCTGGGAGTGCCTTTTCCCCCTGATAATGTAGGTCCTGCTTGGCATTTTCTTCCAGAACAGGCCTGTTTCATCACAATTAAACACTTGTTCAGGTTCCAGTCCTTTTAGTTTCTATGTACTCCTTAATCATGCACATATTTTCCCGCCGCTTTGTGGTCCGAACTGGCAGCCTCACCATGCCGTATCCCTCACTATGGATTTCCCCCTTACGCTTCTTAAATCTCTCAACCAACCTTTGCTGGCCTTAATTCACTCACATCATCAATTTTCAGGCATTTTTTTAATTAAATCGTCCCTGCAACTTCCTAGCCTTTTTACATATGATCCTTTAGAGTCGCTATCTCCTGCAAACTGTTTTTCATTTATCCCCACCATAAGAGTCCCCTCAACACTTCCCTCACTTGCGATCTTTGTTTCGAAAACACAGTTAAACCTTGGCAACAACGCTTCCTTGGGTTGGGCCCTTTTCTTGCCACAAAGAAGCGATGGTTGATTTTGGTTCTTGGTACAACCTGACCAGGTCGGGGGAACGTACTCCCCTTTCATTCTTACAATGATCTCTTTCTTCTTTCAAAGGGTATTCTTACCCTTTGAGGTGTAGGGTTGGCACTTTGAGCTTTCTTTGGGGCCCTGTCCCCTTATTTTCACAAACAGCACCGAAAAACTTATATCGAAATATTTCCCAGTGTTGCTTAAATGTTACCGCGGAGGCTGGTGTAAACAATGGGACGCGGACAGGAGGCTGGCTGGGGCGCACATTGGACGGGGCTCGAGAAAGGGCCGCTGAGCGGGTTTTTGTCCACTATGCGGGGGGAAAATTTAGCGAACAAAGGTTCGCTATGTGATTGTTCGCTATGCAAGGGGTTCGCTATGCGGGGTCCATGAATGTATTATACATTTTTTTTAAAAAGTCGGCCGTCTCCCACCGAGGCAGGGTGACTGAAAAAGAAAGAAAATCCCCAAAAAGAAAATACTTTCATCATCATTCAACACTTTCACCTCACTCACAAAATAATCACAGTTTTTGCAGAGGTGTCAGATGCAACAGTTAGAAGCATTAGCATAAAGATAAACTACAATCCCTCCAACTGCTAATATCCCGAAACCTCTCCTTTAAAGTGCAGGCATTGTACTTTACATTCCCAAGACTCAAGTCCGGTTACATAAAAATAACCGGTTTCCCTGAATCCCTTCATTAAATATTACCTTGCTCACACTCCAACAGCTCTTCAGGTCCCAAATACCATTTGTCTCCATTCCTTTCTAACAAGCTCACACATGCTTGCTGGAAGTCCAGGCCCCTCGCCCACAAAACCTCCTTTACCCCCTCCCTCCAACCTTTTCGAGGATGACCCCTACCCTGCCTTCCTTTCCCTACAGATTTATACGCTCTCCATGTCATTCTACTTTGATCCATTCTCTCTTAAATGACCAAACCACATCTGCAACCCCTCTTCAGCCCTCTGACTAATACTTTTATTAACTCCACACCTCCTAACTTCCACACTCTGAATTTTCTGCATAATATTTACACCACACATTGCCCTTAGACAGGACATCTCCACTGCCTCCAACCGCCTCCTCGCTGCAGCATTTACAACCCAAGCTTCACACCCATATAAGAGAGTTGGTACTATTATACTTTCATACATTCCCTTCTTTGCCTCCATAGATAATGTTTTTTGTCTCCACTTATACCTCAACACACCACTCACCTGTTTTCCTTCTTCAATTCTATGATTAACCTCATCCTTCATTAATCCATTCACTGACACGTCAACTCCCAAATACATATCTGAAAACATTCACTTCTTCCATATTCCTCCTCCCCAGTTTGATATCCAATTTTTCTTTATCTAAATCATTTGATACCCTCATCACCTTACTCTTTTCTATGTTCACTTTCAACTTTCTGCCTTTACACGCTCTCTCAAACTCATCCACTAACCTTTGCAATTTTTCTTTAGAATCTCCCATAAGCGCAGTATCATCAGCAAAAAGTAACTGTGTCAATTCCCATTTTGTATTTGATTCCCCATAATTTAATCCCACCCCTCTCCCAAACACCCTAGCATTTACTTCTTTTATAACCCCATCTATAAATATATTGAACAATCATGGTGACATTACACATCCCTGTCTAAGACCTACTTTTACCGGGAAGTAGTCTCCCTCTCTTCTACACACCCTAACCTGAGCCTCACTATCCTCATAAAAACTCTTTACAGCATTTAGTAACTTACCACCTATTCCATATACTTGCAACATCTGCCACATTGCTTCAGTATTCACTCTATCATATGCCTTTTCTAAATCCATAAATGAAATATAAACTTCCCTACCTTTATCTAAATACTGTTCACATATATGCTTCAATGTAAACACTTGATCTACACATCCCCTACCCACTCTAAAGCCTCCTTTCTCATCCAAAATTGTACTCTCTGTCTTACCTCTAATTCTTTCGATAATAACCCTACTGTACACTTTACCTGGTATGTATACTCAGTAAACTTATTCCCCTATAATTTTTAGTCCCCCTTCCCTTTACATAAAAGAACTATACAAGCTCTCTGCCAATCCCTAGGTACCTTCCCCTCTTTCATACATTTATTAAACAAAAATACCAACCACTCCAACACTATATCCCCCTGCTTTTAACATTTCTGTCATAATCCCGTCAGTCCCAGCTGCTTTACCCCCTTTCATTCTACGTAATGCCTCACACACATACCCACACTCGCATCCTGCACTTCTTCACTCCTAAAAGATGTATACCTCCCTGACCAGTGCATGACCATTGACTTTGTCAATGGTCCAAGTCGGACCGAAACGTCGTCGTAAGCTTCTCTCTTTTATGTGCGGGTTATTTGTGTATAGTGACCTCATTTGTTTACTCCTGAACATAGTCAAGCAAACGAGCATTTCTCCCTCGTTGAGCTGAATTTAAGGTACTTTTCATCGTGAAAGCAATCAAAATCATATCTATTTCTGTAATATATCTTCCATTCTATCAAATGAGACCAAAAAAACGAGAATACAATCATAAAAACCACACGAAAATACTGCTAAGGGGTGGCTAATTGCTGAGAAGTGAACTCCATTATTTATGCTCTGATTTCTTTCATTTTTGGTGTACGTTAAGAAGCATCTTTCCATCATACATTGCCCAAGTTTCAATACGATAGTCCAACAAACAAATGAGATACAATTCCCTAGATCAAGAGCATGAGCTCCTCACGAGCGTCAAGGAACCTGCCTTGAGGTCTGTTCGCTTATGGAAATTTTGCTCGCGTATGGAAGCAAAAAATTGACCCATCGACTACTTGTGTTTGGAAAAACTCGCACATGGATGTGTTCGCAAGTAGAGGTTCCACTGTATGTGAAAACATTCACTTCTTCCATACTCCATCTCTCCAATGTGATATCCAATTTTTCTTTATCTAAATCATTTGATACCCTCGTCACCTTACTCTTTTTCTATGTTCACTTTCAACTTTCTACCTTTACACACCCTCCCAAACTTGTCCACTAACCTTTGCAACTTTTCTTTAGAATCTCCCATAAGCACAGTATCATCAGCAAAAAGTAACTGTGTCAACTCCCATTTTGTATTTGGTTCCCCATAATTTAATCCCACCCCTCTCCTCAACACCTTAGCATTTACTTCTTTTACAACCCCATCCAAAAAAAAATTTAAACACCAGGTGCATTACACATCCCTTCAAAACCTACTTTTACTGTAAGTAATCTCCCCTTTTTACACACCCAACCTGAGCCTCCTATCCTCATAAAAACTTTTACAGCATTTAGTAACTTACTCCCTATTCCAAACTTGCAACATTGCCACATTGCCCCCTTCCACTCATCAATCCTTTTCTAAACCCATAAATGCCATGAAAACTTCTAAAACCTTTTACTAAATCTTTTCCCTATACTTTTAATGTAAACACAGCTACACATCCCCTCCCCACTCTGAAGCCTCCTTTTCACCCAAAATTGTACTCTCTGCTTCCCTCTAATTTTTTCAATAATAACCCTACTGTACACTTTCCCTGGTATGTAACTCATAAACTTTTTCCCCCTATTTTTTTTGCCCCCTTTTCCCCTTTTACTAAAAGAACATACACTCTCGCCAAACCCCAGGTACCTTCCCCTCTTTCATACATTTTTTAAAAACAAAAAACCAACCCACCCAACACTTTTCCCCCTGCTTTTAACATTTTTCATAACCCCTCACCCAGCTGCTTTACCCCCTTTCATTTACATAAGTCACGCACACCCCCCACACTCGCACCGCCTTCTTACTCCAAAAGATGTTACCTCCCTGCCATGCATGAAATTTCCACCCCCCCTCTTCTTCGACATTTCAAGTTCCTCAAAATTTTCCCGCCATTTAACCCTGCCCCAGCTCCCCATCAAACCCCCCCTACTTTTTTTTTTTAATTTGACAAATCCATTCATTCCTGGGCTTTCTTAACCTTTTGACTGTTTGGGGTCATGTGTAAAACGTCTTAGGGACCCCGTTTTTCTTTATATATACATGGACCCCCGGTTAACGATATTTTTTTCACTCCAGAAGTAGTTCAGTGCCAGTACTGACCGAATTTGTTCCCATAAAAAATATTGTAAAGTAGTTTAGTCCATTTCAGAACCCCCCAAAAATACACATACAAACGCACTTACATAAATACCACTTACCCTAATTGGGCCATTCGGAGGTATCGTTATGCGGGGGTCCCCTGTACTCAAAATCAAAGCGCTTTAAACAAGCAAGAGAAAGCGGGGGCCCCCATTGGGGGAAGGGTCTGTTGGTCCCCTGTGTACCCTAAAAAAAAAATCCGCAGCACGCAGTGCAAAAGAGAAAAAAAAACTTTACCGTTTTTTTCTTTTAATTTAAAAAGCCGATTTTTGTGGGCATTTTTTGATAGTATTTTTGGGTTTTATTCTCTTTCTTGGGCCCCATTTTATAGAATGGAAAACATTTTAAAAAGATGTGAATTTTTACTGGGGTTTTTATGAAAAGAACCTTGAAATGGAGTCAAAATAGGGGAAATTTTTGATTTTGCCGATGTTTAAAAAAAACAAAAAATGTTATTTTCCCAAAAAAATGTCCAATAGCCATTCTAATACAGCCAAGAATGGGGTTTTACATTATTTAAAAAATTATTTCAAAATTTTCAGTAGTTTCATAACAAAATCTTCATTTTTTGTTTGAATAAAAATTCAAAAAAAAGCAATATTAATACAGAGGGGCCCGGGGGACATACTGATGAACAAAGAAAATGTTTTTTTTAGAGCCAGGAATGTCTGCATTGTTTTATTTGGGCCCATTCTGAAATTGTCATATTTTTTTTAAATTTTTGGAAATTGGCCCAATTGCAAATTTTTTGACCCCATAAATTTGGGGTTTTGAAATCGGTAAATGGGGAGTTCTTGACTCAGCGATAAAAAAAAGAGTTTTAAAAAAAAATAGCTATGAGTTTGGTTGATTGGAACAAAGGAGTTAGTCGAAAATAGGGCTCAGAGTGGGTGAAATCACTGATTCATAATTATCACCGAGGTTGCTAACTTCACGAGAGCGTAATTCCATCAGTTTTCCATCAAATTTTGTTTTTTTTTGGTGTCATTGCAATCGAGAAAAGATTCTCTATCATTTCATAAGAAAAAATTATTTTGTTTTTCTTCAGAAATTTTGTGACACCAGGAGACACATCAGGATTTGGGATTGCGACAGTCAAGGGGTTAACTTGTTTATCTCCAAAATTTTTTCTTATTTTCATCAAAATTTCTTGACAGTGCCTCTCCCACTCTATCACCTGCTTTTCTTTTGCACTCTCTCACCACTCTCTTCACCTTTCTTTTACTCTTCATATACTCTGCTCTTCTTATAACACTTCTGCTTTGTAAAAACCTCTCATAGGCTACCTTTTTCTCTTTTATCACACCCTTTACTTCATCATTGCACCATTCACTCCTCTTTCCTCCTGCACCCACCCTCCTATAGCCACGAACTTCTGCTCCACATTATAATACTGCATTTTTTAAAACTATTCCAACCCTCTTAAACCCCCCCCTCCCCCCACTCTCATACTTGCACTAGCCCACCTTTCTGCCAATAGTTGCTTATATCTCACCCTAACTTCCTCCTCCCTTAGTTTATACACTTTCAGCTCTCTCTTACTTCTTGTTGCCATTTTCCTTTTGTCCCATCTACCTCTTACTCTAACTGTAGCTACAACTAAATAATGATCCGATATATCAGTTGCCCCTCTATAAACGTTTACATCCTGAAGCCTACCTATCAACCTTTTATCCACCAATACATAATCTAACAAACTACTTTCATTATGTGCTATATCATACCTTGTATACTTATTTATCCTCTTTTTCATAAAATATGTATTACTTATTACCAAACCTCCTTCTGCACATAGCTCAATTAAAGGCTACCCATTTACATTTACCCCTGGCACCCCAAATTTACCTGCTACTCCCTCCACAACATTTTTACCCACTTTAGTATTGAAATCCCCAACCACAAGTACTCTCACACTTAGTTCAAAACTCCCCATGCATTCACTCAACATTTCCCAAAATCTCTCTCTCTCCTCTACACTTCTCTCTTCTCCAGGTGCATAAATGCTTACTATAACCCACTTTTCACATCCAACCCTTATTTTACTCCACATAATCCTTGAATTTATACATTTATATTCCCTCTTTTCCTGCCATAACTTATCCTTCAACATTATTGCTACTCCTTCTTTAGCTCTAACTCTGTTTGAAACCCCTGACCTAATCCCATTTATTTCACCCCAGAGAAACTCTCCCACCCCCTTCAGCTTTGCTTCACATAAAGCCAGGACATCCAGCTTCTTCTCATTCATAACATCCACAATCATCTCTTTCTTATCATTTGCACATCATCCATGCACATTCAGACATCCCACTTTGACGGTTTTGTTCTTTTTCTTTTTAGTAGGCTATACAGGAAAAGGACTTACTAGCCCATTGTTCCCGGCATTTTAGTTGACTTTTACAACACGCATGGGTTACGGAGGAAAGATTTTATTCCACTTTCCCATGGAAGAACTTTTCTTTCTTTCAACACACCGGCCGTATCCCACCGAGGCGGGGTAGCCCAAAAGGAAAAACGAAAGTTTCTCATATTACATTTAGTAATATACAGTAAGGCCCCGCTTTACAGTGTTTCACCTTACAGCGTTCTGCTAATACGGCGATGTCAAATTATGACCAAAATTTGCTATACGGCAGGCGGTCTTTTAAATACGGTGCCCCCACCCGGTTTGTTTACATTTTCTGTGACCACATCTATTATGTCAGGAAACTTTCCAAAATTTAAAGTGTTTTAAAGTTACTGCATATTTTATATGTTCTCTGATAATTATACTTATGTGTACCTGACTTAAATTACTTAC
>NC_069411.1:54935605-54967942 GCF_026875155.1 Cherax quadricarinatus
TTTAAAAAAATTTTTAACCTTTCGGGGCCCGTCCCGTAATCTCGCTTTACGTTCAGGGCCCAAAACCCTAGATCTACCCCATGAGCTCCTCGCTCTGATAAGCTGTGAGTGGTAAATTTGGGCCTAGATATGAGAGAATACATCTTTGAGGTATGTGTGCACCACACAAATCCTGCAGCACACAGTGTATAATGAGAGAAAAAAACTGAGACCATGATTTTCGATTAAAGCAGCGACTTTGCAGTGTTTTTTCGTATGTTTGTTATAGTTATATTTGTGATTTCTTGGTCTCATTTGATAGAATGGAAGACATATTACAGAAATAGAGATTATTTTGATTGGTTTTAGCACTGAAAATGGCTTGAAACGGAGCTCAAAGTAGCAGAAATGTTAAATTTTTTGCCGATGTTCAAGAGTAAACAAACGACCTTACACTAATACGTGCTAGCTGGTGGGTCTAATATACATTCACAAATGTGGTGATGATATTTGTACAATTATTACAATATTGCATAACAGTAATCTTCTCTTTTTTGGTGTGAATAAAAATTCATTATGTGAATAAAAAATAAAAATGGAATTCATTTGTAAAGCCTCAAAACATAACTAATGAACAGAGGAAATGTTAGTTTAGTGCCAGGAATACCTACATTGTTTATTTTGGACCCTATTTTAAATTGGAATATTTTGAACTTTGTGTTAAATTGGCCAAATTACAAATTTCTGATCAGTTGACTTGGCGATTTCTTGTGTTCAATCGATAGAAGAGAAGTAATACTAGTGAAATAGCTAAGAATTTGGTCGACTGGAATAATGTAACTGGCCTAAAATGGGAGTTAAAGTCGGCAAAATCGCGATTTGTAAATATTTCTGACACATCAAAATTCGCGAGAGCATAATTTCGTCAATTTTCCATCAAATTTCGTACTTTTTGTTTTACTACCTTCAGAAAACGATTCTCTACCATTTCATAAGTAAAAATAACAAAATTTTGGGGGGAAAATTGTTGGACCCTGGTGTGCACTTAGAAATTTGGCCTCTGGACCCTGAAAGGGTTAAATCTTTCAAACCAACCTTTGCTAGCCTTAAATTCACCAATATGAGCACTAGTTCCAGCTATTTTTCCTGTTCACATGGGTGCTAGTCGACTGGTGTGGGTCGCATCCTGGAGACATGGTTAAGGACCCCAATGGAGAATAAGTAGGCAGTCCTCGTGACACACTGGACTTTTTTTAGGTTATCCTGGGTGCTAACCCTCTGGGGTTAATTTGTTTCTTCTTTCTTCTATCTTCTCGTATTCTCAATAAGCCACACCAACAATGTGCTACAAGCAGCAGCAGCTGACGGTGCCACAGCAGCAAGCAGCTAATGGTCTACAAGCATTAACAGCAGCTGACAGTGCTACAGCAGCAGCAGCACTATGGTGCTACAGCACAGCAGCGACGGTGCTATAAGCAACAGCATCAGCAGCAGACCGGTGCTAAACAGCAAGCAGCAGCAACTGATGTTGGCTAACAGCAGCAGTCAGCATGCCTGACAGTGCTACAGCCAGCAGCAGCAGCTGAGGTGCTACAGCAACAACAGCTGATGGTGGCTACAGCAGGCAACAGCAGACGGTGCTACAGGAGCAGCAGCAGCATCTGATTGGTGCTACAGTAGCAGCAGCAGCAGCAGGCAGCTGACAGTGCTACAGCAGCAGCAGCAGCTGACAGTGCTGCTACAGCCAGCAGCAGCAGTAGACGTGCAACAGTAAGCAGCAGCACTGACAGGCTACAGCAGCGCAGCTGACAGTGCTACAGCACAGCAGCAGCACTGACAGTGCTACAGCAGCAAGCAGCGATGTGCTTGCAGCAGCAGCAGCAGCAGTACTACAGCAGCACCAGCTGATGGTACTACAGAGCAGCAGCAGCAGCCTGATGGTGCTTACATCAGCAGCTGCAGCTGATATGTGGCACAGGCAGCTGCAATCAGTCCAGCAGCAGCAGCAGCTGACCGTGGGACGATAGTATTTCGATAATATTTCTCACCCTTTTTACCACAGGGTTGGCTCTAGAAGTTTTCTTTGGGCTCATGGTGGCCTTATTTTAGCAGTTAAAAGCACTAAAAACCTGGAATAAATACAAAATATTTCGAATATGTATGCTTGGGAAGCAACGCTCTGTCTGTAAACTTTTGGCACACTTCCTGAAAGCAGCCACTAGGCGTGCTGAGGCGACAGACTTGTGGAACGCGTACCGGACAAATGCAAGTCAGTCTTTCAACGTACGTCGGGGTCAAACTTTACGCTGAAAAGCATCGCAGGTCGGTTTTAACGTAGGTTGGGGACATAATATGTTGGGGGTCCACTGTATATGTGTGGCGGCGCGGCCAACGAGAGTTTGTCTGGAGACAGGACATAATACTCCTTGAATATTTTGCTATCACAACTCTACAAGCTTATTTATCTATCACAGTCATCTAATATAAAATAATAAACAATATAAATAACATAGAAAACCTGATATATACTCTAGCATGAAATAAAATATGTCATTATGTAACTGGTGGAGGCAGTAACACCTCTCCCTCCTTTGTTGTGGTAAACAATGCCATCTAGTGATTGGCCTTTTTGATGCCGTCTATTAATATAATTATTATATTGTAGTACTTATTATTTACAGTGGACCCCCGCATAGCGAAACTTAATCCGTGCAAGAGGGCTGTCCGTTTATGCGATAATGTTCGCTATGCAATTAATTTACCCCATAAGAAATAATGGAAATAAATTAATCCGTGCAGACAAAACACCAAAAGTATGAAAAAAAATTTTTTTTACCACAAAAAAATGTTAATTTTAGTACAACACAAACTGAAAAAAGGCATGCACAATACATGACACTTACTTTATTGAAGATCCGGTGATGATTGATGGATGGGAGGAGGGAGAGAAGTGTTAGTGTTTAGAAGGGAATCCCCTTCCATTAGGACTTGAGGTAGCAAGTCCTTTCTCCTGGGGTTACTTCCCTTCTTCTTTATATGCCACTAGGACCAGCTTCAGAGTCGCTGGACTTCTTTTCGCACAACATATCTGTCCATAGTGGCCTGTACCTCGCGTATCCTTTATGATTTGTCATATAAAGTGGTTCACAACAGTGTCTTGTAACAGTCACCAGCACGGCTTGCAATAGCTGTGTGATGGTGATTTTCATCAAAAAAGGTTTGCACTTCAAGCCCATTTGCACAACCATTTCCTTAATCTTTGAAGTAGGCAATACCTTCAATTATTCTGCTCTCCCCATCCGTTTGAACCATTTCCCCTGTTCCTGGCCTCTTGCTCTTAAGTTGATCTATCAGCTCAATCAGTGGTTGTTCTTCATGTCCTCCTCACACCAACTCTTCCACATCCTCCCCACTAACCCTCCAACCCCAAGGACTTCCCCAATTCCCAATTGATTCCTCAATGGTATAACTACTCCTCTCAGGTTTACCTCAAACCCTTCAAAATCCCTTTTGTCTACACATTCTGGCCACAGTTTCTTCAAGGCAGAAGTTCCAAGGTTCTCTCTTATGTCACCTCCCTCCCAAGCCTACCTATAAGGTTTCCACAATTGAGGATATTAAAGTGATCCTTCCCTTCCAAAACTCTTTTAGAGTCAATCGAGTGTCTGTGGTCACTTCAAAGGCACTTTTGAACAGAGCATTTGTGTACAGTTTCTTGAAAGTTGGAAATGACCTGCTGGTCCATGGCTGCAGGATAGGATGGTATTAGGAGGCAAAAACTTCACCTTAATGAAGCTCTTTCCCCAATAAAGTCGCTCGCCACGTCTGTAGGATGACCAGGGGCATTGGTCTAACACCAGGAGGCACTTAAGGTCCTAAATTCTTTTCAGTTTAGGTAAATCTTCACATTGGGGCAAAATGCATGGTGTAACCAGTTTTTAAACAAATACCTATGACCCCATGCCATACCTGTTTTCCCCCACAGCAAACACAAATTAACCTTAGGACATTCTTGTTGCCTGAACGCCTGGGAGTGGTTCAGAGTGATACACTAATAAAAGGCTTAACTTTGCAATCACCACTAGCATTTTGGCACACATCAACAAAGTAAGCCTGTCCTTTCATTCATAGGCTTTATGTCCTGGGAGTGCCTTTTCCTCCGATAATTTAGGTCTCTGCTTGGCATTTTTCTTCCAGAACAGGCCCCTGTTTCATCCACAATTAGAAACACTTGTTCAGGTTTCCAGTCCTTCAGTTTCCTATGTATCCTTAATCATGCACATATTTTTTCATCAGAGCGCTTTGTGGTCCGAACTGGCAGCCTCACCAAGCGTAATCACACTATGGATGCCACTACGCTTCTTAAATCTCTCAAACCAAACCTTTGGCTGGCCTTAAATACACATCACTCATCACTAGTTGCGGCATTTTTTTAATTAAATCGTCTTGCAACTTCCTAGGGCCTTTTCAACATATGATTCGCTTGAGAGACGCTATCTCCCTGCTCCTAGCTGTTTTTCATTTATGGTCCGACACGCCAATAAGAGGTCTCTCAAGCATCATAGCGAGAGTCGCCGTGGCGGTATGCTGGGGTGGGATGTGAGTGTAGGGGTGTAATCGGAGAGCAACAGCGGACATTGTGAATGGTAGTATACGAAGTTTTGGGCCTTGTGTTGGGCTTACGTAGGTCTCTGCGAGCGCGATGATGCGAGTGATCCGTGAGTGAGCGGTGAGGCTGCCGGGACCTCAGTCAGGAGTAGAACTGTACAGCATGATTTGATTTTTGGTTTCTTGTACAACCTGACCAGGTCGGTGATAACGTACCCACTTTTCATTCTTATCAATGATCTCTTTCTTCTTTCAATGGGTTTCTTACCCCTTTTGAGGTGTAGGGTTGGCACTAGAAGCTTTCTTGGGGCCCATGGTCATTATTTTTCCCCACAAACAGCACCGAAAACACTGTAATAATACGAAATATTCCGAGTGTATGCTTGAATGTTACCGCGGAGGCTGGCTGGTAAACAATGGGACGGGCGGCACATGTGAGGCTGGCTGAGGGCGCACATTGGACGCGTCTCGGACGAAGGTCGCTGAGCGGGTTTTTGTCCACTATGCGGGGCAAAATTTTAGCGAACAAAGCGTTCGCTATGCTGATTGTTCGCTATGCAAGGCGTTCGCTATGCGGGGGTCCACTGTATATGTATTATACATTTTTTTTAACAAGTCGGCCGTCTCCCACCGAGGCAGGGTGACTGAAAAAGAAAGAAAATCCCCAAAAAGAAAATACTTTCATCATCATTCAACACTTTCACCTCACTCACACATAATCACAGTTTTTGCAGAGGTGCTCAGAATGCAACAGTTTAGAAGCATATATGCATAAAGATAAACAACATATCCCTCCAAACTGCTAATATCCCGAAACCTCTCCTTTAAAGTGCAGGCATTGTACTTTACATTCCCAAGACTCAAGTCCGGTTACATAAAAATAACCGGTTTCCCTGAATCCCTTCATTAAATATTACCTTGCTCACACTCCAACAGCTCTTCAGGTCCCAAATACCATTTGTCTCCATTCCTTTCTAACAAGCCTCACACATGCTTGCTGGAAGTCCCAGGCCCCGTCGCCCACAAAATCCTCACCTCCTTTACCCCTCCCTCAACCTTTTCGAGGATTAACCCTACCCTTGCCTTCCTTTCCCTACAGATTTATACGCTCTCCATGTCATTTCTACTTTGATCCATTCTCTCTTAAATGACCAACCACCAAAAAAATCCCCCTTTGGGCAACCCCTCTTCACCCTCTGCACTAATACTTTTATTAACTCCACACCTCCTAACTTCCACACTCTGAATTTTCTGCTATCATATTTACACCACACATTGCCCCTTAGACAGGACCATCTCCACTGCCTCCAACCGCCTCCTCGCTGCAGCTTACAACCCAAAGCTTCACACCGCATATAAGAAGTTGGTACATTATACTTTCATACATTCCTCTTTGCCTCCATAGATAAATTTTTTTTGTCTCCACTTATACCTCAACACACACTCACCTGTTTTCCTTCTCAATTCTATGATTAACCTCAGCCTACATTAATCCATTCACTGACACGTCAACTCCAATACATATCTGAAAACATCACTTCTTCCATATTCCTCTCCCCAGTTTGATATCCATTTTGGTCTTTATCTAAATCATTTGATACCCTCATCACCTTACTCTTTTCTATGTTCACTTTCAACTTTCTGTCCTTTACACGCTCTCTCAACTCATCCACAACCTTTGCATTTTCTTTAAATCTCCCAAAGCGCAGTACATCAGCAAAAAGTAACTGTGTCAATTCCCATTTTGTATTTGATTTCCCCATAATTTAATCCCACCCCTCTCCCAAACACCCTAGCATTTACTTCTTTTTAACGCCCATCTATAAATATATTGAACAATCATGGTGACATTACACATCCCTGTCTAAGACCTACTTTTTACCGGGAAGGAGTCTCCCTCCTCTTCTACACACCCTAACCTGACCTCACTATCCTCATAAAAACTCTTTACAGCATTTATAACTTACCACCTATTCCATATAATTGCAACATCTGCCACATTGCTTCATATTCACTCTATCATATGCCTTTCTAAAATCCATAAATGAAATATAAACTTCCTACCTTTATCTAATACTGTTCACATATATGCTTCAATGTAAACACTTGATCTACACTCCCCTACCCACTCTAAAGCCTCCTTTCTCATCCAAATTGTATTTCCTACTCTCTGTCTTACCTCTAATTCTTTCGATAATAACCCTACTGTACACTTTACCTGGTATGTATACTCAGTAAACTTATTCCCCAATAATTTTGAGTCCCCCCTTCCTTTACCTAAAAGAACTATACAAGCTCTCTGCCAATCCCTAGGACCTTCCCCTCTTTCATTACATTATTAAACAAAAATACCAACCACTCTAACACTATATCCCCCTGCTTTTAACATTTCTGTCATAATCCCGTCAGTCCCCAGCTGCTTTACCCCCTTTCATTCTACGTATTGCCTCACACACATACCCACACTCGCATCCTGCACTTCTTCACTCCTATAAGATGTAACCTCCCTGACCAGTGCATGACCATTGACTTTGTCAATGGTCCAAGTCGGACCGAAACGTCGTCGTAAGCTTCTCTCTTTTATGGTGCGGGTTTGATTTTGTGTATAGTGACCTCATTTGTTTACTTCTGAACAAGTCAAGCAAACGAGCATTCTCCCTCGTGAGCCTGAATTTAAGGTACTTTCATCGTGAAAGCAATCAAAATCATAATCTATTTTCTGTAATATATCTTCCATTCTATCAAATGAGAAACCCAAAAAAAAAACGAGAATACAATCATAAAAACCACACGAAAATACTGCTAAGGGGTGGCTAATTGCTGAGATAGTGAACTCCATTATTTATGCCTGCTGATTTCTTTCATTTTTGGTGTACGTTAAGAAGCATCTTTCCATCATATACAATGCCCATTTTTCAATACATAGTCCCAACAAACAAAGAGATACAATTCCCTAGATCAAGAGCATGAGCTCCTCACGAGCGTCAATGTACCTCCTTGAGGTCTGTTCAGCTTATTGAAATTTTGCCTCGCGTATGGAAGCAAAAAATTTGACCCATCGACACTTGTGTGTGGAAAAACTCGCACATGGATGTGTTCGCAGTAGAGGTTCCACTGTATGTGAAAACATTCACTTCTTCCTACTCTCATCTCTCCAATGTGATATCCAATTTTTTCTTTATCTAAATCATTTTGATACCCTC
Organism: Cherax quadricarinatus; assembly: GCF_026875155.1. Taxonomy (NCBI): domain Eukaryota; kingdom Metazoa; phylum Arthropoda; class Malacostraca; order Decapoda; family Parastacidae; genus Cherax; species Cherax quadricarinatus. Next base: position 54,943,396 of record NC_069411.1, read on the forward strand.
GTCACCTTACTCATTTTCATGTCACTTTCAACTTCTACCTTTACACACCCTCCAAACTGTCCACTAACCTTGCAACTTTTTCTTTATTAGAATCTCCCATAAGCAAGTATCATCAGCAAAAAGTAACTGTGTCAACTCCCATTTTGTATTTGTTCCCCATAAATTAATCCCACCCCTCTCCTCAACACCTTAGCATTTACTTCTTTTACAACCCCATCCAAAAATATATTCAACAACCATGGTGACATTACACATCCCTGTCTAAGACCTACTTTTACTGTGAAGTAATCTCCCTCTCTTCTACACACCCTAACCTGAGCCTCACTATCCTCATAAAAACTCTTACAGCATTTATAACTTACTACCTATTCCAATACTTGCAACATCTGCCACATTGCTCCCCTATCCACTCTATCATATGCCTTTTCTAAATCCATAAATGCCATGAAAACTTCTCTACCTTTATCTAAATACTGTTCCTATACATGCTTCAATGTAAACACTTGAGCTACACATCCCCTACCCACTCTGTAGCCTCCTTTCTCATCCAAAATTGTACTCTCTGTCTTACCTCTAATTCTTTCAATAATAACCCTACTGTACACTTTACCTGGTATGTATACTCAGTAAACTTATTCCCCTATAATTTTTAGTCCCCTTTCCCTTTACATAAAAGAACTATACAAGCTCTCTGCCAATCCCTAGGTACCTTCCCCTCTTTCAATACATTTATTAAACAAAAATACCAACCACTCCAACACTATATCCCCCTGCTTTTAACATTTCTGTCATAATCCCGTCAGTCCCAGCTGCTTTACCCCCTTTCATTCTACATAATGCCTCACGCACATCCCCACACTCGCATCCTGCACTTCTTCACTCCTAAAAGATGTATACCTCCCTGACCAGTGCATGAAATTTCCACCTCCCCGTCTTCATCGACATATACAAGTTTCCTCACATATTCCCCCATTTAAACACAATGCCCTCCACTCCCACTCTACAACTCCCGCTACTCTGTTTTAACTGACAAATCCATTCAGTCTCTAGGCTTTCCTTGAACCATTTTGACTGTTCGGTCCCATGTGTATATACGGTCCTTTACGAGCCACCGTTTTTGACTTATATATACAGTGGACCCCCGGTTAACGATATTTTTTCACTCCAGAAGTATGTTCAGGTGCCAGTACTGACCGAATTTGTTCCATAAGAAATATTGTGAAGTAGATTAGTCCATTTCAGCCCCCAAACATAACCATACAAACGCACTTACATAAATACACTTACACAATATGGGTCACATTCGGAGGTAATCGTTATGCGGGGTCCACTGTACCCAGAAATACAAAGCAGCTTTCAAATCAAGCAAGAGAAAGCTGGTAGGCCCACATGGTAAGAGAATGGGTCCTGTGTGGCAGTGAGTAACCATATAAAAAAACTCCTGCAGCACTGCGTGCATAATGAGAAAAAAAAACTCGCCGTTTTTTCCTTTTAATTAAAATGCCGATTTTGTGGTCCTATTTTCGTATGTATTTTGTGGTTGGTATTGCTCACTTTCTTAGGTCTCCAATTGATAGAATGGAAAACATTATAGAAATAGATGTTGGATTTGACTGGGTTTACCTAGAAAAGAAACCTTGAAATGGAGCTCAAAATAGGGGAAATGTTTGATTTTTGCAGATGTTCAAAAGTAAACAAATGATGTTAATTTTCCAATAAATTTCCAAGTAGCCATTCTAATATGCAGCCAAGAATGGTTGACATTTTACAATTATACATAATGCAGTAGTCTGCATCAACAGTAAATCTACTATTTTTTTTGTTTGAATAAAAATCAAAATAAAAGCAATATTAATATCAGAGGGCCTGGAGACATGACTGATGAACAAAGAAAATGTTATTTTAGAGCCAGGAATGTCTGCATTGTTCATTCTGGACCCTATTCTGAAATTGTCATATTTTTTAATTTTCGTGAAATTGGCCAAATTGCAAATTTCTGACCACATAATTGGGTTGTTGAAATCGGTAAATGGGCAGTTTCTTGTACTCATCGATGAAAACATTAGAGTTCTAAAGAAATAGCTATGAGTTTGGTTGATTGGAACAAAGGAGTTAGCCGAAAATAGGGCTCAGAGTGGGTGAAATCACTGATTCATAATTATCACCGAGGTTGCTAACTTCACGAGAGCGTAATTCCATCAGTTTTCCATCAAATTTTGTTTTTTTTTGGTGTCATTGAATCGAGAAAAAAAAAAAGATTCTCCTATCATTACATAAGAAAAAATTATTTTGTTTTTCTCAGAATTTTGTGACACCAGAGACACATCAGATTTGGGATTGCACAGTCAAGGGTTAACTTGTTTATCTCCAAAATTTTTTCTTATTTTCATCAAAATTTCTTGACAGTGCTTCTCCCACTCTATCACCTGCTTTTCTTTTGCACTCTCTCACCACTCACTTCACCTTTCTTTACTCTTTCATATACTCCTGCTCTTCTTATAACACTTCTGCTTTGTAAAAACCTCTCATAGGCTACTTTTTCTCTTTTATCCACCGGGCCCGCACCTCCACCCCTTTACTTCACATTGCACCATTCACTCCTCTTCCTCTGCCCCACCTCCTATAGCCACGAACATCTGCTCAACATTATAATACTGGCATTTTTTAAAAAACTAATCCAGAGAAAACAGAGAAAATAGAAAAACCAAACGAAGACAGTTAGAAACAAAAAATAAGAAGACCAGAAACAGAATATCCAACATCAAAAAAGCCAGAGAAAAACAACCAATAAGAGATAAAAATCGCCAAAAACCTCACCAATCAACCAGAGACGAAACGTTTATGGGGATCAAAGCACACACCAGTCAGTGGAGCCCCGCCCTCACAATCACCAACCCCCCCACCCCCCCCCCCACTCACCGAACCACACCGCCAAGCCCGGACTCGGCGCGCTCACAACACACGCCACGCAACCCCCCCAACCCCGGTCCCCCCTCCCCCACTCACATACTTGCACAGCCCACCTTTCGCCAAAGTTGCTTATATCTCACCCTAACTTCCTCCTCCTTAGTTTATACACTTTCAGCTCTCTCTTACTTCTTGTTGCCATTTTCCTTTTGTCCCATCACCTCTTACTCTAACTGTTAGCTACAACTAACTGAATGACCCGATAAATCAGTTTGGCCCTCTATAAACGTTTACCTCCTGATGCCCTACCTATCAACCTTTATCCACCACTACATAATCTAACTAACCACTTTCATTATGTGCTATATCATACCTTGTATACTTATTTTCCTCTTTTTCATAAAATATGTATTACTTATACCAAACCTCCTTCTGCACATATCTCCAATTAAAGGCTACCCATTTACATTTACCCCTGGCACCCACAAATTTACCTGCTACTCACCTCCACAACATTTTACCCACTTAGTATTGAAATCCCCAACCACAAGTACTCACACACTTAGTTCAAACTCCCCATGCATTCACTCAAAACATTTCCCAAAATCTCTCTCTCTCCTCTACACTTCTCTCTTCTCCCAGTGCATAAATGCTTACTTATAACCCACTTTCACATCAACCCTTATTTTACTCCCCATAATCCTTGAATTTTTACATTTATATCCCTCTATTTCCTCCATAACTTATCCTTCAACTTATTGTCTACTCTTCTTTAGCCCTAACTCTTGTTGAAACCCCCTGACCTAATCCCATTTTATTTCACCCAGAGAACTCTCCCACCCCTCAAGCTTTGCTCACATAAAGCCAGGACATCCATCTCTTCTCATTCATAACATCCACAATCACTCTTTCTTATCATTTGCACATCATCCATGCACATTCAGTACATCCCACTTTGACGGTTTTGCTCTATTCTTTTTAGTAGCTATACAGGAAAAGGACTTACTATGCCCATTGTTCCCGCATTTAGTTTGACTTTACAACACGCATGGTTACGGAGGAAAGATTTTAATCCACTTTCCCATGGAAGAAACTTTTCTTTCTTCAACACACCGCCGTATCCCACCGAGGCGGGTAGCCCAAAAAGGAAAAAACGAAAGTTTCTCATATTAATTTAGTAATATACAGTAAGGCCCCGCTTGTACTGGGGATTCACCTTTACAGCGTTCCTGTCAAATACGGCCGATGTCAAATTATGACCAAAATTTGCTATAACGGCAGGCGGTCTTTTTAAATACGGTGCCCCCACCCGTTGTTTTACATTGTCTGTGACCACATCTTTATGTCAGGAAACTTTTCCAAAATTTAAAGTGTTTTAAGTACTGCATATTTTATATGTTCTCCTGATAATTATACTTATGTGTCCTGTACTTAAATGTACTACACACTGTGCTGGTGTGCAGGTACACATTAAAATCGCTAATCACTCTCCTACTCATGATGCCAATACTATGTAATAAAAATCCTCTTGGCACACTAAATTCTTATTTTTTAAATCAATATAGGTCATTTTCATTAATCATCTATGATATTTTTCTCAAATTATATAGGAAACCCTTTACATAGCATATAAACATGATACATACACTCAGAATAAAAACTGATGTAAATATGAGATTTGTTTACAAAGCAGCTATGTAGGTAGTGTCGGAAGAATTACGTTTTCTCTAGTCAAACACTGGGGGGTAACTGTAGAAAAATATTCTTTTCGTATGCCTTTACTCTATGTATAGCAATTCACGACCCTTGTGGGTTTAATGCTTTTTATAATAATAATAATCATTATTATTTTTTTTTTTTCAACAAGTCGGCCGTCTCCCACCGAGGCAGGGTGACCCAAAAAAGAAAGAAAATCCCCAAAAAGAAAATACTTTCATCATCATTCAACACTTTCACCACACTCGTACATTATCACTGTTTTTGCAGAGGTGCTCAGAATACAACAGTTTAGAAGCATACACATATAAAGATACACAACATATCCCTCCAAACTGCCAATATCCCAAACCCCTCCTTTAAAGTGCAAGCATTGTACTTCCCATTTCCAGGACTCAAGTCCGACTATATGAAAATAACCGGTTTCCTTTATCCCTTCACTAAATATTACCCTGCTCACACTCCAACAGATCGTCAGGTCCCAAGTACCATTCGTCTCCATTCACTCCTATCTAACACGCTCATGCACGCTTGCTGGAAGTCCAAGCCCCTTGCCCACAAAACCTCCTTTACCCCCTCTCTCCAACCCTTTCGAGGACGACCCCTACCCCGCCTTCCTTCCCCTATAGATTTATATGCTTTCCATGTCATTCTACTTTGATCCATTCTCTCTAAATGACCAAACCACCTCAACAACCCCTCTTCTGCCCTCTGACTAATACTTTTATTAACTCCACACCTTTTCCTAATTTCCACACTCCGAATTTTCTGCATAATATTTACACCACACATTGCCCTTAAACAGGACATCTCCACTGCCTCCAACCGTCTCCTCGCTGCTGCATTTACCACCCAAGCTTCACACCTATATAAGAGTGTTGGTTCTACTATACTTTCATACATTCCCTTCTTTGCCTCCATAGATAACGTTTTTTGACTCCACATATACCTCAAACGCACCACTCACCTTTTTTCCCTCATCAATTCTATGATTAACCTCATCCTTCATAAATCCATCCGCCGACACGTCAACTCCCAAGTATCTGAAAACATTCACTTCTTCCATACTCCTCCTCCCGAATTTGATATCCAATTTTTCTTTATCTAAATCATTTGACACCCTCATCACCTTACTCTTTTCTATGTTCACTTTCAACTTTCTACCTTTACACACATTCCCAAACTCATCCACTAACCTTTGCAATTTTTCTTTAGAATCTCCCATAAGCACAATATCATCAGCAAAAAGTAACTGTGTCAATTCCCATTTTGAATTTGATTCCCCAAAATTTAATCCCACCCCTCTCCCGAACACCCTAGCATTTACTTCCTTTACAACCCCATCTATAAATATATTAAACAACCATGGTGACATTACACATCCCTGTCTAAGACCTACTTTTACCGGGAAGTAGTCTCCTCTCTTCTACACACCTAACCTTAGCCTCACTATCCTCATAAAAGCTCTTTACAGCATTTAATAACTTACCACCTATTCCATATACTTGCAACATCTGCCACATTGCTCCTCTATCCACTCTATCATATGCCTTTTCTAAATCCATAAATGCAATAAAAACTTCCCTACCTTTATCTAAATACTGTTCACATATATGCTTCAATGTAAACACTTGATCTACACATCCCCTACCCACTCTGAAACCTCCTTGCTCATCCGCAATCCTACATTCTGTCTTACCTCTAATTCTTTCAATTATAATCCTACTCAGTAAACTTATTCCTCTATAATTTTTACAGTCTCTTTTGTCCCCTTTCCCTTTATATAAAGGGACTATACATGCTCTCCGCCAATCCCTAGGTACCTTCCCTTCTTTCATACATTTATTAAACAAAAGTACCAACCACTCCAACACTATATCCCCCCCTGCTTTTAACATTTCTGTCATGATGCCATCAGTTCCAGCTGCTTTACCCCCTTTCATTTTACGTAAAGCCTCACGTACCTCCCCCACACTTACATTCTGTTCTTCTTCACTCCTAAAAGATGGTATACCTCCCTGACCGTGCATGAAATTACTGCCTCTGTTTTCTTCCTTAACATTTAAAAAGTTCCTCAAAATATTCTCGCCATCTACCTAATACCTCCATCTCCCCATCTACTAACTCCCCTACTCTGTTTTTAACTGACAAATCCATGCTTTCCCTAGGCTTTCTTAACTTGTTTAACTCACTCCAAAATTTTTTTCTTATTTTCATTAAAATTTCTTGACAGTGCCTCTCCCACTCTCATCTGCTCTCCTTTTGCACTCTCTCACCACTCTCTTTACCTTTCTTTTACTCTCCATATACTCTGCTCTTCTTGTAACACTTCTGCTTTGTAAAAACCTCTCATAAGCTACCTTTTTCTCTTTTATCACACCCTTTACTTCATCATTCCACCAATCACTCCTCTTTCCTCCTGCCCCCACCCTCCTATAACCCAAACTTCTGCCCCACATTCTAATACTGCATTTTTAAAACTATTCCAACCCTATTCAACCCCCCACTACTTATCTTTGCACTAGCCCACCTTTCTGCCAATAGTCGCTTATATCTCACCCGAACTTCCTCCTCCCTTAGTTTATACACTTTCACCTCCCTCTTACTTGCTGTTGCCACCTTCCTCTTTTCCCATCTACCTCTTACTCTAACTGTAGCTACAACTAAATAATGATCCGATATATCAGTTGCCCCTCTATAAACATGTACATCCTGGAGCCTACCCATCAACCTTTTATCCACCAATACATAATCTAATAAACTACTTTCATTACGTGCTACATCATACCTTGTATATTTATTTATCCTCTTTTTCATAAAATATGTATTACTTATTGCCAAATCTCTTTCTACACATAGCTCAATTAAAGGCTCCCATTTACATTTACCCCTGGCACCCCAAATTTACCTACTCTCCCTCCATAAAATTTTTACCCACTTTAGCATTAAAATCCCCAACCACCATTACTCTCACACTTGATTCAAAACTCCCCACGCATTCACTCAACAATCTCCAAAATCTCTCTCTCTCCTCTACACTTCTCTCTTCTCCAGGTGCATACACGCTTATTATAACCAACTTTTCACATCCAATCTTTATTTTACTCCACATAATCCTTGAATTAATACATTTATAGTCCCTCTTTTCCTGCCATAGCTTATCCTTCAACATTATTGCTACTCCTTCTTTAGCTCTAACTCTATTTGAAACCCCTGACCTAATCCCATTTATTCCTCTCCACTGAAACTCTCCCACCCCCTTCAGCTTTGTTTCACTTAAAGCCAGGACATCCAGCTTCTTCTCATTCATAACATCCACAATCATCTCTTTCTTATCTGCACAAGATCCACGCATATTCGGACTTCCCTTTTTGACAATTTTCTTCTTCTTCTTCTTCTTCTTATTATTATTATTATTAATAATAATAATAATAATATTATTATTAATATTAATAATATTATTATTTTTTTTATTATTATTATCACACTGGCCGATTCCCACCAAGGCAGGGTGGCCCGAAAAAGAAAAACTTTCACCATCATTCACTCCATCACTGTCTTGCCAGAAGGGTGCTTTACACTACAGTTTTTAAACTGCAACATTAACACCCCTCCTTCAGAGTGCAGGCACTGTACTTCCCATCTCCAGGACTCAAGTCCGGCCTGCCGGTTTCCCTGAATCCCTTCATGAATGTTACTTTGCTCACACTCCAACAGCACGTCAAGTATTAAAAACCATTTGTCTCCATTCACTCCTATCAAACACGCTCATGCATGCCTGCTGGAAGTCCAAGCCCCTCGCACACAAAACCTCCTTTACCCCCTCCCTCCAACCTTTCCTAGGCCGACCCCTACCCCGCCTTCCTTCCACTACAGACTGATACACTCTTGAAGTCATTCTGTTTCGCTCCATTCTCTCTACATGTCCGAACCACCTCAACAACCCTTCCTCAGCCCTCTGGACAACAGTTTTGGTAATCCCGCACCTCCTCCTAACTTCCAAACTACGAATTCTCTGCATTATATTCACACCACACATTGCCCTCAGACATGACATCTCCACTGCCTCCAGCCTTCTCCTCGCTGCAACATTCATCACCCACGCTTCACACCCATATAAGAGCGTTGGTAAAACTATACTCTCATACATTCCCCTCTTTGCCTCCAAGGACAAAGTTCTTTGTCTCCACAGACTCCTAAGTGCACCACTCACTCTTTTTCCCTCATCAATTCTATGATTCACCTCATCTTTCATAGACCCATCCGCTGACACGTCCACTCCCAAATATCTGAATACGTTCACCTCCTCCATACTCTCTCCCTCCCTAATCTTTTTGTTATCCTCATAACCTTACTCTTTCCTGTATTCACCTTTAATTTTCTTCTTTTGCACACCCTACCAAATTCATCCACCAATCTCTGCAACTTCTCTTCAGAATCTCCCAAGAGCACAGTGTCATCAGCAAAGAGCAGCTGTGACAACTCCCACTTTGTGTGTGATTCTTTATCTTTTAACTCCACGCCTCTTGCCAAGACCCTCGCATTTACTTCTCTTACAACCCCATCTATAAATATATTAAACAAACCCACGGTGACATCAACACATCCTTGTCTAAGGTCTACTTTTACTGGGAAAAAAATTTCCCTCTTTCCTACATACTCTAACTTGAGCCTCACTATCCTCGTAAAAACTCTTCACTGCTTTCAGTAACCTACCTCCTACACCATACAGTTGCAACATCTGCCACATTGCCCCCCTATCCACCCTGTCATACGCCTTTTCCAAATCCATAAATGCCACAAAGACCTCTTTAGCCTTATCTAAATACTGCTCACTTATATGTTTCACTGTAAACACCTGGTCCACACACCCCCTACCTTTCCTAAAGCCTCCTAGTTCATCTGCTATCCTATTCTCCGTCTTACTCTTAATTCTTTCAATTATAACTCTACCATACACTTTACCAGGTACACTCAACAGACTTATCCCCCTATAATTTTTGCACTCTCTTTTATCCCCTTTGCCTTTATACAAAGGAACTATGCCCACCTGCTTTTAACATTTCTATCTTTATCCCATCAATCCCGGCTGCCTTACCCCCTTTCATTTTACCTACTGCCTCACGAACTTCCCCCACACTCACAACTGGCTCTTCCTCACTCCTACAAGATGTTATTCCTCCTTGCCCTATACACGAAATCACAGCTTCCCTATTTTCATCAACATTTAACAATTCCTCAAAATATTCCCTCCATCTTCCCAATACATCTAACTCTCCATTTAATAACTCTCCTCTCCTATTTTTAACTGACAAATCCATTTGTTCTCTAGGCTTTCTTAACTTGTTAATCTCACTCCAAAACTTTTTCTTATTTTCAACAAAATTTGTTGATAACATCTCACCCACTCTCTCATTTGCTCTCTTTTTACATTGCTTCACCACTCTCTTAACCTCTCTCTTTTTCTCCATATACTCTTCCCTCCTTGCATCACTTCTACTTTGTAAAAACTTCTCATATGCTAACTTTTTCTCCCTTACTACTCTCTTTACATCATCATTCCACCAATCGCTCCTCTTCCCTCCTGCACCCACTTTCCTGTAACCACAAACTTCTGCTGAACACTCTAACACTACATTTTTAATCCTATCCCATACCTCTTCGACCCCATTGCCTATGCTCTCATTAGCCCATCTATCCTCCAATAGCTGTTTATATCTTACCCTAACTGCCTCCTCTTTTAGTTTATAAACCTTCACCTCTCTCTTCCCTGATGCTTCTATTCTCCTTGTATCCCATCTACCTTTTACTCTCAGTGTAGCTACAACTAGAAAGTGATCTGATATATCAGTGGCCCCTCTATAGGCATGTACATCCTGAAGTCTACTCAACAGTCTTTTATCTACCAATACATAATCCAACAAACTACTGTCATTTCGCCCTACATCATATCTTGTATACTTATTTATCCTCTTTTTCTTAAAATATGTATTACCTATATCTAAACCCCTTTCTATACAAAGTTCAATCAAAGGGCTCCCATTATCATTTACACCTGGCACTCCAAACTTACCTACCACACCCTCTCTAAAAGTTTCTCCTACTTTAGCATTCAGGTCCCCTACCACAATTACTCTCTCACTTGGTTCAAAGGCTCCTATACATTCACTTAACATCTCCCAAAATCTCTCTCTCTCCTCTACATTCCTCTCTTCTCCAGGTGCATACACGCTTATTATGACCCACTTCTCGCATCCAACCTTTACTTTAATCCACATAATTCTTGAATTTACACATTCATATTCTCTTTTCTCCTTCCATAACTGATCATTTAACATTACTGCTACCCCTTCCTTTGCTCTAACTCTCTCAGATACTCCAGATTTAATCCCATTTATTTCCCCCCACTGAAACTCTCCTACCCCTTTCAGCTTTGTTTCGCTTAGAGCCAGGACATCCAACTTCTTTTCATTCATAACATCAGCAATCATCTGTTTCTTGTCATCCGCACTACATCCACGCACATGTAAGCATCCCAGTTTTATAAAGTTTTTCTTCTTCTCTTTTTTAGTAAATGTATACAGGAGAAGGGGTTACTAGCCCATTGCTCCCGGCATTTTAGTCGCCTCATACGACACGCATGGCTTACGGAGGAAAGATTCTTTTCCACTTCCCCATGGACAATAGAAGAAATAAAAAAGAACAAGAGCTATTTAGAAAAAGGAGAAAAACCTAGATGTATGTATATATATATATATATATATGCATGTGTGTGTCTGTGAAGTGTGACCAAAGTGTAAGTAGGAGTAGCAAGATATCCCTGTTATCTAGCGTGTTTATGAGACAGAAAAAGAAACCAGCAATCCTACCATCATGCAAAACAGTTACAGGTTTTTGTTTCACAGTCATCTGGCAGGACGGTAGTACCTCCCTGGGTGGTTGCTGTCTACCAACCTACTACCTATTATTATTATTATTATTATTATTATTATTATTATTATTAATATTATTATCTTCATTCACTCTAAAAATGGTGTGTTGCTGTTTGTTTATTCTGAACTAACTTGTACAACTTGTACACAATGTAAGAGTATTTGTATTGTGAGGTAATTATTATTAAAATAAAAAAATATGAGGTAAATGTTTTACAAACTCTTACAAATGGACGTGAATGAACTAAAAGTAGACACATTAATGCGCATTTCGCCTGACCAAGTGATCATGCACTACCTGTTCAGTTTGTGTTCTTACATTGTCTCAACTCTGTATCTTGTTCTCTCTCTCGTTTACTCTTTCGTTAACTAGTTGGCTCTCATTGACGATGGCATCTAAGGTTAGCTGTAATAAAAAGAAAAGTCGTAAGCCTCTTGCTTTAAGTGCCAAGTTAGAGGATGATGGTGTGCCATTCTGATTTTATTCAATAAACACCCTGCCACTCACCTCTCACACATTAATATTAATATTTTAAGGTAAGTAATAAGTGTACTCTGTGTGTATCTTACCTTTTATTGTGTTTTTAATGCCTATTTCTATTGCTAACTTAATATAAGTTAGTGTAAACTTGTTGTCTGGCATTTATTGCATATTTTATATGCTCTGATAATAATACTTGTTGAGCCGGGTGGAGGGACAACATTACGTTTTCTCTGCTCAGCTATCAGAGAAACGTGTATGAATCTGCGTTTGGCCCAGCCACTCCCTCACTCCACTTTTGTTTACAATTTTCGGCATGAATTATTCATTACTTTACCTTCGTTTATGATAGCATCTAAAGGTAGTTGTTAGAAATGATTAAATTCAGTGAACAAGGCATGTCGATGTTAATAATGTGGCTCTGGGCCACAGTGTAGGTAGCCGGTAGGTGTAGCCCAGGCTACACCTACCGGCTACCTACACTGACTTTATACAAATAAATACTACTCACCTCTCTTCCTATATTAAGACTACACATATTTTAAGGTAAATAGTGTACTGTATGTGCATTTTACCTCTCTGGGATGTTTTAAATATCGTATATTAAGTATGAGACGGGGAGCCAGAGCTACCTACACCTGGGCTACCTGCACCTGACTTCCTACAAATAAGTACTACTCACCTCTCTCCCTACATTAAGATTACAAATACTTTAAGATAAGTAATGAATTTACTGTGACTTTATTTTACTTTGTGTGTTTTTAATACCTAGTTCTATTACTAACTTAATATAATTTAGTGTAAACTTGTTGTCTGGCATTTATATGCATTTATAAATGGAAAAAAATGGAGTTCTGCCTTCCGGTGATGTCTGCTTTCCGGCGACAGCCTGGAACCTAACCCGCCGTATAAGTGGGCCTACTGTATACAGGAGAAGAGGTTACTAGCCCTTGCTCCCGCATCTTAGTTGCCTCTTACAACATGCATGGCTTACGGAGGAAGAATTCTGTTCCACTGTCAGCATAGTTGCTGAATCCCCTTACATGTGTTGTATAGATTACTGAGCATTATAGTATCATCCATGTGTTTATATAGAAGACCCCTTGGGCCCGAGTGACTGTTTGTGTGACGTCACGGGATGCGCATGTGTACGTTCGTACCTCTGCCTCCCTCTCAGGCGCGGCATAGACTCCAGCCCGAACAGGGCAAGGCTATGCTCCATCTCCCATCATCACAGTCTGACAATATATCGTTACCACCCAAACCAGTATGTCTACTTCAACCCTCGATATCTCCATTTAAGAACCCACGATAAATGGTGGCAGGGGTGGGATTAGTTGTTTAATAACTCATATGGGTAAACGCTTGTCTACACCATACAATGCATAATGTGGAGTATCACCTATGGAAGCATTGTAAGCAGAATTTATGGCCATTGAGCTTTCTGGTATGACTTCTTCCAAGTTTCACTATTGGGGTTGATAGTGGCTCTCAGGACATCAAGTACTTTCTTTTGGTTCTTTTCAGCTAACCATTGCTGGCAGGATGATGGGGAACAATGGTGGATTTAGAGATCTTGTTTTAAAAGTACACAAATTTTCAAGAATCTCATTACAGAATTCACCTCCATTATCTGTTACTAAGGACTTTAGGGTGTATCCCTGCAGATAATGCGTTTTTTAAAACCTTTAGCTTCTGTCTCAGCAGTCTTATCTGCAATAGGAACTAACTCACAATATCGGGTTTGAAATGGGTCTACCATAACACACAGATATTTGTTGCCTTGGAGGGAACTTTTAAAAATTGGTTAACAAGTCAAGGGCAACTCTTTCCCATGGTTCGCTAGGGGTTGGGTACACTTGGATTGGATTAGGACCATTGACATTTCCTTTATGTTGCATACAAGCACTACATTTCTTAACATAACTGAAATGTCAGTTGCCATACGTGGCCAAAAGTATTTCATTCTGGCTTGTTTCACAGAACGATCCATACCAAAGTGTTTTGCAACACCTGGTGCATCATGAACTAGCTGTAGAGCTACGTTCACTAGTGACTGTGGAATTACTACTGGTACACCCTTCTGCTAGGGTACCCAACTCGGCTGTTCGATACAGTAATTCCTGGCTCATTACAAAGTCACTAATGGTTGCTGGTGGCTTCACAGTAAGAATAAGATCTTCCTGGAGCAGGAATCGAATCACATCAGACCACATGGGATCTGTCTTTTGGGCATTTTGACATCCTCGACAGTAAATGGAGGATCTGCAGTAACTACACTAACTTTGTCACGTTTAAAAGCATCTGCAAACTACATTTGACTTGCCGGGTAAATGTTCAAAAGTGGGATTGAACTCTTGGATAGTCAAGGTCCATCTGGCTAACCTTCCTGTTTGTTCGGGAAATTTAAAGTATCAGTGGTGCATGGTCTGTCAAGACATGAACAGGGTACTGGTAAATAATGTCTCGGAAGTCCCTTTAAAGACCATACTATTGCTAAAGCTTCTTGCTCCATTACTGTATAATTACGTTCAGCCTTCGTAAGGACTGGGCTAGCAAATGCAACTGCTTTGTACTTGCCATCAGTCTTCTGAGCTAGTACGGCACCTATGCCAATTGAACTAGCATCAGTTGTCAGATAGAAGGGCTTAGAAAATTTTGGAAATTTAAAAATTGGAGCAGATGTTAGTTTTTCTTTTAGAGTTTGGAATGCTCTTTCTTGATGGAAGGCCCAAGCGAAAGGAGCATCTTTCTTAACCCTTTGACTGTCGAAGGGCCCATCCTGAAGTGTCTCCTGGTGTCGCAAAATATTCAAAAAAAAAAAAAAAAATTTTTTTTCTTATGAAAATGTTAAGATTATTTTTCTGATTGTTTAGTCCCAAAAAATTTTTTTTTCCCATCAGTACTTCCCGAGATATAGAGTCCTGAACTTTGCTGAAATTGATCTGCTGGCAGCAACAGCGGCGACTGCCGCTCACCCGGAAAAACTTTATTTACTTGTATTCGATGGTTTCTTTTTTTTTTTCACTATTTTTTTTTTCACATAACTTTTCTGGCCTGTGAGACCAAATTATTTTACAATGTTCAAATATACACTCGTTGAATGTAACCAATATAGCAAAAACACTCGATCATTATAATGTTGCTAAAAACTTGTTTACACAAACAAACAATGTAAACAAAGTTTATTACGATTGCTTTATAATATATAACATATGTACAATCACTGGACACTTTATTAGAAGTGCTGCAGCTTGTGGAATTCTTTGAAACATGGGTATAAGCACAATGGTGTCTTACACTCCTCACACATAAAAAGAGTGTCTCTGCATTTTGTGGGCGTTTTGTGGTATGTCCACAACAAAACACCTCTTCTGAGGGATTTTTCTTAGCAGTTAGTAGCAGGCAGTGGTATGGGGTAGTGATCACCAGGGCCCAGACGAGAGGACATGTGTTTATAATTTCGTGGGCGCTGGTCTATTGCAGGTGTTGTTTCTTGGTTTCTTGAATATTATTTGTCTGATGAATGACAAAAAAAAATTCACCATATTTGGGGTTTGTTTTGGTCTTCAACTTATACATATTATAAGCATTCAGCATGGAAATGTCAAGAAGATGGAAAAACAGTTTTTATGTACCACTTATAACTCTTTCGAACACAGTCAGCAAACCCAATCTGCATGTCACATTTGTCCACTAAGCGCATATTGAGGTTGTAATCCATCACAGCTGCAGGTTTTACAAAAGGTTCATTGGTCTCTCTATTCGCTTGCCAGTCTCTACCATTTCGTGTCGGTGAACTGATGTCAGCATTTTGACATCACGTTTGTCATGCCACCGAAATGCCATGATGTCATTGGCACAAAAACCTGCACTTCACCTCTACGACTGCCAGCTTCGAACCTAGGCATATGTTTACGATTTCTACGCACTGTGCCACACACATCTGTCATGTTCACTCGCAAGAAATCACTGAGTATAGGGCTTGTGTACCAGTTGTCATAAAATAAAATATGCCCCTTACCAAGATATGGCTCCATCATTGTTCTAACCACATCACCAGAGATACCCAGTAACTTCCTGGTATCTTCCATTGTTTTAACCGCCAGTGTACACAATTATATCCAAAACCAGACCAGTTTTTTCAATCACACAGAACAAATAACTTTATACCAAAACGTTTCCTCTTGCTTGGTATATACTGCTTGAATGAGAGTCTTCCTTTGAACAGAATCAAAGGGCTCGTCAATAACAAGCTTCCTGAAGGGATAAAAATACATACAGCACTTTTGTTTCAGGTACATAAACACACGTCTGATCTTATATAACCTGTCGCTTCTGTCAGGCCTGGTTTGTCTGAAAAGTGTAACATACGTAAAAAGTAACACAAATCTATTCACTGGTATAATGTCACTGAAAGCAGGGTTGAAATCAGGGGGTCTGTCGCCCCGTATGTGTTGACAAATATGCTTATACACATGTGGCATAAGCATTATTGTGGCAAAGAACAGATACATCTCTGCCACAGTTGTGTCCTTCCACTGGTGTAGGCGTGATTTGGTGAAAGCATAGTGTTTGCCATGGTGTATCATAGTATGTATTGCTTTCCCTGACAATAATGTCCATCAGGGGTTCATCGAAGAACAACTGAAAGCATTCCAGTTCAGTGGATTGTTCCCCAAATTACATGATGGCCGTATTCCACTTTGTCCTCCATCAAAGTCATGGGGATTGGGAACAAACTCGTCATCTTGATGCCAATCCCAGATGCGGTCAGCTGGTGCGTTCTGGATATTGTAATGTCGTTGTGGTTGTGCAGGTTGTGGTTGTGAGAGTGTGGGGTCGGCCGAGGCGGGTTTTTAGTTGTGCAGAGTCAGCAGCGCGGGCACTAGCGTGGCCCACTGCTGGTGTCACATGACTCATGGCACCGTCCTATCACCACCACCGCCCGCTGCCTCACTCACATCATTTATACCCATCGTAACAATAAACGTCATCTTCACTATCAGGACGTGGTGTAGGGCCATGGGATGTGCTCCGAGATGTATCCTTCCTCTTGGAAGAGCAATGGCACACTACCAGACCGATGCGACGTCATATATACTGCCGCTTCACTGGGAATATTCACCCTCACTGTCACAATAGAAGTGCTTTCAATAACCTTGAAATCACTATCACATCACTTGCACTGCTCACATCTGAGTCTTGTACACGGGGAAATAGTTTCCTCTTTCGTCCTGTACAGTGAACATGGGAAAGAGGCCGGCCCAGCACCAGAGGTGGATGGTTGGGGTCATCTGGGTTTTTCATCACTAATTATGTTATCCGGGTATTTTCTCGGTCCCAACCCACTTCAAAACCAGAGAATTCACTTTCACTGACACTATCATCACTGTTTGAGCTATCACTTGGGGAAAAAAAACCTCCAATCCGCCGAGGAGTGAGGAACTTCTTACCGCGAGGCATGGGGAAAATGGACTACCCAAAATGGCGTTCCCACAATGCACCCCTGAGTCCCAGATTTTTTTTTACAGGGCCTACCAGCCCTCTCCCACTGATTTGAAGCTGCTAGAATTTATGCGTATAGATACGTCAAACATGGTATCTCCCATGACGTACATATACGACCGCGACAGTCAAAGGGTTAAGCAGTTCAGTTAGCGGAGCTGCTATTGAAGAAAATTTGCAATGAAAGATCTGTAGAAACCTGCTAGACCCACAAAGGATCTTACAGCATCAGCAGTTTTGGGAGTTGGAAAATTTAATACTGCCGTTACTTTACTTTGATCAGTCGTAACCATTTTACTCACTTGGCAGGACGGTAGTACCTCCCTGGACAGTTGCTGTCTACCAACCTACTATCTAGATGGAAGAACTATTAAGATAAAATCAAGGAAAACTCAGATGAGTGTGTATACATAAACATGTACATGTATGTGTAGTGTGACTGTTTTTTATTAATCACATGGGTAGTTTCCGACTTAGGGAGAGTGACCCAAAGAAGGCAACACTTTCTCCTTCACTCACTCTCTGTCTGTTTTTCTAGAAGTGCACAAACTTCACAATTCAAATAACCTAATGAACTGCAGCATCTCCATCCCTTCTCTGGCTGTGGTGGCCTGGTGGCTAAAGCTCTCGCTTCACACGGCGAAGGTCTGGGATCGATTCCCAGCCAGGGTAGAAACATTGGGTATGTTTCTTTACACCTGTTGTGTATGTTCACCCATCAGTAAAATAGGTGCCTGGGTGTTAGTTGACTGGTGTGGGTTGCATCCTGGGACACTGACCTAATTTGCCCAAAATGCTCAGCATAACAAGGGGCTTTCTGTATGGTAATATGTTATTGATGTCAGCTAGGTCTGTATACCTTGCACATGTACTTGTAGTATATAAAGATTATTATTATTATTACAGTGGAACCTCTACTTGCGAGCGTGTCCACGTGCGAGTTTTTTCCAAATACAAGCAGTCGATGGGTTGATTTTTTGCTTCCATACGTGAGCAAAATTTCCATAAGTGAGCAGATTTCAAGGCAGGTTCCTTGATACTGGTGAGGGGCTCTTGCTCTTGATCTCAGGAATTGTCTCATTTGTTTCTTGGACTACGTTATTGAAACTTGGGCAATGTATGATGGAAAGATGCTTCTTAACGTACACCAAAAATGAAAGAAATCTAAGCATAAATAATGGAGTTCACTTCTCGGCAATTAGCCACCCTTTAACAGTAATTTCGAATGGTTTTTATGGTTGTATTCTCGTTTTCTTGGTCTCATTTGATAGAATGGAAGATATATTACAGAAATAGATATGATTTTGATTGCTTTCACGACGAAAAGTACCTTGAAATTAAGCTCAACGTAGGAGAAATCGTCCATTGCTTGGCTGTTTCAGAGTAAACAAATGAGGTCTCTGTCCATTCCAGTATGCTATCGTGAATGGGTTGACATTATTTATACAATTATTGCAATAAGGAATAATAGTAAACCTTATATTTTTTGTGTGAATAAAAATTACAAATTATTTATATAATAATAATAATAATGAAAGAAATCCAAGCATAAATATTGGAGTTCACTTAGCGGTATTTTCTTATGGTTTTTATGGTTGTATTCTCATTTTTTTTGGTCTCATTTGATAGAATGGAAGATATATTACAGAAATAGATATGATTTTGATTGCTTTCACGACAAAAAGTACCTTGAAATTGAGCTCAACATAGGAGAAATGGTCCATTGCTTGGGTTGACATTATTTATACAATTATTGCAATAAGGAATAACAGTAAATCTTATATTTTTTGTGTGAATAAAAATTACAAATTATTTATATAATAATAATAATAATAATAATAATAATATGTATAATAATAATATGTATAATTAAAAGGTAGTAGGTTGGTAGACAGCAACCACCCAGGGAAGTACTACCGTCCTGCCAGATGACTGTGAAACAGAAACCTGTAACTGTTTTGCATGATGGTAGGATTGCTGGTTTCTTTTTCTGTCTCATAAACACGCTAGATAACAGGGATATCTTGCTACTCCTACTTACACTTTGGTCACACTTCACAGAACATGCATATATATATTCATACATTTAGGTTTTTCTCCTTTTTCTAAATAGCTCTTGTTCTTCTTTATTTTCTTCTATTGTCCATGGGGAAGTGGAAAAGAATCTTTCCTCCGTAAGCCATGCGTGTCGTATGAGGCGACTAAAATGCCGGGAGCAATGGGCTAGTAACCCCTTCTCCTGTAGACATTTGCTAAAAAAGAGAAGAAGAAAAACTTTATAAAGTTGGGATGCTTGAATGTGCGTGGATGTAGTGCGGATGACAAGAAACAGATGATTGCTGATGTTATGAATGAAAAGAAGTTGGATGTCCTGGCCCTAAGCGAAACAAAGCTGAAGGGGGTAGGGGAGTTTCGGTGGGGGGAAATAAATGGGATTAAATCTGGAGTATCTGAGAGAGTTAGAGCAAGGGAAGGGGTGGCAGTAATGTTGAAGGATCAGTTATGGAAGGAAAAAGAGAATATGAATGTGTAAATTCAAGAATTATGTGGATTAAAGTAAAGGTTGGATGCGAAAAGTGGTCATAATAAGCGTGTATGCACCTGGAGAAGAGAGGAATGTAGAGGAGAGAGAGAGATTTTGGGAGATGTTAAGTGAATGTATAGGAGCCTTTGAACCAAGTGAGAGAGTAATTGTGGTAGGGGATCTGAATGCTAAAAGTAGGAGAAACTTTTAGAGAGGGTGTGGTAGGTAAGTTTGGGGTGCCAGGTGTAAATGATAATGGGAGCCCTTTGATTGAACTTTGTATAGAAAGGGTTTAGTTATAGGTAATACATATTTTAAGAAAAAGAGGATAAATAAGTATAACAAGATATGATGTAGGGCGAAATGACAGTAGTTTGTTGGATTATGTATTGGTAGATAAAAGACTGTTGAGTAGACTTCAGGATGTACATGTTTATAGAGGGGCTACAGATATGTCAGATCACTTTCTAGTTGTAGCTACACTGAGAGTAAAAGTATATGGGATACAAGGAGAATAGAAGCATCAGGAAGAGAGAGGTGAAGGTTTATAAACTAAAAGAGGAGGCAGTTAGGGTAAGATATAAACAGCTATTGGAGGATAGATGGGCTAATGAGAGCATAGGCAATGGGGTCGAAGAGGTATGGGGTAGGTTTAGAAATGTAGTGTTAGAGAGTTCAGCAGAAGTTTGTGGTTACAGGAAAGTGGGTGTGGGAGGGAAGAGGAGCGATTGGTGGAATGATGATGTAAGAGAGTAGTAAGGGAGAAAAAGTTAGCATATGAGAAGTTTTTACAAAGTAGAAGTGATGCAAGGAGGAAGAGTAATATGGAGAAAAAGAGAGAGGTTAAGAGAGTGGTGAAGCAATGTAAAAAGAGAGCAAATGAGAGAGGGGGTGAGATGTTATCAGCAAATTTTGTTGAAAAAGAAAAAGTTGTGGAGTGAGATTAACAAGTTAAGGAAGCCTAGAGAACAAATGGATTTGTCAGTTAAAAATAGGAGAGGAGAGTTATTAAATGGAAAGTTAGAGGTATTGGGAAGATGGAGGGAATATTTTGAGGAATTGTTAACTGTTGATGAACATAGGGGGAAACTGTGCTTTTGTGTATAGGGCAAGGAGGAATAACATCTTGTAGGAGTGAGAAGAGCCAGTTGTGAGTGTGGGGGAAGTTCATGAGGCAGGTAAAATGAAAGGGGGTAAGGCAGCCGGAATTGATGGGATAAAGAAAAGTTAAAAGAGGGGGGGATAAATTTTGGAGTGGTTGGTGCCTTTTATTTAATAAATGCATGGAAGAGGGTAAGGTCCCTAGGGTTGGCAGAGAGGGCATAGTTCCTTTGTAAAAGGAAAAAGGGGAAAAAGGAGTGCAAAATTTAGGGGGAAAGTCGGAGTTTGGAAAGGTTGGCATTTTATGAAAAAAAAAAAAAAAGGGATAAAAAACAATGAACCCAAAGGCCCCCCTTTAAAAAACGGGGACCCAACAAAACCAATAAGTAAAACGATTTAGAAAAGGGAAAGAGGTCTTTGGGTTTAGTTAAAAAAGGCGTGTGCAGGGGGAGGGGGGGGAAAAGTGGCAGAGGCAGGTGTATGGTTAGGAGGTAGGTTCTAAAGCAGGAAAGATTTTTTTTACGAGGATAGTGAGGCCAATTTAGGTATGTAGGAAAGAGGGAAATTTTTTCCCATAAAAGTGGGCCCTTAGAAAAGGGATGTTGATGTCCCCCGTGGTTTTTTTTAATATTTTTTGGGGGGTTTTTAAAGAGAAGAAATGCGAGGGTCTTGGAAAGAGGCGTGGGTTAAAAGAAAAAGAATCAAACATAAAGTGGGATTTGCCACATTTCCCTTTTGCTGATGACACGTTTTGGGAGATTCTGAAGAGAAGTTGCAGAGATTGGGGATAAATTTGGTTTTGGGTGTCAAAAAAAAAAAAATTAAAAGTGAATACGGGAAAAGGTAAGGAATGAGGATAACAAAAAATTAGGTATGAAAGATTGGTTAAATTTTGGAGGGAGGAGTATGGGGAGGTGAATGTATTCAGATTTTGGGGAGTTGATGTGTCAGCGGATAGGTCTATAAAGATGATGAATATAGAATTGATGGGGGGAGAAGGGTGAGTGGTGACTTAGGGGTTTTGGGGGGGAGCAAAAATTTTGTCCTTGGAGGCAAAGGGGGAATGTTGAGAGTATTTTTTTCCCAAAAATTCATAGGGTGTGAAACATGGATGATGAATGTTGCAGCGAGGAAGGCGGGAGGCAGTGGAGATGTATGTCTGGGGCAATGTGTGGTTGAATATAATGCAAGAATTCGTAGTTTGGAAGTTAGGAGGAGGGGCGGGATTACAAAACTGTGTCCAGAGGGGTGAGGAGGGTTGTTTAGGTGGTTTGGCTTTTGGGAAAGGGGCGAAACGGGACTTCAAGGTGTACAGTCTGTAGTGGAAGGAAGGGGGGTAGGGGTCGGCCAGGAAAGGTTGGAGGGAGGGGGGGAAAGGAGGTTTTTTGTGCGAGGGGTTTACTTCCCGAGGCATCGTGAAAATGTTTTATAGGGAGGGGAAAGGAGCAAAGGTTTTTAAAACTTACGTGCTGTTGGGTGTGGAAAAGTAACATTTATGAAGGGGTTCAGGGGGAAAACCCGGGAGGCCGGGGTTGAGTCCTGGAAGGGAAGACAGTGCCCGCACTCTGAAGGGGGGTGTTAAAGTTGCAGTTTAAAAACTGTAGTGTAAAGCCCCTTCTGGGAAACGTGTGGAGTGAAGATGGTGAAGTTTTTTTTTTTTTGGGGGCCCCCCCTGCCCTTTGGGGGGAATCCCAGTGTGATTAAAAAAAAATATAAAAAATAATAATAAAACATTAATAAAAATAGATAAAAACAATAATAATAATATAAATGTATATTAATAATACTCTTCTTTTAAAATTTCTAGCTGATCCCACCCAGGTGGGGTGGCCCAAAAAAAAAAAAACGAAATTTTTCCTTTAAATTTTGTAATATTTTTCAGGGGAATGGGGTTTTAGCCCCTTTCTCCCAGCATTTTTTGTCGCCTTTACGACCAAAATGGGGTTACGGAGGAAGAATTCTGTTCCCCTTTCCCATGGGATAAGAGAAAATAAACAAAAACAAGAACTAGAAAGAAAATAGAAGAAAATCCAGAGGGGTGTGTATATACAGTATATGCTTGTACATGTATGTGTAGGTGACCTAAGTGTAAGTAGAAGTAGCAAGATATACCTGAAATTTTGCATGTTTTATGAGACAAAAAAGACACCAGCAATCCTACTGTCATGTTAAACAATTACGGTTTCCGTTTTATACTCGCTTGGCAGGACGGTAGTACCCCCCTGGGCGGTTGCTGTCTACCAACCTAGTACCTAGAATAATAATACATATATAATATTTAATAATAACATTTAATAATACATATATAATTTATTTAGTTGTAGTACAGCTAGAGTAAGAGGTAGATGGGAAAAGAGGAAGGGGGCAAAAACAAGTAAGAGGGTGGTGAAAGTGTATAAACTAAGGGAGGAGGAAAATTCGGCGAGATATAAGCGACTATTGGCAGAAAGGTGGGCTAGTGCAAAGATGAGTAGTGGGGGGGTTGAAGAGGGTTGGAATAGTTTTAAAAATGCGATATAGAATGTGGGGCAGAAGTTTGTGGTTATAGGAGGGTGGGGGCAGGAGGAAAGAGGAGTGATTGGTGGAATGATAAAGTAAAGGGTGTGATAAAAAAAGAAAAAGGTAGCTTACAAAAAGGTTTTTACAAAGCAGAAGTGTTATAAGAAGAGCAGAGTATGTGGGAGTAAAAGAAAGGTGAAGAGAGTGGTGAGAGAGTGCAAAAGGGAGCAGATGAAAGAGTGGGAGAGGCAATGGTCAAGAAATTTTAATGAAAAAAAAGAAAAAATTTTGGAGTGAGTTAAACAAGTTAAGAAAGCCTAGGGAAAGAATGGATTTGTCAGTTAAAAACAGAGTAGGGAGTTAGTAGATGGGAGATGGAGGGATTAGGTAGATGACGAGAATATTTTGAGGAACTTTTAAATGTTGAGGAAGAAAGGGAGGCGGTTTAAATTTTATGCACTGGCCAGGGAGGTAATATCATCTTTTAGGGTGAAGAAGAGCCCGAATGTAAGTTTTGGTGGAGGTACGTGAGGCATTACGTAGAAAAGAAAGGGGGTTTTAAAACAGCTGGAACTGATGGGATCATGACAGAAATGTTAAAAGCAGGGGGGGATATAATGTTGGAGTGGTTGGTACTTTTGTTTAATAAATGTATGAAAGAGGGAAGTACCTAGGGATTGGCAGAGAGCTTGTATAGTTTCCCCTTTTTATAAAGGGAAAGGGGACAAAAGAGATTGTAAAAAATTATAAAGGAATAAGTTTACTGAGTATACCAGGAAAAGTATACGGTAGGGTTATAATTGAAAGAATTAGAGGTAAGACAGAATGTGGTTTGGGGTGACAAGGGGGCTTTAGAGTGGGTAGGGGATGTGTTAAAAA
>NC_069411.1:54968442-55050347 GCF_026875155.1 Cherax quadricarinatus
TTACTCAGGGCGGGTGGTAACCTTCTTTGGTTGCGCGTTGAAGTTCCAATGGTAGATTCGAGATGGAGTTGAATCTTGATTCAGTAGAGTTGATCCTGGCAAGGTAGCCACTTGTGAAGGCTTACTCAGCCCTGTAATAACTTCAGACATTATTACTCAGGCTGGCTCCTCCTCAGGAAAATTAATGAATAGAAAAAGAAATAATAACAGACAAACATAAACACTTTATTATATAGAAAATATAAAATATAAAACACTTAAGTATGAAATATTAATCCTACATTAAAGAAAATGAAAAATGAAAAATATAAATAACTGAATTCAACACTAATATATATATAGGGGTGTCTGGTGTTGGTGACACTGTGTTGTTGAAATCGTAGCCGTTGCTGATGATGGGGGATGGGGGTCGCAGGTGTTGGTTACGACCCACTGGCTAGTTCTTCACAGTAGATAGAGCCTTGAGTATTATATCCCGATGACAGGAAAGCAGGTTCTTTACCGCTGCAATGATGTGGGGTTACGTCCTGCAATTTCATACAGGTGCACAGGTAATTAAATCCAAAATGGGGAAGTCTCTGGACGTTAGTCCTTCTCCATCATTTCTCCTCGTTGATTGACAGGTGACCCTCTCTGTCATCCAAGCTGAAAAGATAGACAGGTTACCCACTGCTTAAGAAATCACTCTCCATGGTAAGTACAATACCCAAAAGATGTGGTGATTATTACAACACTCAACCTAGAGCAAGACTGAAAGGATTACCTGGAGTTTACCTGGAGAGAGTTCCGGGGGTCAACGCCCCCGCGGCCCGGTCTGAGACCAGGCCTCCTGGTGGATCAGAGCCTGATCAACCAGGCTGTTGCTGCTGGCTGCACGCAAACCAACATACGAGCCACAGCCCGGCTGATCCGGAACTGACTTTAGGTGCTTGTCCAGTGCCAGCTTGAAGACTGCCAGGGGTCTGTTGGTAATCCCCCTTATGTGTGCTGGGAGGCAGTTGAACAGTCTCGGGCCCCTGACACTTATTGTATGGTCTCTTAACGTGCTAGTGACACCCCTGCTTTTCATTGGGGGGATGGTGCATCGTCTGCCAAGTCTTTTGCTTTCGTAATGAGTGATTTTCGTGTGCAAGTTCGGTACTAGTCCCTCTAGGATTTTCCAGGTGTATATAATCATGTATCTCTCCCTCCTGCGTTCCAGGGAATACAGGTTTAGGAACCTCAAGCGCTCCCAGTAATTGAGGTGTTTTATCTCCGTTATGCGCGCCGTGAAAGTTCTCTGTACATTTTCTAGGTCGGCAATTTCACCTGCCTTGAAAGGTGCTGTTAGTGTGCAGCAATATTCCAGCCTAGATAGAACAAGTGACCTGAAGAGTGTCATCATGGGCTTGGCCTCCCTAGTTTTGAAGGTTCTCATTATCCATCCTGTCATTTTTCTAGCAGATGCGATTGATACAATGTTATGGTCCTTGAAGGTGAGATCCTCCGACATGATCACTCCCAGGTCTTTGACGTTGGTGTTTCGCTCTATTTTGTGGCCAGAATTTGTTTTGTACTCTGATGAAGATTTAATTTCCTCATGTTTACCATATCTGAGTAATTGAAATTTCTCATCGTTGAACTTCATATTGTTTTCTGCAGCCCACTGAAAGATTTGGTTGATGTCTGCCTGGAGCTGTGACGCTTTCAACCAATAAATCCACTAGAATATAAGGGTAGGCATGTACTTACAGTAGTGTTGGGAGCTGTGAGTCGAGTGATTTACTGTTTGACCAGAGCCCCACACGTCACCTTTCGGGGGGGGAAGAGGGACGGGAAGGGATAGTGGGAGCTAGACTGACCCTACGTTAACAAGCAGCTGGCAATCAAACTATCACTTTAGGGGTGGGGGAGAAAAGGCCGGAGCTTGACTTACCTTACCTTAACAAGTAGCCGGCAATGAAACTATCACTTTAGGGGTGGGGGAGAAAAGGCGGGAGCTTGACTTACCCTACCTTAACAAGTAGCTGGCAATGAAACTATTGTTACTATATACTCCCTCTCTATTCCTATCTATTGAACTTTTCCCTCACAGTACCCAAGGGTAACAGGAATAATGAAAAAGCCAGGAGGAGCCCATGGTTTACCCAAAGGTGCAGGGAGGCAAAAACCAAGTGTGCTAGGGAATGGAAGAAATATAGAAGGCAAAGGACCCAGGAGAATAAGGAGAGCAGTCGTAGAGCCAGAAACGAATATGCACAGATAAGAAGGGAGGCCCAAAGACAATATGAAAACGACATAGCAGCGAAAGTCAAATCTGACCCGAAACTGTTGTACAGCCACATCAGGAGGAAAACAACAGTCAAGGACTAGGTAATCAGGCTAAGGAAGGAAGGAGGTGAGACAACAAGAAATGACCGTGAAGTATGTGAGGAACTCAACAAGAGATTCAAAGAAGTGTTCACAGAGGAGACAGAAGGGGCTCCAGAAAGACGGAGAGGTGGGGCACACCACCATGTGCTGGACACAGTGCACACAACTGAGGAAGAAGTGAAGAGGCTTCTGAGTGAGCTAGATACCTCAAAGGCAATGGGGCCAGATAATATCTCCCCATGGGTATTGAGAGAGGGAGCAGAGGCACTATGTGTACCCCTAACAACAATATTCAATACATCTATCGAAACAGGGAGATTGCCTGAGGCATGGAAGACAGCAAATGTAGTCCCAATCTTTAAAAAAGGAGACAGACATGAAGCATTAAACTACAGACCAGTGTCACTGACATGTATAGTATGCAAAATCATGGAGAAGATTATCAGGAGAAGAGTGGTGGAACACCTAGAAAGGAACGATCTCCTCAACAGCAGCCAACATGGTTTCAGGGATGGGAAATCCTGTGTCACAAACCTACTGGAGTTCTATGACATGGTGACAGCAGTAAGACAAGAGAGAGAGGGGTGGGTGGATTGCATTTTCTTGGACTGCAAGAAGGCGTTTGACACAGTTCCACACAAGAGATTGGTGCAAAAACTGGAGGACCAAGCAGGGATAACAGAGAAGGCACTACAATGGATCAGTGAATACTTGTCAGGAAGACAGCAGCGAGTCATGGTACGTGGCGAGGTGTCAGAGTGGGCACCTGTGACCAGCGGGGTCCCACAGGGGTCAGTCCTAGGACCAGTGCTGTTTCTGGTATTTGTGAACGACATGACGGAAGGAATAGGCTCTGAGGTGTCCCTGTTTGCAGATGACGTGAAGTTGATGAGAAGAATTCACTCGATCGAAGACCAGGCAGAACTACAAAGGGATCTGGACAGGCTGCAGACCTGGTCCAGCAATTGGCTCCTGGAGTTCAATCCCACCAAGTGCAAAGTCATGAAGATTGGGGAAGGGCAAAGAAGACCGCAGACGGAGTACAGTCTAGGGGCCAGAGACTACAAACCTCACTCAAGAAAAAGATCTTGGGTGAGTATAACACTAGGCACATCTCCGAAGCGCACATAAAATAAAATAACTGCTGCAGCATATGGGCGCCTAGCAAACCTCAGAACAGCATTCCGACATCTAATAAGAATCGTTCAGGACCCTGTACACCGTGTACTTAGGCCCATATTGGAGTATTGCGGCACCAGTTTGGAACCCACACCTAGCCAAGCACGTAAAGAAACAGAGAAAGTGCAAAGGTTTGCAACAAGACTATCCCAGAGCTAAGAGGTATGTCCTACGAGGAGAGGTTAAGGGAAATCAACCTGACGACACTGGAGGACAGGAGAGATAGGGGGGACATGATAACGACATACAAAATACTGAGAGGAATTGACAAGGTGGATAAAGACAGGATGTTCCAGAGATTGGACACAGTAACAAGGGGACACAGTTGGAAGTTGAAGACACAGATGAATCACAGGGATGTTAGGAAGTATTTTCTTCAGCCACAGAGTAGTCAGTAAGTGGAATAGTTTGGGAAGCGATGTAGTGGAGGCAGGATCCATACATAGCTTTAAGCAGAGGTATGACAAAGCTCACGGTTCAGAGAAGCGATCAGTGAAGAGGCGGGGCAGTAATGTACAACCCACCACAGAACTGCAGGAGGCCAAGAGAAGAATACGATGAGAGCAACAGAGCAATGATCAACACACTAGCCGAGGTGGCCAGGAGAGCAGACATGGGGGGAGCAAAGTTACTAGTTATGGGTGATTTCAATCACAAGGAGATTGACTGGGAAAACCTGGAGCCCCATGGGGGTCCCGAAACATGGAGAGCCAAGATGATGGATGTGGTACTGGAGAACCTCATGCATCAACATGTTAGAGACACTACCAGAGAGAGAGGAGAGGAAGAACCAGCAAGGTTGGACCTTGTATTCACCATGAGTAGTTCGGACATCGAGGGTATCATGTATGAAAGGCCCCTGGGAGCTAGTGATCATGTTCTGTGCTTCGACTACATAGTTGAGCTCCAAGTGGGGAGAGTAGCAGGGAATAGGCTGGAAAAACCAAACTACAAAAGGGGGAACTACTCAGGCAGAGGAACTTCCTTCAAGACATTCAGTGGGAGAGGGGAAATGACAGGAAAACCAGTACAAGAAATATGGGACTATGTTAGCAACAAAAGCAAGGAGGCAGAGGAGAGGTTTGTTCCCAAGGGAAACAGAAATAATGGGGAAAAACAGAACGAGTCCTTGGTTCACCCAAGGTGTAGGGAGGCAAAAACTAGGTGTACTAGAGAATGGAAAAAAGGGACAGAAGACAGAGAACTCAGGAAAAAAAAGAAATCACCGAAGAGCCAGAAACGAATATGCACAGATAAGAAGGGGGGCTCAGAGACAATATGAAAATGACATACATCAAAATAAAAGACTGACCGAAGCTGTTGTTACAGCCACATCAGGAGAAAACAACATCAAGGACCAGTAATCAGACTGAGAAGGTGATGGGAATTCACAAGAAAGACCGAGAAATATGTCAGGACTCAACACAAATTAAAGAGTATTACAGTGGAACCAGTAAGGACTCCAAGAAATCAGAACAGGGGCACACCACAATTTCTGAGAGGTACAAATAACCAAGAGGAGGTGAAGAAAGCTCTAGCAACTTGACACCTCAAAGGCGTGGACCAGACAACATCCTCCCATGGTCCTTAAAGAGGGAGGATGATATTGTGTAGCCATTAACAAAGATCTTCAACACATATTTGAAACTGGGCAACCCCTGAGGTATGGAAAATGGCAAATGTAGCCCAATTTTTAAAAAGGGAGACAACATGAGGCACTAAACTACAACCTGTAAATCTCTAACGTGTATAATTTATGCAAGGTCCCTGGAGAAGATCCATCAAAGGAGGAGATGGTGGGGCACCTGGAAAGAAACAAGTGTATAATTGACAACCAGCACGGTTTCAGGGAAGGAAAATCCTGTGTCACAACCTACTAGAGTTTTATGACAAGTGACAGAAGTAAGACAAGAGAGAGAGGGGTGGATCGACTGCGTATTTTTGGACTGCAAGAAGGCTTTCAACACAGTTCCTCACAAGAGGTTACTGCAAAAGCTAGAGGACCAGGCACACATAACAGGAAAGGCACTGCAATGGATCAGAGAATATCTGACAGGGAGGAAACAACGAGTCATGGTACGCGACGAGGTGTCAGAGTGGGCGCCTGTGACAAGCGGGGTTCCACAGGGGTCAGTCCTAGGACCTGTGCTGTTCTTGGTATACGTGAACGACATAACGGAAGGGATAGACTCAGAAGTGTCCTTATTTGCAGACGATGTGAAGTTAATGAGAAGAATCGAATCGGACGAGGATCAGGCAGGACTACAAAGAGATCTGGACAGGCTACAAGCCTGGTCCAGCAACTGGCTCCTTGAATTTAACCCTGCCAAATGCAAAGTCATGAAGATTGGGGAAGGGCAAAGAAGACCGCAGACACAATATAGTTTAGATGGCCAAAGACTGCAAACCTCACTAAAGGAAAAAGATCTGGGGATGAGTATAACACCGAGCATATCTCCTGAGGCGCACATCAATCAGATAACTGCTGCAGCATACGGGCGCCTGGCAAACCTACGGATAGCGTTCCGATACCTCAGTAAGGATTCGTTTAAGACTCTGTACACCATCTACGTCAGGCCCATACTGGAGTATGCAGCACCAGTTTGGAATCCGCACCTAGTCAAGCACGTCAAGAAATTAGAGAAAGTCCAAAGGTTTGCAAAAAGACTAGTCCCAGAGCTACGGGGATTGTCCTATGAAGAAAGGTTGAGGGAAATCGGCCTGACGACACTGGAGGCCAGGAGGGTCAGGGGAGACATGATAACGACATATAAAATACTGCGCGGAATAGACGAGGTGGACAAAGACGGGATGTTCCAGAGATGGGACACAGACACAAGAGGTTACAATTGGAAGTTGAAGACTCAGATGAATCAAAGGGATGTTAGGAAGTATTTCTTCAGTCATAGAGTAGTCAGGCCATGGAATAGCCTAGAAAGTGATGTGGTGGAGGCAGGAACCATACATAGTTTTAAGGCGAGGTATGATAGAGCTCATGGGGCAGGGAGAGAGAGGACCTAGTAGCAATCAGCGAAGAGGCGGGGCCAGGAGCTGTGACTCGACCCCTGCAACCACAAATAGGTGAGTACAAATAGGTGAGTACACACACACATAATAGGTGAGTACACACATGCCTGGAAAATCCTAGAAGGACAAGTACTGAACTTGCACACGAAAATCACTCACTACGAAAGCAAAAGACTTAGCAGACGATGCAACATCCCCCCAATGAAAAGCAGGGGTGTCACTAGCACGTTAAGAGACCATACAATAAGTGTTAGGGGCCCGAGACTGTTCAACTGTCTCCCAGCATACATAAGGGGGATTACCAGCAGACCCCTGGCAGCCTTCAAGCTGGCACTGGACAAGCACCTAAAGTCGGTACCTGACCAGCCGGGCTGTGGCTCGTACGTTGGTTTGCGTGCAGCCAGCAGTAACAGCCTGGTTGATCAGGCTCTGATCCACCAGGAGGCCTGGTCACAGACCGGGCCGCGGGGGCGTTGACCCCCGGAACTCTCTCCAAGTAAATTCCAGGTATGGAATTTGTGCATGGGAATCAACAACATTCAGTCACCTAAGACCTCTAATAACCCAGCAAAAGACAGCAGTCAGATTAATAACAAATTCCCACTCCCGCCAGCATACTCCACCAATTTTCAAAAGTCTGAATCTGCTCACCATTAAGAACATCCATACTTTTTCATGTGCCTACTACATACACAGAACAATACACGCAAATATGTACCCTCCACTCAAACTTCTCCTCACCAACCTAAACAGGACACATGACCATAACACAAGACAGATCTCTTTTTGATGTACCTCGTGTCCATATCACACTGTGTAAAAACTCTATGCACATAAAGGGCCCCAAAATATGGAATTCATTACCAGAAGATACTGAAGTAACCCGGTCTGAAAATCAATTTAAGACTCTTCTCGAAAGCCACTTAATCACCCTAGACTAAATGCTAAATACACAGTACACACATCCTTATGTACTCCCACATCATAATTTCAACAATTACTTTGAACCTTTTATCCTTTGCTGACAGGAATATAATTGAATCATTGTTTTCACAAAAAGCATTTTTGAATATATGAATATATCTTTTGTCTTATATAAATTAGATTCACTTATAATTAATAATCTACTGTACAACTATGATATAATTCTTAATGTTAAGTAGTTAGTAAGCCAATAATATTAAGTTGGCCCATAATGCCTAGGCATAATAGAGGCTCTCTTTGCATTGCAACTCATTATTATAAATACATAATCTCAATGTACTGTTTGCAAAGACAAATAAATAAATAAATAAATAAATAAATAAAAGTTACGGCTTATGCTGTCAGTGACCCTGATAAACCCAACAAAGAGTAACACTCATGTACCCATTTTACTGATGTGTGAACATGTTCAATGTTTCCACCCCTTCGCCGGGAATCGAACCCGGACTCCTCACCGTGTGAAGCGAGAACTTTTGCACCAGGGCTCAAACAGCCAGGATGAATGCAATACTGGCCAGTAGAGAGATGGGACCAGGAGCTGACTGGATAGTTTCAGTTTAATATCTTCATTATGCACCCAATACTCATCCTGTGGGCGGTAGTTAAAAGATTAGAGGCACAAAGAGATGGATATCTAGCATTATTCTGGGTTACTAACCCGCCCAGTTAATAATTTGTGGCTCGGTTGGCAACATTTGCCTAGAGGGGTGGGTTGATTGCATTTTCTTGGACTGCAAGAAGGCCTTCGACAGAGTTTCTCACAAGAGATTAGTACAGAAGCTTGAGGAACAGGCACGTATAACAGGAAGGGCACTGCAATGGACCAGAGAATACCTAACAGGGAGGCAACAGCGAGCCATGGTCCGTGATGAGGTATCACAGTGGGCGCCAGTGACGAGTGGGGTCCCACAGGGGCCAGTCCTGGTATATGCGAACGACATGATGGAAGGGATAGACTCAGAAGTGTCCCTGTTTGCAGATGACGTGAAGTTAATGAGGAGAATTAAATCAGATGCGGACCAAACAGGTCTACAAAGAGACCTGGACAGGCTGGATGTGTGGTCCAGAAACTGGCTCCTAGAATTTAACCCCGCCAAATGCAAAGTCATGAAGATCGGAGGAGGGCAAAAGAAGACTGCAGACAGAGTATAGGCTAGGTGGCCAAAGGCTGCAAACCTTACTCAAGGAGAAAGACCTAGGAGTGAGTATAATACCGAGTACATCGCCAGAAGCACACATTAACCAGATAACTGCTGCAGCATATGGGCGCCTGGCAAACCTGAGAATATCGTTCCGGTACCTCAGTAAGGAATCGTTCAAGACTTTATACACTGTGTACGTCAGGCCCATACTGGAGTACGCAGCACCATTTTGGAACCCACACCTGGTCAAACACGTCAAGAAATTAGAGAAAGTGCAAAGGTTTGCAACAAGGCTAGTTCCAGAGCTAAGGGGAATGTCCTATGAAGAAAGGTTAAGGGAAATTGGTCTGACAACACTGGAGGGTCAGGGGAGACATGATAATGACATACAAAATACTGCGAGGAATAGACAAGGTGGACAGAGACAGGATGTTCCAGAGATGGGACACAGAAACAAGGGGTCACAATTGGAAGCTGAAGACTCAGATGAGTCAAAGGGATGTTAGGAAGTATTTCTTCAGTCATAGAGTAGTTAGGAAGTGGAATAGTCTGGCAAGCGATGTAGTGGAGGCAGGAACTATACATAGTTTTAAGACGAGTATGATAACTCTGAGCAGAGGAGAGAGGACTAAGCTCATGAGAGCGGGAGGAGTGAGTTAGATGAACCAGTTAGCGTGGTGAATGAGGCGGGAGTCCAGGAGGTGGGGTTTTCGGACCCCTGCACCACATTAGGTGAGTGAGTATCAACTGGTGTCTGTGGTTCATCCCCGGTTTATGGGTGTTTGTTGGGTATTATCGGGCCACCCCTACCTGATGCCCATCGGGTGGAAACGTTGGGCACGTTTATTTATACCTGCTGTCTCTGTTCACCTAGCAGTAAGTAGGTAACTGGGTGTTAGTCGACTGTTGTGGGTCGCATCCTGGGGGACAAAATTAAGGACCCCCAATGGTTATAAATAAGACAGAAAGTCCTTGATGACGTACTGACTTTTTTTTTTTAGCCATCCTGAGCGGGTAACACTTATCTTAAGTCCTTTTCAACGTGGCTTGAGTATCGTATGTAACTTAGATCTTATTTGTTATCAAGCATC
This sequence comes from Cherax quadricarinatus, assembly GCF_026875155.1. Classification (NCBI taxonomy): domain Eukaryota; kingdom Metazoa; phylum Arthropoda; class Malacostraca; order Decapoda; family Parastacidae; genus Cherax; species Cherax quadricarinatus. Next base: position 54,978,218 of record NC_069411.1, read on the forward strand.
AACATCCTATCTCAAAGATAGTGTGTATAATACGAATTTTAAAATAAATATTGACAAATATATCAATTATCCACTACTTTCTAATATAAATAAATAATATACTACACGTTACATTATATGATTTAATTAATGTTAAAATATTCGCCTACAGTTAACACCTATATATTTTTTTCATATACCCAGCGCATATTGTTAAAAAAAAAAATGCTGGAAATGCTATGTAAGCAGCTTTATAAATATTTTACAAACATATATTTTACACAATTATCAATGTATTTTATTTTAATGTCAGTAATATGGTAGTTATGAAGGAGTGTTGAGAGCTGATGTTTGTCAACAACAAGATGGCGATCGATCCCTCCCTCACAGAAACTGATATTTTTGATGAAGTATTGAAATATGGCCTATTCTTGGGTGCCATATTTCAACTAGTATGTATTGGAGCAGTGATGTTTGTGCCTAGCAGGGATGACAAGAGGGTAAGCTTAGTGATAACATGATTAAAGTGGTAGCGCTGCCGCATTATTTCTCGCTCTTTTTCTTAAGTTTGTATTATTGAAGCAACAGTGAGACATCTACTAGCATTTTATGTATAGTTTTTAACTTACGTTAACTAAGTATAATTGCATTAATGGCTTTCAATAATAAGTAGATGAATAAGACAAAGTGCAACAGTTTGGTATATTTACTGAAGAAACTTTTAAGATAAGAGTTTGTTCGAATTTTTTACCCGGAGCTGAGCCTACTGAGGATGCTTCTTCAGTCTAAATACAGAGGAACCAATTGAAGTAATGATGTAGATACGAGGTGATCAGTCCCTCATCCTGGAGAAGTTTGAGGTAGTCAGTCCCTCTTTTTCCAAGATCAGAGGCTCATCAACTCGTATCCATATCACTATTTTTCTTGCTTCCTCTGTATAACAACTGAAGAAGTCTGCTCAGCAGGGAACCATCTTGTGGCTTGCTTGTGGCTACTGATTTTCTTTTTAATACATTCTTCTAGTTTTATATTCACTAGCTCCTTTATTTTAGCTGTAAATATCTACCGTAGTTCATAAACTCACATTTGTTAAGATAATTTAGGTGCTATTAGATGCTTAAGTGTATAACTGAATTATCTATTCTGTAATAATCCCTTTTTCTTTTAAAGTTTTACAAGTTTTTGAATAATTACGGAGCCTTATTCATAAGTCTAGTTGTAGATTCAATATAAATCTTATAATATTTTACTCAGAAAATCTACTTTGTAAAATTACTCTCATCTTATGATTACAGGCATAGATCCTGATGTAAACTTTTTACTAAATGAATTACACTAATCAAACAGCAACTGTAATTACTATACAGCAGACCAAGCAAAGACATTACTCAGTGCAAACAATAACATAACCATCTTTAACTACAATGTCAGATCCTTGAGCAAACATTATGACGACCTCACAGCATTACTCAACTCCCTTCATTCCAATATATCAATCATCACACTTACAGAAACCTGGCTTAAGCCTGATATTACAGATGTCTATACCATTCCTGGCTACATGGCCATACACAACTGTAGAACAGACCAGCAAGGGGGAGGAACAGCTATATACTACTAAAATCAACTCGAATGTATCAATAAATCTTGTACAAGGGATGAACATGAAGAATATATCATAGCCAAATTTAAATCAAAAGACCTACAAAAACCCCTCACAGTTATAAACATCTACAGAGTACCACAGTCAAACATTTACCACTTTAGTGAAAAACTAGGAAACATGATTACTGATGCACACATGAATAAAGACCACCTACTACTAACAGGAGATGTCAACATAAACATACTACACGACCAGGACCCACAAGTAACCGAATTCACAAACACCAGCAATATCTAAACCTACAAGAATCACCGAGACAAGCATCTCTTTAACCCTTAAATGGTCCAAACGTATATATACGTTTTTTCAACATCTGAAAGTATGTAAAAAAATGTAGATCTTTTTTTGTTTTACATTTGAAAACGTGTAAAAAACTTTTAGCTACATTTTTTTTTGTTATAATTGAAAATATGTAAAAAAAAAGTAGATCTACTTTTGTAGCATTACGAATTTGAACGTCGATCTCTTTGGACCGTTTAAGGGTTAATAGACCACATCTGGACAAACACCATATCCCCTTTAAAATAAGGCATAATCACAGAAAACACTACAGACCACAACCCAAACTTTCTCATAGCTAATGTGGGCAAACTCCCACAAGACATTACTAAAGTAACCTTCAGACTACATAATGAGACAGCAGTTAACAACTTGATAGCAGCTATGAATAACATTGATTGGCAAAATGAGATCAAAACATATACAGATGTGAATGAATATATAAATAATTTTCTAAGAAAAGCCCAAAGCCTCTATAACAAACATTGCCCAAAAAAAACTAAACAGATAACAGCAAAGAGACTGAATAATCCCTGCTTAACACCAAGCATCCTCAAATCCATTAACACAAAGCAGAAATATGAAAAACAGTATAGAATGGGTCAAATAACTAGAGAAGTCTAAACGTTACTCGTCAGCACTTACCAGCCTGATAAGAAGATCTAAAAAATTGTATTATGAAAATAGATTACATAACATCAAAGGTGATATGAGAAAACCTGGAAACCTCTATCTGAAATTCTTGGAACTAAAAAGTTATCCAAAAACAAAACAATCAAACTAACAAAATCAGATGAACCCTTACTCACACCTACTGAAACAGCGAACAGACTCAATGTTTTCTTTTCCACCATGGGAAAAAATCTAGCGAACAAAATACCAAGCGCAAGCACCCGTCCATCAGACTACCTCATAGGTACCTACCCAAATACGCTATTCCTAGCTCCAGCCAACCCCATAGAAGTTATGCTCATCATAAACACCCTTAAAAACAAGGCAGGAGACATAAACAACTTGCCTGCTTTTATGTACAAAAAAGCTTCTCAAGTATTGTCACCAATTATTGCAACGCTCTTTAACAAATCCATTGAATCATCTACCTTCCCAGCAATCCTCAAAATAGCGAGGGTCACTCTGATCCACAAAGGAGGTGACCAAGCTGACTTTAATAACTATAAACCAATATCTAACTTACCACTGCTCTCTAAAATCTTTGAAAAATTTATTCATAGACGGATCTATTCCTACCTCGTATCACACAACATATTAAATCCTTGTCAGTTTGGATTCAGGAATAATAAAAGCACAAATGATGCTATCATTCACATGCTAGAACTAACATATACCGCACTCGAAAAGAAAGAAGTCCCGCTGGGCATTTTCATTGATTTACGTAAAGCTTTCGATACTATCGACCATGAACTGCTGTAGTACTCTAAATTAATGCACTATGGTATCAGAGGTCACTCCCTCAACTACCTAAAATCATACCTTAGTAACAGAACTCAATATGTGTATGCAAATGATGCAAACTCTTCCACCCAACCAATCACAGGGAAGTGCCCTTGGACCACTCCTCTTTCTCATCTACATCAATGATCTAATGAACGCATGACAACTACTCAAACCCATATTATTTGCAGATGACACTACATATGTCTTTTCCCACCCAAACACAGTCATGCTAGCAAACACAGTCAATGCCAAATTGCAGAAAATGTCTTCCTTGATGATGACTAACAAACTTACCCTGAATACTGATATCTATTTCATTCAGTTTGGAAACAAAGCTGCAAATGATCCAATTAACATAACGCTAAATGGATCATCAGTCACAAGACTCACAGAGGGAAAATTCCTAGGTATCCACCTTGACAGTAGCCTTAAGTTCGAGACACACATACAACAAATCACCAAGAAAATCTCCAAGACTGTAGGCATACTATCAAAGATAAGGTACTACGTTCCACAGTCAACTCTCCTGGCACTGTACCATTCACTCATATACCCTTATCTTACATATGGAATTTTTGCATGGGGATCAACAACATCCAGTCACCTAAAACCCCTAATAACCCAGCAAAAGTCAGCAGTAAGAATGATAACAAATTCCCACTCCCGCCAGCATACTCCACCAATTTTCAAAAGTCTGAAACTGCTCACCATTAAGAACATCCATACTTATTCATGTGCTTACTACATACACAAAACAATACATGCAAATATAAACCCTCCACTCAAAGTTCTCCTCACCAACCTAAACAGGACACATGACCACAACACAAGACACATCTCTTTTTGATATACCTCGTGTCCATATCACACTGTGTAAAAACTCTATGCACATAAAGGGCCCCAAAATATGGAATTCATTACCAGAAGATATTAAAGTAACCCGGTCTGAAAATCAATTTAGGACTCTTCTCAAAAGCCACTTAATCACCCTAGACTAAATGCTAATACTCAGTACACTCATACTCACTTATGTTCTCCCACATCATAATTTCATCAATCACTTTGAACCTTTTATCCATTGTTGACAGGAATATAATTAAATTGTTGTTTTCACATAAAGCATTTTTGAATAGATGAATTTATCTTTTGTCTTATACAAATTTTGATTCACTTATAAATAATAATCATCTGTTCAACTATGAAATAATTACTGTCCTACTGTACAACTATGATATAATCCTTAGTGTTAAGTAGTCTGTAAGCCAATAATGTTAAGTTGGCCCATAATGTCTAGGCATAATAGAGGCTCTCTTTGCATTGCAACCCACTTTTGTAAATACAAAATCTCAATGTACTGTTTGCAAAGACATAAAATAAATAAATAAATAAATCCCTGGCTCACACACTGAGGGGTCTGAGATTGATCCCTGGCACAGGCAACCCATTGGGCATGTTTCCTGCTGCCCCTATGCATCTATCAGTAAGTAGGTACCAAGGTTACAGACTGTTGTGGGTCGCATCCTGGGGGACAAGATTAACCTAAGTTGCCCAGAATGCTCAGTACAACCAGTTTTCTATATAGTATGTCAGTGATGTCATTTAGAGTTATATCACTTTTATCATGTATTAAGTTTATATCAGTTGTATCATGTACTTTTTATTTTATTTTATTAACACATTGGCCAATTCCCACCAAGGCAGGGTGGCCTGAAAAAGAAAAACTTTCATCATCATTCACTCCATCAGTTTTGCCAGAGGGATGCTTTACACTACGGTTATAAAACTGCAACATTAACACCCCTCCTTCAAATTGCAGACACTGTACTTCCCATCTCCAGGACTCTAAGTCCAGCCTGCCAGTTTCCCTGAATCCCTTCATAAATGTTACTTTGCTCACACTCCAACAGCATGTCATGTATTAAAACCCATTTGTCTCCATTCGCTCCTATCACATACGCTCAAGCATGCTTGCTGGAAGGCCAAGCCCCTCACACATGAAACCTCCTTTACCCCCTCCCTCCAACCTTTCCTCGGCCGACCTCTACCCCGCCTTCCCTCCACTACAGATTTGTACACTCTTGAAGTCATTCTGTTTCGTTCCATTCTCTCTACATGTCTGAACCACCTCAGCAACCCCTCCTCAGCCCTCTGGATAATAGTTTTGGGAGTCTTGCACCTCCTCTTAATTTGCCAGCTCTGAATTCTCTGTATTATATTCACACCACACATTGCTCTCAGACATGACATCTCTGCCTCCAGCCTTCTCATTATAACATTCACCACCCGCCTCCAGCCTTCTCCTCATTATAACATTCACCACCCATGCTTCACACCCATATAAGAGTATTGGTAAAACTATACTCTCATACTCCTTGCTTCCAAGGACAAAGTTCTTTGTCTCCACACACTCCTAAGTGCACCACTCGTCCTTTTCCCCTCATCAATTCTCTGATTCACCTCATCCTTCATAAACCCATCTGCTGACACGTCCACTTCTAAAAATCTGAATACATTCACCTCCTCCATACTCTCTCCCTCCAATCTGATATCCAGTCTTTCATCACCTAATCTTTTTGTTATCCTCATCACCTTACTCTTTCCTATATTCAGTGTTTTATACCATTTTCAACATACTTGTTAGATAAGCAACACAACAGTATCTTCGTACAGAGGACATCTTCCACAACTTCATCTCTTAACTACTAGTTATGAGTGAGAAGGGTCAGATTCCAGAGAGAGCTGCCTAGCATGGGCCAGTAGGCTTGCTGCCTTCTTGCTTCTACTAGTGAATCCCATCCCCTGCAATGGCTTTGAGATCTTCCAATTCACCTTCGACAGTAGTTAAGACTCCATTCTCATGCTTCAGCTTCATATCATTCCAGACCACGGAGCTGAACCCTTCTCCAGGCTGAGGGAATGACCACCTCGGACTATTTCTTTAAGTAAATAACAAAAAAGGCACAATACCGTGACTGGAACGATACACAAATAACCCGCACATAAAAGAGAGAAGCTTATGACGACGTTTCGGTCCAACTTGGACCATTGACAAAGCCACACTAACCAGAGGTGGAGTAGGACGGCTATATATAGGCAGGAAGAGGTGATGGTAGTAGTAGTAGTACAAGAATGGTATATAATACCGACAAGATGAAATTAAGACACATGCGCAACACCCAGGCATCCCTATCGTAGACGTTTCGCCATCCAGCCAGCCACTGGATGGCGAAACGTCCACAACAAAGACAATCAGATGCCGCACATGTGTCTTAATTTCATCAGTAGTTGTAGTAGTAGTAGTAGTAGTAGAGGTAGTAGTAGTGGTAGTGGTAGAAGTGGGAAATAAGGAGGACGAGCCAGTCAAATACAAAGGAAGGGGAGCACTGCAAGAGAGCTAGGTGCCCACTGAGGGAGAGCAAGCGCACAGAGGTGTGTGAAAGGGGAAGTGGGAAATAAATGAAGAAGGAACAGAAACACGAGACAGAAGAGAGAAAGACAACCCAGAGGAGAAAAGGAAAGAGGAAAGGGGAAGAGGGAGAAGAAGAAAAAGAAAAAGAAAAAAAATAAGGAGTTAGGTTAAGTCACGGGTGTTCTGAAGTTTGGAGCATTTTACAATGTAGTGGGAGAGGAAGGCATCTACAGAGACGAAGCCAGGGCTAAGGTTCATACAAGGAAAGTTGTGTATTAGAGAGGATTCAACTAGTGGCATGTACATTCACTACTTTTCCTATCATGCTTCCCCTGTCAAGAAAAGTGTTCTTATCTCCCTCTTTCTCCGTGCCCTCCGCATCTGTGATCCTCAGTTCCTTCCAGCAGAAATTTCCACTCTTCATAATTCGTTTTCCCGTCTTGGCTACCCTTCCCATTTCATAGACTCTGCCCTCTCACGTGCTAAATGCAATTTCTTCTCTCCCAAACTCTCTACTCCTGGGAACTCTTGTATCCTCTGCCTTCCCTACATTTCCGGTCTTTCTAATCTCAACAATTCTCTCCGTCCCTTAGACATCAAGCTTACCTTCCGCCAGACTAACACTCTTCGCACTAATCTCGTTCATACCTCTCCTCCCTCTACAGATGTTCCTGGTGTCTACTCTATTTCTTGCTCCTCCTGTCCTCTTCAATATTTCGGAGAAACTGGTCGATCTCTTTCTGACAGACTTAAGGAGCACAAAAATAGTGTAAGGCTTGCCGACACTAACAATGCTCTTTTCTGTCACGTCAGAGATCATAGCCATCCTATTGACTGGTCTTCTGCTAAAACTGTCTTCCCTACTTCCAACTCGAACAGTCGCTGTCTAGTTGAATCCTCTCTAATACACAACTTTCCTTGTATGAACCTTAGCCCTGGCTTCGTCTCTGTAGATGCCTTCCTCTCCCACTACATTGTAAAATGCTCCAAACTTCAGAACACCCGTGACTTAACCTAACTCCTTATTTTTTTCTTTTTCTTTTTCTTCTTCTCCCTCTTCCCCTTTCCTCTTTCCTTTTCTCCTCTGGGTTGTCTTTCTCTCTTCTGTCTCGTATTTCTGTTTCTTCTTTATTTATTTCCCATCCCTTTCCCCTCTTCTTCACCACCTCAGTGGTTGCTCTTGCTGCTCCCCTCAGTGGTGTCCTCCTATTTGCACTTCTACCACTCCTTCGTATACCTCTATCTACCTCCTATTATCCACTCTCTACACTACTCACTACTACTACACTACTAGATAGCGTCGGTTGGTTGTCTTTGTTGTGGACGTTTCGCCATCCAGTGGCTGGCTGGATGGCGAAACGTCTACGATAGGGATGCCCGGGTGTTGCGCATGTGTCTTAATTTCATCTTGTCGGTATTATATACCATTCTTGTACTACTACTACTACTACCATCACCTCTTCCTGCCTATATATAGCCGTCCTACTCCACCTCTGGTTAGTGTGACTTTGTCAATGGTCCAAGTCGGACTGAAACGTCGTCGTAAGCTTCTCTCTTTTATGTGCGGGTTATTTGTGTATATTTCTTTAAGGTTGATGGACTGATTACATCTTTAACTCAACTGTTGCCCTCAATACATTCTCTTCTGTATTTGACTGATGAAGCCTACCACATAGGCAAAAACGTTTCAACAGTAAAGATAACCAACTGTTGAACATGTGTCCAGTGGCGTCGTAAACAGGAGCAGGAGGGGGGCTGCAGGCTGCCCCGGGTGACACCATCAAGGGGTGACACCATAGAGCATCTAAAGGTGACAATAATGCCCAAAACAGTGCTGCAGCAACATAAAAGGAAAATCCTTTGTTTCTGTATAGCTTATTACAGTGGAACCTCGGTTATCGGCTGTAATCGGTTCCAGAAGGTCGGCCTAAATCCGAAATGGCCAAAACCGAAATATTTCCCGTAAGACTTACATACTATTAATCCGTTTCAGACACCCAAAAATATTAAAAAAAATAAATTTTTTAAAGATTATAGTTTGACATACACAAAACAATGAAAGCTAAATAAAATGCTAATGAAATGAATAAATGAACATGTAACATCACTTTTACCTTTACTGAAGACTTGTTGGTGTTAATATCAACTCTATGGCTTTTTTATCTATCATAATTTATCTAATATGACTTAATAAACAATATTAATAACATAGAAACATGATATATACACCTACCATCCGACTTACGACCTGCTCGACTTATGACCACTCGACTTACGACCGTGTTTTTTATGCCAAATTCCTGGGAAATAAACAACTATTTGTGTTGTACACAGTGTTTATCCTAAACCTTACAGTATAAAATACAGTACAGGTGTCCCTCAACATTTGCGAGGGTTAGGGGATCAAGAGCCTCGCGAATGTTGAAAAACCGTGAATGTTTGGTGCCCCAATATATTGTAGGGAAATATAATACAATACTGCTTAACTTGTTGAACCACGAACAATCATAAAATACATGAAAACATTGTAAATTGTACTAAATATATACATGTTATGCTTTAATAACATGTATGTTATTAAATACCACAGACTCCACCACTGCCTCCACCAGTGCCTCCACCACTTCCTCCACCACTGCGAGTCCCTACTACCCTCCCTCCGACCCCCGCAACTGGCAGCCAGCCCTCCCACCACTGTGTGGTGAGTGTTTTGTTTGTTCATTATTTGCTATTAAACTACAGTATAAATAATGTAAACACATTCATGACTGCATATTGGAATGGCTATTTGAACAGGTATTGGACGGTGACATCATGTGTTTACTCTTGAACACAGCAAAGAATCAAACATTTCTGCTACTGCTAATAATAACAATAGTAATAATAATAATAATAATAATAATAATAATAATAATAATAATAATAATAATAATAATACGATATAATTGAAGAAGGAAATTGTACAAAAATACGAGGGAGTGGTTGACACATCATCAGTGTGGCTTTGTTTATGCTGGAGTGAACATTAATCTCCCTGCTCTTCCAAACATTTCACAATAATTCAGCGGTTGAGGCAGTGGTAGAGGCAGTTTAGAGGCAGTGATAGAGGCAGTGGTATTTACTAACATATACGTATGTTATAAATAATAATAGTACATGTTAATATTAATAACATTTATAATAATAATAATAAATGTTATTCATAATGTACTATTATTATTTATAACATATATGTTAGTAAATATCACTGCCTCTATCGCTGCCTCTACCACTGCCTTTATCACTGCCTCTACCACTGCCTCTACCACTGCCTCAACCACTCCAGTCACACTCAATCTACAAGCACCAAACAATGAATTATTGTGAAATGTTTGGAAGAGCACGGAGACTAATGTTCACTCCAGCATAAACAAAGCCACACTGACGATGTATCAACTACTCCCTTGTATTTTTGTACAATTTCCTTCTTCAATTATATCGTATTATTATTATTATTATTATTACTATTGTTATTATTAGCAGTAGCAGAAATGTTTGATTCTTTGCTGTGTTCAAGAGTAAACACATGATGTCACCGTCCAATACCTGTTCAAATAGCCATTCCAATATGCAGTCATGAATGTGTTTACATTATTTATACTGTAGTTTAATAGCAAATAATGAACAAACAAAACACTCACCACACTGAGTGGTGGGAGGGCTGGCTGCCAGTTGCGGGGGTCGGTGGGAGGGTAGTAGGGACTCGCAGGTGGCGGGAAACTTAAATATGATTTGGCGGCTGGAAATTTGGTGGCTGGGAATTTGGCGGTTGGGAATTCGCGAATGTGTGAAGCCCGCGAAAGCTGAAAACGTGAATGTTGAGGGAGACCTGTACTAACAGTATAAAAGTAAAGTAAAACATGACATACCAAAATAAAACAATAAAATAAAGTCATTACAAAAATGTTTTGTTGATATTCAGTAGTAAAGTTCGACTTACGACCATTTTGACTTATGACCGGTTTCTCGGAACCGAACTCGGTCGTAAGTCGGATGGTAGGTGTACTCTAGAATGAATAAAATACGTTATTATGTATGTGGCTAGTGATGGTGTGATTGTTGTTGTTGGGTTTATTAGGGCCACTGACAGCATTAAGCCGTATAGTGGTGATGGTGGCGGCGGCAGCGGCCACCACCACTAATCATACTACTAGTTAAACTGAAGCACCACTAGACACACTGAAACAATGTAAGTAATTTATAAATAAGAAATATTGTATAATAACATAATAGAGAATGTAAAGAAAGAAAGTGGTTATTGTGGAGAATGTAAAGAAATAAAGTTACAGTATTGAGATGCTGGCAGATGTTTATGGTGGTGGAAGATATGCAGGGCGGCATATGTTGTCAGTGGCCCTACGTACCTCCAATAACATTGGAAGAGTTTTGTGTCCTTTTTCTATAGCTTAATCGCTTAACTTAGTTGCTACATTGTTAATGCTACACTTTATCGCTGGCTGGCGCTATAGCCATCCAGCGAATCACTGAAGAAGGCACATTCTCCCCTCTCTCTCAGCCCTTTACAAAAAGGCTGGCACTAGGAACTTTCTTTGGGCCCATGGAGGCTTATTTTGCAGTTGCACTCAATCAGTAACCACAAAAAACAATTGATTATAGCAAAATGTTTTGGATGAATGTGAGGTGGCTTCCTCACTCACTCAGAGAGACAGCCAGACTGACTCATGAACGTGGTGGAGCAGCGGGTGGACACGTCCAATACAGCCGATCTCCAAAATAATGGCCGATCTCTGAAATAATGGCTGATAACCGGGTTAGAATTTCGGCCAAAAAAGTGGGTGAAAACCGAATTGGCTGATATCTGGAACGGCTGATAACCAGGGGTCCACTGTATATGATTACAGAGTACAAATGGGCCTATGTAGGAAAAGTAATTGATTTTGATAATGTGATAAATAATTTTTGCAGGATTGAAGGCAAGGAAATGTAAGATCAAATTCATTGAGATGTTTCCTGTACTCACGGTGAAATCGGAACTAGTGTTTCTCTAATATTGCAGTGTTTTTCTTTATTTTTCAATTTTTTTTTTTTGCATTGTTGAAGATGAGTAAATATAGGATCTGTTGCCTGTACTCGGTGGTATTTGAGTTTGTTTCCTCAATATTACTAGGATTATATATTTTATGATTAACCCTTTGACTGTCAAGAACCCTGCTCACAAACTTGCTCTCAGTGTCGAAGAATTTAAAAAAAAAAATATTTTTTTCTTATGAAATGATAGAAAATCTTTTCCCAATGATAATGACACCAAAAGTATGACATTTGATGGAAAGTTTATGGAATTATGCTCTTGCGTAGTTAGCGATCTCAGCAATATTTACGCATCGGCAATTTTGCCCACTTTGAGCCCAATTTTTGGCCAATTCCATTGTTGCAGTCATCCAAACTCATATCTATTTCTTTAGAACTCTATGTGGTCTATCAATTGAGTACAAGAAACCACCCATTTACCGATTTTAACTACCCAATAAAGTGGTCAGAAATTGGCAATTTGGCCAATTTAATGCAAATTAAAAAGATGTCAGTTTCAAAATAGGGTCCAGAATGAACAATGCAGACATTCTTGGCACTAAAATAGCATTTTCTCTGTTCATCAGTCATGTCTCCAGTCCCCTCTTATATTACTCTTGCTTTCTATTTTGAATTTTTATTCAAAAAAAAAAAAAAAGATATACTGTTATGCAGACTACTGTACTGCATTATTGTAATATTTGTATAAATAATATCAACCCATTCGTGAGTGCATATCGAACATTTCTGCTACTTAGAGCTCAATTTCATAGTCCTTTTCATCGTGAAACCAATCAAAATCTTCTATTTCTGTAATATGTCTTCCATTCTATCAGTTGAGACAAAAAAATGAGAATACAACTGTAAATACTATAAAAAACGGTCGTTTTTTTTTTCTCATGCACTGCGTGCTTCAGGATTTTTTTTATTCTGCGCACACTGACCACACAGACCCATTCTCTCACATGTGGGCCTACCAGCTTTCGTCTGCTTGATTTGAAGCCACTAGAATTTTGGAATATAAACATGTCAAAAACACTGGCTTGTAAGACGTATATATACGGCCAAAACAGTTAAAGGGTTAATAAAGTTGAGAAGTATTCTCCTGTTTGGTTTATGGCCCTTGAATGTTCTCATTGCTAAGCATTAGTCACTGGGCATGCAGTAGTGACATGACTGTGTCTTATCATCGTCACCATTGTCAGTCATAAATCATCCATTGTCCATCGTCGTCATTATCATCGTCGTGTGAATTTCTTGGGTTTTAGTAGGTTAAGTTTATTTAGGTATACATAATTATACATAAGTACATGTACAGTTAAAAAAGTTTTGGGTGATTATAATTGACTTACATACTAACATTACCTAGGATAACCCAGAAAAGTTAGTGACTTATTTCTGTTTGGGTCCTTGTAATATTTTACTACATACAGTGGACCCTCGGTTAACGGCCGTAATCCGTTCCAGAAGCTCAGCCTAAAACTGAAATGGCTGAAAACCAAAATGATATTTCCCACAAGAATTAATGTAATTACAATTACTCTGTTCCAGGCAAAAATATTCACCAAGAAATAATTTTTTTAACAATTGAATCAGTATTACATACCTTTATTGAAGACTAATGCTGGCTTCTGGAATGCCTGCTACACTTCCTGCATGGCTACTACACTCCCTGCATGCCTGCTACACTCCCTGCATGCCTGCTACACTCCCTGCATGCCTGTTACACTCCCTGCATACCTGTTACACTTCCTGCATGCCTGTTACACTCCCTGCATACCTGTTACACTTCCTGCATGCCTGTTACACTCCTTGCTTGACTGTTACACTTCCTGCATGCCTGCTACACTCCCTGCATGCCTGTTACACTTCTGCATGCCTACCACACTTCCTGCATGCCTGCTACACTTCCTGCATTCCTGCTACACTTCCTGCATCCCTGCTACACTCCCTGCATGCCTGCTACACTCCCTGCATGCCTGTTACACTCCCTGCATGCCTGTTACACTCCCTGCATGCCTGCTACACTCCCTGCATGCCTGTTACACTTCTGCATGCCTACCACACTACCTGCATGCCTGCTACACTTCCTACATGCCTGCTACACTTCCTGTATGCCTGCTACACTCCCTGCATGCCTGCTACACTCTCTGCATGCCTGCTACACTCCCTGCATGCCTGCTACACTCCCTGCATGCCTGCTACACTCCCTGCATGCCTGCTACACTTCACATTTAAATTCCATGGTGTTTCTCACTTTCTTTACCAAAGGAACTTTACTAGGAACTTTCTTTGGAGCCATGGTTACTTATTTCGCAGTTGCGCTGCAAAAAACCCACGAAAAACAATGGGAAAGAAGCGAAATGTTTGGATGTATGAGCAGAAGCTTCCTGACGCACTGAAAGACAGCCAAACTGACACCCAAGCAGCCCCAGCCGGCGGACGGGCGCTTTCAAAATGGGCGATCACCAAAATAACGGTTGATCACCGCGAGCTGAAAAACTAGCCGATAACAGGAATGGCCGATAACTGAGGGTTCACTGTATTAGCAGTATAGCTATTATTTATTTTATTTATTTTATTAATTCATTGGCTATTTCCCACCAAGGCAGGGTGACCTGATAAAGAAGAAACACTTTTATCATCATTCATTCCTTCTCTCTTGCCAGAGGCATGCCAGCACTACAGTTAAAAAACTGCAACATAACACCCCTCCTTTGGAGTGCAAACACTGTACAGTGGATTCCTGGTTTTCAGTCGGTGCAGAAATCATACAATTTGGATTTCGAGCAATTTTTTTCAGCGAAATTTTCCCCCCGGGTTTCTTATATCCTCTCGGAAATTGTTGGTATCAACTGCGTGTGCCTGGGCCATTCATACATTCGTGACTCACTCTTGGGCACATTAAATGTCTTATTTTAAGTTAATATAGACATTTTCATTAATCCATCTCTGATATTTTCTTCAAAATTATGTAAGAAACACAGTTTGTAGATGAATGGTTCAGAGAACCGACATGTTGATAAATTAGACACATGTGCAACTCTTGGGTATCTTTATTGAGGAAACGTTTCGCCACACAGTGGCTTCATCAGTCCATATAAAGGAGAATCTTGAAGAACAGGAGGAGAATGAGGTAATCAGTCCCTCAACCTTGAGTCGATGTGGTCAGTCCATCAATCTTGAATAGAATACGGAATACGTGTGGAGAAGGAGCTTATAAACAGTTGGCAGGAGAGGTGCAGCAGTCATAGGTGGTGTCACATTTGTTCAATGTGGAAGTAGGTCGTGCCCAAGAATTAGGCAAGCGAAGAATTCCCAAGTATTAAGATCCCAAGAAGTTGCAGTGTTTGACAGGTTTGTAGATGAATGGTTCAGAGAACCGACATGTTGATAAATTCTTGGGCACGACCTACTTCCACATTGAACAAATGTGACACCACCTATGACTGCTGCACCTCTCCTGCCAACGGTTTATAAGCTCCTTCTCCGCACGTATGCCGTATTCTATTCTAGATTGATGGACTGACCACATTGACTCAAGGTTGAGGGAATGATTACCTCATTCTCCTGTTCTTCAAGATTCTCCTTTATATGGACTGATGAAGCCACTGTGTGGCGAAACATTTCCTCAATAAAGATACCCAAGAGTTGCACATGTGTCTAATTTATCAACATGTCGGTTCTCTGAACCATTCATCTACAAACCTGTCAAACACTGCAACTTCTTGGGATCTTAATACTTGGGAATTCTTCGCTTGCCTAATTCTTGGGCACGACCTACTTGCACGTTGAACAAATGTGACACCACCTATGACTGCTGCACCTCTCCTGCCAACGGTTTATAAGCTCCTTCTCCGCACGTATGCCGTATTCTATTCAAGATTGATGGACTGACCACATCGGCTGAAGGTTGAGGGACTGATTACCTCATTCTCCTCCTGTTCTTCAAGATTCTCCTTTATATGGACTGATGAAGCCACTGTGTGGCGAAACGTTTCCTCAATAAAGATACCCAAGAGTTGCACATGCGTCTAATTTATCATCAAGAAACACAGTACGTAGCATATAAACATGCAAGGTTTATGTACAATGGGGGTAACCATTACATTTTCTCTGGTCCAGTGTTAGAGAAAACTGTATGAATCTGCGATGGCCCACTAACCACCCTTAACCCTTTCAGGGGCCGTGCCGTAGATCTACGGCTTTACGTTCAGGGTCCAAAACCGTAGATCTACGCCATGAGCTCAGCTCACTCTGATAAGCTGTGAGTGATAAACCTCTTCAAGGGGGGCTCCTTGGCGTGGTGAAGAGGCTCTTGGTCTGAGGAATTAGACCTATCGGTCTTCTTCCTCAGACCGAACCTAATTACCCCCCAATCTCCCCTCCCCTATCCCATCCTCCCCATCCTCCCCTTTTTCCTTTCCTCCTCCTCCTCCCCACTCCTCCCTTTTGCCCTTCCTTTTTTTTGCCCTTTGGGTTTTCTCCCACGGGCGCTGTTCCTGGGTAGGAGAAAGGACAGGGGGGGGGGGCCTCCCATTCCGTTGAGGTTTTCGGGGGGTGGGTAGTTTGCCGGGGAAATCGGTTGCCTGGGGGATGCCCCGATCCCTCCCCCGGTTTCCCCGGAGTATTTTTGGGGTGTCTTTTGGGCGAGGGTTTGTAGCTCTGGAAAGCCACCTTTGGATTCCGGGGGGGTGGCCTGAAGGAGGTACTTTGGGGGATACCCCGCCGCCCTCTCTTTTGCCCACGAGGTAGTCGGCAGAGTGGGGTTCATCCCAGATTGCGGTTTTTAGGGCATAAAGGTTTTGGGTATGGCAGGTTTTCCATGCGAATCTGCGCTACTACCCGGTTTTCGAGCCTTTTGGGGCGGGGAGGGAATTTTTGGCCCCTTTCACCCCTCCTGAACTATCCCCCCCGGGTCCCCCCTTTTTTTTTTTTTTTTTATTTTTTTTTCTTTTTCTTTTTTTTTTTTTCTTAAAAACAAAAAAGAAGAAAACCTAACCCATGGAGCCCTAGCCCAAAACCTGGTCCCCCCGGGCCCCCTTCTTGATACCGCCCCCCGTTCTGCCCCCCCTCGTCTTTGGACCACTCTTCAGACATTCCTCTGCCTCTGTACCTATTGCCGGTGTTTTTCCCTCCCCCCCGTTTTCAGGTATGAGGCCTCGCTGACTCCTTCGTTTTATAGCCCTTTGCTCTCCTCGGGACTTTTTCCCGGGGCCCTCCCTTAGGTGCGGCAATTTTTCAAATCGCCGACCCTTTCCCAGTCGGCCCAAACTCTGGTCCCACGCCAAAACGTCAACGACAATTCCCTGCTGATGATACCTCCACTTCCCTTCTCGTTTTTCTCGAAACGATCGACCGCCTTCACTCCTTTTCCCACGCTCATTTTTCAGACTGAAAGGGGACTAAATTCTTCCTTACGACCAACTTCCTCTACTCCCTTCTTTTGACCTATATGGCAAGGCACCCCAGCCATTTTGGTAAAGATATTCTTTTCTGCTCTTAAGAGCGGTCGGACATTACCGTACGAATTCTACCCAGGCTCGGGGAGTCTCTCCGTTTTTCCATATAGATTGTTCCTGCCCCCTTTAAAAAAACTCTTCCCTCAATTCTTGTGTGGTACCGTTTTTCTGCCCCTACCATGTTCAACAAAATTTCCAGACATGTGGCCCCGAATTCTAGAACAGCTGGAACTCCAAGATCTCCCAATCCCCGGTAGACACTTACGTTCTTCTGCCGTGGGGGGAGACGATCCCCCTAGCAATGTGGGTCTTTTAAATTTTTGACACCCGGAACCCATCCCGTTTATATAGCGGGACAGGTTAAAAAGTTGAAAGGGTCCCTACACCCAACAGTGTAGAAATTGCTGGCGTTTTGGCCATCCAGCGAAATATTGCAGATCTATCCCGAATGCCAGTCTGTGGTCCCGATGACCATTCTAATACGTCTTGAAATCGTTCCCTTTTCCTTAACTGTCATGAGGTCCCCCTTGTACTCTCCCCCTTTGTCAGGTCTTTTAAAAACGAGGGGAAACCCTTTCCCCAAAAGAGACAAGGTCTCCCTTATGATGGCGTTTCTATCTCCCCCTCCAAGGGAGACTCCCAGTGTTCTTTTTCCCGTGTTTAAAAACGTCCCCCCACTTTGGTATCCCATTTTTTCTACCCCCACCCTGGGGTTCCCTCTCCCATAATCACTCCTTATCTAATCCTTTTGCTGCCCCCTGGCTCAAGTCCCTATTCAACGCCTCAGTTAATCTCGCTTCTTGGGTTTCTCTCTTAAAACCCTCAGATCGACGAGACCTCGTACGACCCCCTTTCCCCAATTTGTCCCTCATTTCTAAAGTCAAAAAAAGGCCCGGTAAAACCTCCTACCCATCTTCCCCCCTCCTCATTTTACCCTCCCTGTCTCGTCCCTAGTTCTTCCCTCTCACGGGCTCAGTTACAAGTGAAAGGGTTTCACCCCTCCCCCTGTAATGTCCCTTCCCCCCCGTTCCCCCCCCAATTTTTCCTCTTCTGCCACCCCCCAGGTTCCTGTTTTTTTCTATCCCGCCACGCTTCCCCCAGTTCCTCCACCCTTTCCCCCCCCCCTACCTTGGTACTCCAATACAGTTCCAATCTTTATCATCCCCCCTACCATTCCAATATTGTTCCCAACGACATCTCTAAATCCGAAACACTTGAAGCAATTCTGAATATATTGCAGAGCCCAAACCATCAAGGCCCCTATCCCCCTTCCCTCTCCTCTCCCCTCTGCCCATCTGCGCAATCCTTTCTTCACAGGCCCCCGTTCCTTCCCCTTTGAACATTTTCCATGCCTCCGCATGTGGACTTTTCTAACCCTTCTAGTCCTAAAACCCTTACCTGGGGATTTCAGTATCTTTATATTCCAAAAAAGGCCTTTTTAACGGGGAAATTTACGCGGTCGGGGGTATCGGGGTGAGTTCAGATGTTACTCCCCCAGTTTGCCCCTGTTGGTGTTTGCTTACGGGAACCAAAATTACACTCTGCTGTTATTTCCAATTCAGGCTAAATTTATTGTATTTTCAGTTCCTTTTCCCTGATGGGACCTTTAATGAAAGGCCCTTTTTCTCCGCATGATTTCCGTACCACAGCTATTTGTTCATACTTCGCTGCATTACACACCCCGACCCCTTTAAATTTGGTATACGCTCTGTTCTTTATATCTCTCTCCTTCTCGGGCATTATCTTTTTCCGGATTTTGCCTTCCTTGTTTCGTCATTACGCCACCGATTTGTTATTTGGGTGATTTTAATGCCCCCCTTTTCCTCTGGGGAGGGTCTCACTTGATTCCCGTGGAATTCAGTTAGAGGCTTTTCTTGCCCCCCACCCCCCCCATTTTTAAATACGGGTACTCACCCCATTTGATCCTCGGACTCAACTCTTTTTTGCATCGACCCTTCAGTTTGCTCTTCCTCCCCCCGTTGACTTTACTTGGTCTGTTCCCCCGGATTTCATACAGTGATCTTTTCCAATCTTTTATTTCCCCTTTTCAATTCCCCACCTTTTGCACCCCAGCTGGCAATTTAATGGGGAAAATTGGAACCTTTCTCACACCTGAAATGTTTTTAAAGAGGTTCCTTTTTCGCCCCCTCGATGGTTTACACCTCTTCTCGCCCCCGTTTTCACCGCACTTCTCATTTTTCCCCAAACTTTGGCAGCTTCCAGAAATTCGTGCCTTGGGGTTCCTGTTGTGCTGTCAGTACGTTTTAAAAGCGCTGCATGGGGCAGGTACCCTACAAAAGAACCACAGAGCGACTCCTTTTATTTTTAAACAGAAGCGTGCGATGCTCGCCGTTTTCATCCTACGCAAACGCACTTGTGGGAGATTATTCTCCACCAACCTCTGCTTCCCCTATGAGTTTCAGTCTGGGAAAAAAGACGAAAACTGAGTGGGAAATATTCTCCTGACCGGTCCTGTTCTGCGGGTTGCCGTGTTATAAGCAAACCCCACTGATGTTCCCAAATTTTGAAATTTGGGGCAACCCCGGCCCCCGTATTTCTCGGGGGACTCCAACTATCCCCCCTCATTTTTTTCCCCTCAAAAAAGTCTCCCCAGAGATTAGCACCCTTTGGGATTTTTTCTTCCCCTCAGGAAGAACAGATAATTGCCTTTCCATTTAAAAAAAGGGGGCAACACTCTCAGCTTTCGACTCGGCAGCGGGCCCGACGACATTATATTCTTTATGCTCAACATTTACATCAGTCACCCCTTGCAGCCCTATTACGCCTTTACAACTTTTTTGGTCAAAAGGGAGTTTTTCCCAAGTTGGGGAAACCCGCCTTTGTTTCCTTTCCCAAACCGGCATACGGGACATGAAACCTCCCCTATCGCCCTTTGCTCTTACCATGCAGTTTGCAAGAAAAGGAACGTCTAGTAAATAGACTTTTAGTGTGGTATTTAGAGACACAAAACAGTCTCTCCACTCGTCAAATGGCTTTCGAAAGGGACGTTTCCCATAGCCCCCCTTACTGCGCGGAAGTATTTTCGTAATGCCTTTGGAAAAACCCCATTATGCCATATTTTTTGACCTTGAAAAGGGCATATGACACAACTTAAGGAAAAATTTTTTACCCCCAACCCCACTCCTTGGGCCCTTCGAGGAAACTACCATCCTTTCCCTTACGAATTTTTAAAACTGAAAGGATTTCCGTGTTGGGTTAAAAATGTGTCCCGGACTTTGCCCAAGCGAAGGTGTCCCCAGGGATGTTTTCTGAGCACAACACTTTTTTCCTTGCTATTAATGATTTGGCCTCTAGTCTTCCATCAAATATTTGGTCATCACTCTATGTTGAGACTTCGCTATTCCCTGGTGCAGGCGCTGACTGTCACCTCCTTACAGTTTCTCTCCAGCATGCAGTCGACCGTGTTTCCAATTGGGCCACCCACACATGGGTTTAAATTTTCCAGCACTAAAACCCACCAAATCACTTTCACTAGACGCTCTGTCATTCTGATCATCCTTTGTACCTCTATGGCTCACGTATCCCTGAACGGGGATACATTTCAAGTTTCTGGGCCTCTCTTTGATCGTAGGTTATCCTGGAAAACCTCAATTACCTCTCTAAAGGCAACTTGTCACGCAGGCTGAAACCTTCTTAAAAACCCTTGCTCATCTTTCGTGGGGAGCTGATCGTTCGAACCCTCCTTCACCACATTCCACCCTTATTTTATCGAAACTTGATTATGGTGACCAGATCTATCAGCGGCATCTCCTGTTTACTCTCTCTAGCCTTAACCCCATTCATCACCAAGGATTACGTTTATGCCTTGGTGCTTTTCGCTTTTTCCCCTGTCAAAGCCTCTATGCAGAAGCGAACGTTCCATCCTTATCCGATCGCCGTGATGCCCCATTGCCTGCGCTACTATGTCGCTCTCATGATCTCCGCACCTTCCATTTATAAAATGGTCACTGATATTAGTAAACATTCTTTATTTGTTCGCCGCCCCTGCTTACTCCGCCCCTTTTCCTCTTTGCCTTCATTCGCTCTTGTTTTCCCTTCTTCAACTACCACCTTTCTATTTTACATGTAGCATCTCACTTTCCCTACCCCTGGGAAGTTCCAGCTGTTCGAGTCTTGTTTTTCTCCCTCCCTTGCTCGAAAGCCCAACTGTCTACGGTCGCTTCCGCTCTCTTTTTTTTGACCACTTTCACTCTCATTCTCATGCCATTTTCTGTGTACAGATGGCTCTAAGTCTATCTGACGGCGTAGGATTCGCAGCAGTTTTTTCCGAAAGCGTGTACAAGGGCATTTACTATCTTCAGCTAGTATTTTTACTGCTGAATTATATGCCATCCTTACAGCAATTTTCCGTATTGCATCTATGCCTGTGTCATCATTTGTGGTTGTCTCAGACCCCCTTTGTGCTTTACAGGCTATACAAAAATTTGATACACCTCACCCCTTAGTCCTCCGTATCCAACTTTGGCTACGCCGCATCTTTACTAAGCATAAAGATATTGTTTTTTGTTGGGTCCCTGGTCATGTTGAGTACAGGGCAATGAACAGGCAGACACTGCTGGGGCCCGGGCAGCAGTACTTGACCTACCAGTTTTTCTTATAGAGGTATTTTCCCTGTACGGACTTTTTTTGCTGTAATATCTTCCCACCTTCACACCGTTTGGGAACAACGTTGGTCTACTATGCTCGGCAACAAACTTCAGTCTATTAAACCGAGTATAGGTTACTGGCCGTCTTCTTATCACCAGTGTCGAGGTTGGGAGACTACTCTCTCCCGTTCTTCGCATTGCCATACTCGTCTTACTCATGGATATCTCATGGAGAGGGCGTCTTGCTCCTCTCTGTGAGAATTGCCAAGCTCCATTATCAGTCAGCCACATTTGTTGGACTCCCCATTTTATAAAACGAACCCCAGAATTTATCTGTCGTCGTCTTCCCCCCGCTGTTTCCCTTCTTTCCCTTTCCCCTTTCTCGCTGATGGACCCCCCTTCATCCGGGGATTTTCCTTATTGACTTTTTTGACAACAAAACTGACTTACTTAAACAAATTCTGATACTTTCAGCCCTTTTACTTGTATCTCTTGCTACCCTCTACCCCCGTACTATCCTCCCCCGTGTTTTTTTAAACCTGTGATACCCCCCCTCCCCCCTGCCAACCCAAATTTCCCCTTTGCTTCCTTCCCTCCCCTGCGGCGCTGAATTAAGGCCCTTGTGGCTTAGCGCTTCTTTTTGTTTAAAAATTAATTTTAATGTGAGTGTTAAATTTGGGCCTAGATATGAAAAATTTACATCTATGTGGTATGTGTGCCCCAAAAAAAAAAAATTTCCTGCACCCACCAGTGTATAATGAAAGAAAAAAAATTTGGGGGCCCCGGGGAATTTTCAAATTAAAACAGCGGATTTGCAATGTTTTTTTATGGGTTTTTTTTATAGATGTATTTGCGATTTCTTGGTTTTATTTGATAGAAAGGGAAAACATATTACAGAAATAGGATGATTTTTATTGGTTTTAGCACTGGAAATGAAAAGGGGCTCAGAAATAGCGGAAAAAGTTAAATTTTTGTTTATGTTCAAGAGTAAACAAACGCCCTCACACGTCTAATGCACCAGCTGGTGGGTCAAATATACATTCACAAATGGGGTATGTATTTTAAAAATTTTAAAATATTGTAAAGAAAATTTCTTTTTTTTGGTTTAAATTTAAAAATTCATTATGTGAAAAAAAAAATAAAAATGGAATTCTTTGAAAAAGCCTCAAAACATAATGATAACAGAGGAAATGTTAAAAATTTAGTGCCGGAAATACCTCTTGTTTATTCTGGACCCTTTTTTTAAAATTTGGAAATTTTTTTGAATTTTGTTAAATTGGGAAAATTCCCAATTTTGATCACTTTTTTTTGTAGTTGAAAAGTTGACTTGGCGATTTCTGTGCTCGTCGATAGATAGAAGTAATATTTGTGAAATTGCAAAGTTTTGGGGTCGACGGAATAATGAAATTGGCCTAAAATTTGGGAGTAAAAGTGGGCAAAATCGCCGATTGAAAATTTCGCTGACACATAAAAAATTCGCGAGGCAAAATTTTTTGTCATTTTCCTCAAATTTTGTCTTTTTTTTTTATTACCTTCGAAAAGATTCTCTCCCATTTCAAAAAAAGAAATAACTTTTTTTTTTTTAAATTCTTGGCCCCGGTGCACATTTTAAACCCCTTTCAGGGTCCAAGCCCAAAATTGGAGTAGCCCAGGCCCAAAAATTTTAAAAAAAAAAAAAATTTATTTTTTCTTATGAATGTAGAGAATTTTTTGTGAAGGTAATAAACAAAAATACGAAATTTGGTGGAAAAATTGACAAAATTATGCTCTCCGAATTTTGATGTGTCAGCGATATTTAGAATCGGGGTTTTTGCCGACTTTGACTCCATTTTAGGCCATTACATTATTCCAATCAAAAAAATTCTTAGCTATTTCACTAGTATTACTTCTATTCTATCGTTGAGCACAAGAAATCGCCGTCAACTTTTTAAAAACTCAAAAAAAAGTGATGGGAAATTTTTTTAATTTGGCCCAAATTTTAAACCCAAAAATTTAAAAAATTTCCAAATTTCAAAATGGGTCCTGAATAAAACAAAGTAGGCACCCCCTGGCACTAAACTAAAATTTCCTCTGTTCATTAGTTTGTTTTGGGGCTTTAAAATAAATTCCATTTTGATTTTTTTATTCACATAATGAATTTTTATCACACCAAAAATAGAAAATTTTTGTTATGAAAACTGTAATAATTGTTAAATATCATCCCCTATAGTGAATGTAATTAGCCCACCCGCGAGTGTATTAGACGTGTGAGGTCGTTTTTTATCTTGAATATCGGCAAAAATTTAAATTTTTGCTCTTTTTCTCATTTCAAGCCATTTCCAGTGCTAAAAACCCAATCAAAATCATCTCTATTTCTGTAATATGTCTTCCCCTTCTATCAAAAAGAGACCAAGAAATCGCAAAAAAACTATAAAAAACATATGAAAAAAAAAACTGCCCCCAAAGTTGCTGTTTTAATCGAAAAATCAGATTTCATTTTTTTTCTTCCCTTATACAGTGTGTGCAGGTCGTTTTTGTGGTGCCCCCATACACATAGATGTATTCTTTTTTATCTGGCCCCCAAAGTACCACTCACGTTTTTCAGAGTGAGCTGGCTATGGCGTGATCACGGTTTTGGGCCTGAACGTAAAGGTGATTACGGGAGGACCCTGAAAGGGTTAAAAATTTTGGGCCCCTTGGGGCCCCTTTAAAGGGTTTAAAGCATAAGTTTTTTTTTACAATTTCAGCATGAATTATAGCTTCTCTCTTTGTTTAGAGGCATCTAAAGGTAGTTTTTTTTGGCGTTTTAAATCAGTGAACAGGACGTCGATGGTAATAAAAGGCGTAGGCCCCCAGTGTATGTAGCCGGTGGATAAATTGGGATGTGTTGCCTGGGATACAAATAAAAACTAACACCAAAAGATTCTTCAATAAAGGTTTGTAATGTTCATTTATCGGATGATTCGGGTTTAGTACCATTTTTTTGTGCGAAATTTTGCTCCGGATATCGCACCTTGATCTGGAAATCGTACGTATTAGACGCGTCTGCCTGGGCTGCTCGTACGTTCATAACTCACTCTTGGGCACATTAAATGTCTTGTTTTACATTAATATAGACATTTTCATTAATCCATCTATGATGTTTTCTTCAGAATTATATAAGAAATGCGTTACATAGCATAGTATAAACATGCAATGTGTATATGCCATTGAACGGTGGTAGTCATTGGAGGGAAAACATTACGTTTTCTCTTTTTCTCTGGTTGAGCATTAGAGAAAACTGTATGAATCTGCATCTGGCTTTTGTTTACAATTCTTGGCATGAATTATTCATTACTTCTCCCTTTGTTTATGATGGCATCTAAAGGTAGTTGTTAGAAATGGTTAAACTCTGTGAACAAGGTATGTCGATGGTAATAATATAGCTCTGGGATGTATTACAGTGGACCCCCGCATACCGTTGGCATCACATAACGATTAATCCGCATACCGCTTGCTTTAATCGCAAAAATTTTGCCTCGCATACCGCTTAAAAACCCGCTCACCGCTGTTCGTCCGAAACGCGTCCAATGTGCGCCTTAGCCAGCCTCACATGTTCCGCCGGTGGCATTGTTTACCAGCCAGCCTCAGCGGTAGCATACAATCGTAACATTTCGTATTATTACAGTGTTTTTGGTGATTTTATCTGGAAAATAAGTGACCATGGGCCCCAAGAAAGCTTCTAGTGCCAACCCTACAGCAATAAGGGTGAGAATTACTATAGAGATGAAGAAAAATATCATTGATAAGTATGAAAGTGGAGTGCGTGTCTCCGAGCTGGCCAGGTTGTATAAAAAAACCCCAATCAACCATCGTACTATTGGTGGTACGCTGCTGCTGCTGCACTGTCAGCTGCTGCTGCTGCTGTGCATGTCTGCTGCTGCTGCTGCTGTAGCATCGTCTGCTGCTGCCTGTAGCATCGTCTGCTGCTTGCTGTAGCACTGTTGTTGGTGGGCTTATTGAGAATATCCCAAGAAACAATTAACCCCGAAGGATTTGCCACCCAGGATAACCCAAAAAAGTCAGTGTCATCGAAGACTGTCTAACTTATTTCCATTGGGGTCCTTTAATCTTGTCTCCCAGGATGAAACCCCCACCCAGTGACTAACACCCAGGGTGGAACAGGGAAAAATGCCTGGAACTAGTGCTCATATTGGTGAATTTAAAGCAGCAAAGGTTGGTTTGAGAGATTTAAGAATCGTAGTGACATACACAGTGTGATAAAGCATGTTCTGGAAGAAAATACCAAACAGGACCTACAGTACTCGGGAGGAAAAGGCACTCCCAGGACACAGTGTCTCATCAGTCATTGCTGGCATCTTAAATAAAGGGTAAGTGTCATTTATTCTTCTTTTTGTAGACTAGTACATGCACAATATATACTGTGCATGTACTACTCTACTATTGTGCATGTATCCTTCTCTTTGTGTGTAGGAAAATGTATATTTCACGTGGTAAAAATTTTTTTTTCATACTTTTGGGTGTCTTGCACGGATTAATTTGATTTCCATTATTTCTTATGGGGAAAATTCATTCGCATACCGATTATTTCGCATACCAATGAGCCCTCTTGCACAGATTAAAATCGGTATGCGGGGGTCCACTGTACTTGCTACACTATCAACCCTTTCGGGGTTTCGGCCATACTAGTACGGCTCACGCACCAGGGTTTTTGACATACTAGTACGCATAAATTCTAGTGCCCTCAAATCTAGCAAGAGAAAGCTGGTAGGCCTAGATTTGGAAGAATGGGTCTATGTGGTCAGTGTGCACAGTATAAAAGAAATCCTGCAGCACACAGTGCGTAATGAGAAAAAAAAAAAACTGACCGTGTTTTTGGTTTAAAACTGCGACTTTGGACTGTATTTTCGTATGGTATTTATGGTTGTATTCTAGTTTTCCTGGTCTTATTTTATAGAAAGGAAGACATATTACAGAAATTGAGATGATTTTGATTGGTTTCACATTGAAAAGTACCTTGAAATTGAGCTCAAAGTAGCAGAAATGTTCGATTTTTGCCAAAGTTCAAAAGTAAACAAATCATGCCACGAGTCCAATACACGTCAACTGGTGAATCTAATATTCTTTCATAAGTGCGCTGGTATTATTTATATTATTTCTACACTAATACAGTAGTCTGCATAACAGTAATCTCCTATTTTTTGTGAGAATAAAAATTCAAAGTGGAAAGCAAAAGAAATGTAAGAGGGGCGTGGGGATGTGACTAATAAACAGAGGGAATGTTATTTTAGTGCCAGGAATGTCTTTCTTGTTTATTCTGGACCCTATTTGGAAATTGGCATCTTTTGAAATATGTGTGAAATTGGCAAAATTGCTAAATTCTGACCACTTTATTGGATAGTTGAAATCGGTAAATGGGTGGTTTCTTGTACTCATTCGATAGAAAAAACAGAGTTCTAGTGAAATAGTTATGATTTTTGTCGACTAGTACACTGGAATTGGCCGAAAATAGGGCTCAAAGTTGGCAAAATCGCCGATGCATTAACATCGCCGAGACCGCTAACTTCGCGAGAGTATAATTCTGTAAGTTTTCCATCAAATTTCATACTTTTGGTGTCATTATGATCGGGAAAAGATTCTCTATCTTTTCATAAGATTTTTTTTTTTTTTTTAAATTTTGGCGACCCTGAGAACAAGTCTCTGAGAAGGCCTGGTGACCCTCAAAGGGTTA
This sequence comes from Cherax quadricarinatus, assembly GCF_026875155.1. NCBI lineage: Eukaryota > Metazoa > Arthropoda > Malacostraca > Decapoda > Parastacidae > Cherax > Cherax quadricarinatus. The sequence continues at coordinate 55,005,852 of NC_069411.1, forward strand.
ATGCTATACTTTATTGCTGGCTGGTGCTATAGCCTTTATCGACTCCTGCTGCTTTAGTTTCGTACATATCTTAGAATCACTGAAGAAGGCACATTCTGCCCACTCTCTCCATCCTCCACTTTGGTACTTTGCTGCAAGTTTTTTCTTGAATTCTATCATGTTTCTCACCTTCTTTGTCAACGGGCTGGCACTAGCAGCTTTCTTTGGGCCCATGGTGGCTTATTTAGCAGTCACACAGAATAAACAATTGCAAAAAATAATGAATTATTATGAAATGTTTCCTATGACCTCGCAGGATAATGTTCACTCGCCGAGAAACAAAGCAACACTGCCTCAGAATGTGTGTGGGGGAGGCTTTGTGTGTGTACGGCACTTGGACAGGTACCGTACCACTGACAAGAACGGAGGAAAGTAACGAAAGTTGAGCCAATATTTTTACAAAAAAGTCGGCGATAGCTGAAATTCACGAAAACAGAGCCCACCGAAAAGGGAGGGTCCACTGTAATTACCAGATTTAGTAAAACTATGTGTAAACAGTAACTTAACCAACTTAACCTAACTTAAACTAAACCAAAGTTTAAGTTGGATAGCCCATAGTTATATTTTAAAGTCTGACACACTTCAAGTAGCTTGATAAAATATTTTAGTTTTCTTTGTATTAACTGTTTTATATGTATTTTCTCTATACAGTGGAACCTCAAAAATCGAACTTAATTCGTTCCAGGAACTAGTTCTAAATTCGAAAAGTCTGAAATTCGAAGCAATATTTCCCATAAGAAATAATGGAAATACAATTAATCCGTTCCAGAAACCCAAAAATATTCACACAAAAAATACATTTTATAAAGATTAATTACAGTTTTACATACAACAAATACTATAGTTTTTAATTATGTATAGTAATACATATAAAATAACATTTTTACTTACCTTTATTGAAGATTGGTGATGGCATCTGGAAGATAGGGAGGAGGAGAGAGGGAGTTGGGGTTAGTGTTTGGAAGGAGAATCCCCCTCCATGAGGACTTCAGGTAAAGCCCTCTCTGGGGTTACTTCCCTTCTCTGTCTTTTAATGCCACTAGGACCAGCTTGAGAGTCACTGGACCCCTGTCTCAAATAACTGTCCACAGTCCTCTGTTTCTGGTGCCTCTTTAACATTTCCCTAAAATGGGACATGGTTCTATCACTGAACTTGTTGCAAAGATGGCTTGTTTCACTTGTTCAGGTTTGAATTCTTCACTGTCTATGTACCCCTTAAACTCCTGTACAAACTTCTCAGCCGCCCGTTTGTCTGAACTGGCTGCCTCACCACGTCTTACAACATTGTGTATGCCACTACACTTCTTAACCCTTTCAGGGTCCGTCCCGTAGATCTACGGCTTTACGTTCAGGGTCCAAACCGTAGATCTACGCCATGAGCTCAGCTCACTCTGATAAACTGTGAGTGGTACATTTGGGCCTAGATATGAGAGAATACATCTATGTGGTATGTGTGCACCACATAAAACAGATCCTGCAGCACACTGTGTATAATGAGAGAAAAAAAATGAAATCATGATTTTTCGATTAAAACAGCAACTTTGCAGTGTTTTTTTGTATGTTTTTTATAGTTGTATTTGCGATTTCTTGGTCTCATTTGATAGAATGGAAGACATATTACAGAAATAGAGATGATTTTGATTGGTTTTAGCATTGGAAATGGCTTGAAACTGAGCTCAAAGTAGTGGAAATGTTAAATTTTTGCCGATATTCAAGAGTAAACAAACGACCTCACAAGTCTAATACACGTCAGCTGGTGGGTCTAATATACATTCACAAATATGGTGATGATATTTATACAATTATTACAGTATTGCATAAGAGTAAATCTTCTATTTTTTGGTGTGAATAAAAATTCATTATGTGAATAAAAAATCAACATGGAATTTATTTGTAAAGCCTCAAAACATAACTAATGAACAGAGGAAATGTTAGTTTAGTGCCAGGAATGCCTACATTGTTCATTCTGGACCCTATTTTGAAATTGGAATATTTTGAACTTTGTGTTAAATTGGCCAAATTAACAATTTCCGATCACTTTATTTTGTAGTTGAAACAGTTGACTTGGCGATTTCTTGTGCTCAATCGATAGAATAGAAGTAATACTAGTGAAATAGCTAAGAATTTGGTTGATTGGAATAATGTAATTGGCCTAAAATGGGAGTCAAAGTCGGCAAAATCGCCGATTCGTAAATATCGCTGACACATCAAAATTCGCGAGAGCATAATTTCGTCAATTTTCCACCAAATTTCGTACTTTTTGTTTTATTACCTTCACAAAAAGATTCTCTACGATTTCATAAGAAAAAATAAAAATTTTTTTTTTTTAAATTCTTGGACACTGGTGCGTGACTCCAGATTTGGGCCTTGGACCCTGAAAGGGTTAAACCTGTCAAACCAGCCTCTGCTGGCCTTAAATTCACTATCAGCACTGGTTCCAGGAGTTTTCTGTACCAGATCGGCATGCAACTTCCTTGCCTTTTCGCAAATAATCGTCTCTGAAACACTATCACCTGCAATCTCTTTATCCTTGATCCACACCAGCAACAACTTCTCAACCTCTTCAACTATTCGTGGTCTTCTTTTGGTTAGCATATTAACACCTTTCGCAACATCAGCTTCCTTGATTTGTTCTTTCTTTGCCAGGATAGAACTGATGGTCGACTTGTTTTTCCCGTACATCCTGGCAAGCTCAACAAGTCTCACACCACTCTCATACTTCTGTATTATTTCCTTCTTCACATTTATGGTATTTCTCACTTTCTTTACCACAGGGGTACCACTAGCAAGTTTCTTTGGGCCCATGGCAGCTTATTTCACAGTCCCACAAGCACTAAACAATGAAATAATCATAAAATGTGTGAATGAGAGCGCAGGTTAGTGTTCACTCAAGCATAAACAAAGCTAGACTGCTCACGGCGCCTGCGCAGGGACGCGGACAGAGCGGGCCCACAGACATGTCCCGTACCCAGCGGTCCAAAAATAGGGGCGCGTTCGATAATAGGGACACAGTTTGTCCGAAAAAATGGTCCTATTTTCGAAACGTTCGATATGTGATATGTTCGATTTTTGAGGTTCCACTGTATTGTATATTGTTATTTGCAATAGTTGAGAGTATGGGATTACTGACAAGTTGTAAATAATAAAAATGCAGCATGCTCTTTGCCAGTGTGTAGGCATGGTGTTTAGGAATGTTTATTTTCATTTGTGCTCATGATGGGAATTCTAGTTCTTCCTTTCACTGCAGATTTGATCTGGCATAAGCTGTCAGTGACCTATTAAACTCCAACAACAACAGCAGCAGCAATTAATGAGATACTAATATGACTTTGTTGGGTTATTCTAGGTTACATCACCACCTGTCACCCTTGTATTCTTATACTGATCATGTGTAATGTGCAGCAATGTAAATTCTTCAATTGCAAAACATCAGATGAGTGCTCAGACTGATATAGTGAGGCATGTTAATTTGAATATTGAATGTAAACTACAGTATTGAAATGAGAATGTAGATTGGAATCACAAAAATATGGGCAGTATTGATACAGTATTTTTGTAGCAGTGTGATTTAAAGTAGCATTGGCTGTTATTTTAATTAATGATACTATATAGAGGTATTTTAGCTAGATTTTGTTGGTTCTAAATCTGAGCGGGTAATTCACACAAGTAGTGATGAAGAACTGATCTTCTGTTTGCTATTAGTGGCCTGGTCTGACCAGCAGATTACTACACCCTGCACCCCTATGAGAGGCACGTAGGTAACACCTGCCCAACATCAATCTTTACTGTGCATTTGCTTTGAAAGGTACCATATTAAATTCAGTTCTATGAGTCTTGCTGATGTGTAGTGTTACTCACACTTTCTACTATCATGAAAATGATCATACTGGAAAAATGATATTCAGTATGTACAAGAGGACACTTGTGTACAGTTCAGGACACTTATTAAGGAATCCTTTTTGCCTTGAGTTGCCACATGAGGACTGATGTCATTCATGACAAAACATTTCCCTTAATAAATGTCCTGAGCTGTACACAGGTGTCCTTTTCTACAGTTTATCAGTATCACTATACCATTTACAATAATTACGTACAGTATGTAATTCTGGAAAAATGCATAATTATAACTTTGTTACCAAATATTGTGATATCTAAACTAAGCAAGGACAGCATTCTGGGAAAATTTAGTAAGGATTTTATAAATTGAATAGCTGTATCTATTGTTTATAAATATAGTAAAGTTTAACACTATTGAATATTATGTATTTTAACATTACAGTACTTCAGCATAACTGATTAGACAGGTATGTCAAAGGTAAACACCTTCTGTAGAACCTTATTAAGTTTCCTAGAGATCACCAATGTTAAGGCAGCAGTTTAGGTTAGGTTTAACTCTTTCAGGGTCGACAGGCACTCTCAGAGACTTGTTCTCAGGGTTGGCCAAATTTAAAAAAAAAAATTTATTTTTTCTTATGAAAAGATAGAGAATCTTTTCCCGATCATAATGACACCAAAAGTATGAAATTTGATGGAAAACTTATGGAATTATGCTCTCGCGAAGTTAGCGATCTCGACAATGTTTATGCATCGGCAATTTTGCCCACTTTGAGCCCTATTTTTGGCCAATTCCAGTGTACTTGTTGACAAAAATCATAACTATTTCGCTAGAACTCCATCTTTTCTATCGAATGAGTACAAGAAACCACCCATTTACCGATTTCAACTATCCAGTACAGTGGTCAGAATTTAGCAATTTTGCCAATTTCACACAAATTTCAAAAGATGCCAATTTCCGAATAGGGTCCAGAATAAACAAGAAAGACATTCCTGGCACTAAAATAACATTTCCTCTGTTCATTAGTCACGTCCCCACGCCCCTCTTACATTTTTTTGCTTTCCACTTTGAATTTTTATTCTCACAAAAAAATAGAAGATTTACTGTTATGCAGACTACTGCATTAGTGTAGAAATGGTATAAATAATATCAGCGCATTTGTGAAAGAATATTAGACTCTCCAGTTTACGTGTATTGGACGCATAGCGTGATTTGTTTATTTTTGAACTTTGGTAAAAGTCGAACATTTCTGCTAGTTTGAGCTCAATTTCAAGGTACTTTTCTTTGTAAAACCAGTCAAAATCATCTCAATTTCTGTAATATGTCTTCCATTCTATAAAATGAGACCAGGAAAACTAGAATACAACAATAAATACCACACGAAAATACAGTGCAAATTCGCTGTTTTTATCCAAAAACACGGTCAAAGTTTTTTTTTTCTCATTACGCACTGTGTGCTGCAGGATTTTTTTATACCGCGCACACTGACCACATAGACCCATTCTTTCATATGTAGGCCTACCAGCTTTCTCTCACTAGATTTGAGGGCGCTAGAATTTAGGTGTATTAGTACAGCGCACGTCAAAAACCCTGGTGTGTAAGCCGTACTAGTACGGCTGAAACCTTGAAATGGTTAAGGCAGCAGTTAGGTTAGGTTAGATTAAATTTGCTAGTTAGATTTGCTGATGCTAGGGTGTTGGGGAGAGGGGTGGGATTAAATTATGGGAATAAAATACAAAATGGGAGTTGACACAGTTACTGTTTACTGATGATACTGTGTTTTTGGGAGATTCTAAAGAGTAGTTGCAAAGGTTAGTGGATGAGTTTGGGAGGGTGTGTAAAGGAGGAAAGTTGAAAGTGAACATAGATAAGAGTAAGGTGATGAGGGTATCAAACGAATTAGGCAAAAAAAAATTGGACCAGCCGGGCTGTGATTTGTATGTTGGATTGCGCATGGCCAGCAGTAACAGCCTGGTTGATCAGGCCCTGATCCACTATGAGGCCTGGTCACAGACCGGGCCGTGGAGGCGTTCACCCCCCTGGAACTCTCTCCAGGTAAACTCCAGGTGGAGGGAGGGAGCGTGAAATAAGTGAATGTGTTCAGATATTTGGGAGTAGACTTGTCAGTGGATGGGTTTATGAAGGACGAGGTTAACTATAGAATTGATGAAGAAAAAAAGGCGAGTGCTGCATTGAGGTATCTGTGGAGACAAAAAAAAAAAAAAAAAATTTCCCCAGAAGGCAAAGAAGGGAATGTATGAGAGTATTTTGGTACCAACACTCTTATATGGGTGTGAAGCATGGGTTGTAAATGCTACAGCAAGGAGGAGGATGGAGGCAGTGGAAAAGTCGTGTCTAAGGGCAATGTGTGGTGTAAATATTATGCAGAGAATTTGTAGTGTGGAAATTAGGAGGAAGTGTGGAGTTACTAAAAGTATTATTCAGAGGGCTGAAGAGAGGTTTTTGAGATAGTTTGGTCATTCAGAAAGGACGGAGCAAAATAGGATGACTTGGAGGGTGTATAAATCTCTAGTGGAGGGGATGAGGGATAGGTGTCATCCTAGGAAAGGATGGAGGGAGGGGATAAAAGAGGTTTTGTGTGCAAGGGGCTTGGACATACAGCAGGCATTTGTGGGTATGTTAGATAGGAGTGAATAGAGACAAGCTATTGGAGTGTGAGCAGGGTAATATTTTGTGAAGGGATTCAGGAAAACCGGTTAGCCGGACTTTGAGTCCTGGAGGGGGTTTGAGATATTGGCTGTTTGGAGTGACATCTAAACTGTCATATCTGATTGCCTCTGCAAAGACAGTGATTATGTGTGAATGATGGTGAAAGTGTTTCTTTTTTTGGGTCACCCTGCCTTGGTGGGAGATGGCCAACATGTAGAAAAAAAAAAAATGGCTAACCACAAGCAAATGTAACTTTTGTACATTGATTCATTTTTATATTTTGATGTTGAAAATGTTGAGAAAGCTTGGAGATCGTGTAAGTACTGATTGCATTTTAAACCTTCATTTTTATGATTAATTACATTCTTAATTCTTTAATAGTCTTATATAAAATTTTACTGAATGGAAAACATGAATAAATACAGGGAGTATAAATAACCCATTGAAAGTATCTAATCAAGACAGGACTCTCAGCAATGGGAAGAAACTCCCAGGTAGTGTCATTGAAGTTGAATGGGTATTTGAATAGGTGTGGTTGGATGTGAGTTTGACCTGCCTATCATGGACCAGTAGGCCTACTGTAATGTTCATTCTTATGCTGTAAACATTTCCTACAGGATGGGGATTCGAGTGATGATGATGGTTCGGAACATGGATCTCCCCATACCTCTCCACCTCACCGGGGCCACAGTCAACACCATCGTCGGAAACAAGACAAGAAGAAGAGACGATGAGATGAGAGATGAGAAGTTGGTGAACATAGGAATGATAGTCTGAATTTGGATCATGGAACACTTCTTCAAGAATGGTTGTAGATTATTTGTGGAAGTGTTATACTCTGCTATACTATATATGCCTGATGCTGAATTTATTGTGAATATAACTTTTCTTCTCATTGACAGTTTAAAATTTTGTGCCATAATTTGAGTAAATACATGTAATCATTGTAATAGCCGATATTTTTATTTTGTTGATTGAATATGACATTCACAACTATCAGTATGCCAAAGGCCTCAGGAAAATTATATAGTAATTGAGTTTCTTGACTCATTATGCAACAGTACTGCTCTGCATTTTTTGCAAGCACAGTTCATTATTACATCTTAGACATCTGTTTGTACTGTTTGTATTGTTATTCCAATAAATGCTGTAATAAACTTGTCTTGTAATTGAAGTTTTGAAGTTAGATTAAAGCCATTTTTTTTTAACCATTACTGGAGGTAAGTTTCCTTCTATCAATAAATTTACCTAGAGAACCCCAGCTTCACATATTTAAAGGATTTCATAAAATTAATTAAATGTAATGCACAGCTTATATATTTGAAACTGTTAATGTTACATATTTTGAAAATAAAATAATTATAATTGAATTTCAAAATATAAGCATAGAAAGTAGCATTCAGTGAAAAAAAAAAAAAGCAGTGATAGGAGTTTCTACATGGAAAAGTGTTGCAATACTTGCATTTTGGTGCAGCGATCTTGTGGCATTTGTTTTTCTACTTCAAAATTAGTATTTGTAATTGAAATTAATGAAATATTCTGTTATAAAAATCTTATAATTTCTTGTAAAAATAATGTTTATTCATATTAATTGAAAATTTGTATTTCTAATCTTTTTCTTTTAAAATATGTTATATACTGTAATTCATATAGAAATGCCTGATAGTTAATTATTGTTCTTAGTATATTTACTATAGTAAGCTTACTCAGTGTATACAGTAATTATTGTTGTCATTAAAGGTAGTAATTTAGTCTTGTTATCTTAAATTCTAATTTATATATTATGTAAGTTGAAAGTAAATGTGCATCTGTTCCATTAAGGTAGACTTCAGTTTAAACTAATTACCGATTAATCATGCTCATGTTTTAGCCTTAATGTAGTTCAAAGTATTATTGTGAATCTCTGCCTTCATAGTAAGTATTTAGGCAATATTTGCATTATGAATTCTGCTTCCTTAATATTTCTCTAATAAAGTTGCACTTCTACATGGAATGATGTGTTCATCTTCATGTAATTAGATAAGACAACAGGTATTCATATATGCTATGAATAAGTGAATAGCTTAAATATAATACCCAGGCACTGTATAACTCTCCTACAGGTTTATTATTATTATTATTATAATCAAACCCAAGCACTGAACCCTCTTATAGGTTTAGCACTTCCTCATAAATATAATACTGATAATAATTAAATATTACACACTACTTATATTGTAAACTCCCACTCCTTAAAAGTGGAAAAATGGGTAGTACTGACAAATTGTGCAATAAAATGACCATATGCATAATCTCCAAAACTTATCATAATTTTATTACATTATTATGATCTGTTATATAGACAGATCTTTATGTGAATGTTATTTTGATCTGTGATATGATATTCATGTTAATTACATACTGTTTATGCATTTTATTGAAGATGTCATGAAGTTCCATCTAACATGTGGTATGTATATTTTGTGACCAGTTATGAATGTCAGATTTCTAGTTAAAGGGTAGCAGTCGTGCTTAGTGCAAGTGTTTCCTTGCAGATATAATTCATTTATTTGTTTTCGATACTCTCCACAAATCTTTAGGACATTACAGGTTGATTAGTTTGTAGAGGTTTCTTATTTTTTAATACTCTCTATGAATGTTTAAAACATTCCAGGTTGATTATTTTAGTAAAGGCTTTCTCTTTAAGGTGAAATTTTGCATTTTTTTAAAATAAATATACCAGAATTATATTATTTTTTTTTTTTATCTTTCTGTATAATAATATTCGTGTACTGTATACATAAATGTTTGTCTGCTTATGATATGTAATGTCAGTAATAACAGAAAAACAATAGGTTTGTATGTCAGTAAGCATTAAATACAGTACAGAATTTTGTTTCATTGAAATTTTTTAAAGAAACCATGCATTCCATCTCTGGGTAAACACAGCTTGAGATCATTCAATATCCAGTTCTTCATGAATTTTTTTTTATAGTAACAGTGTAGGTAGTTTTATTATCTTGTCAGAAATATAAGGAATGTGTCTGTGTAAAATTTGTGGTGGTTATGGTAAGACAATTACAGTATATATGGCTAGGTATTAACATTACTGTACTGGTAATTTTTTTTACACTTGAATTTACAAGCTAATTGCTGTTATCCTATCTCAGCTGATTTCAAAGCCAAGCCCTATCTAAGGTATACTAATACCTCCTGGAATGTGGAGTACAATAGTTGACTAACACCCAGATACCTACTTGCTGCTAGGTGAAGAGGGACAACAAGTGTAAGGAAACATGACCAACGTTTCTACTTGTGCCAAGGATCAGACCATGGTCTGTTAGTGTGAACTAAGAGTGCTCCCATCTGAGCTAGGTGACCATTATATAATGCTCTTTTGAAAAATAGTGATATAAGACAAAAAGCAACCTAACAATGTCCAGTGGCATTACAATTTAAAAATCATACGACCCTGAGTAAGACTTGTACTATTTTAGTGTAACTTGTGTATCCTTTCTACCACATCTTGTTCATTTTAATACCTCCCTACTTGACACTGGCCTCCTACTCTCCATTTTTTGATTTGTACTTTCCTCATTGGCTTACCATTTTCATTTCATGATAAAAAAACTAACACCAACCTATAAGCACATTTCTGGCACTTTCCTCTGGGTGATTAATGATCCAATAGCTGGTGTCAGCAAGGCAGGATCTTCCTTGCTGCATTGGCCCTCCATAGTATTTTCCTGTTGGCAACCCTGCATACAATTTAATACAATCAAGACTTCCAATTAATAAAATCAAGGCATACAATTAAATACAATCATAATAAAATGCTACATATGTATTTAGAAAGTGAATTTATTGAGGTTAATTTAATGATGTTGATGAAGGGCTTTTGATTCAGGGAATTAGAACTGAATTCCCTTTCCTTTGAGTGAACCTAATTGTCTTCCATTTCCCCAGGTGCTGTATATATAGACCTCTACAGGTTTAGTGCTCTTCCCCCAATGAATGTAATAATAATTGAAGTTAATACAGTACTGATATTTCAGAATATGTGCACTATTATAAATAAAGCTTGAATATTACTTATGAATAAAGAAATCAAATGCAACAACAAACTTTCAGAATAATGAGCTATACAGATACAAAAACAAATGTGGTTTGTTATTTTTATACTGGGCCTGAAACTTTTCACTGGTATATCAGTAGTTGCTCAACATTAATACAGTGGACCCTTGGGTAATGGCATTAATCCGTTCCAGAGAGCTTGCCTTTAACCGATTTAGATGTTAGCCGAATTAATTTTCTCGATAAGAAATAATGGAAATCCAATTAATCTGTTCCAGACACCCAAAAGTATTAAACAAAATAATTTTTTTTAAATGAAATATACATTTCCCTACGCAGAAAACAATGAGACATGCACAATAAACAATACTGATATGACACCTTTATCGTGGACTTATTGATGAGTGATGAGACGGGAGGAGGGGAGAGGATGGAGGTGCACTATTGTTTGGAAGGGTAATCCCCTTCCATAAAGACTTCAGGTAACAAGTCCTTTTCTGGGGTTACCTCCCTTGGTTTTTTAATGCCACTGGGAACAACTTGAGAGTCACTGGACCCCTGTCGCACAAAATATTTGTCCAGAGAGCTCTGTTACTCGCCTCCCTTTAAGATTTCCCTAAAATGGGACACAAGAGTGTCATTGTACATGTTGCCAATATGGCTTGTAACAGCTGTGTCAGGATAATATTCATCCATAAATGCTTGCAACTTTGTCCAAATCGTATACATTTCCTTAATCTTTGACGAAGGCAAATTCCTCCGTCTCTCTTCCTCCTCCTCTGCAGCACATTCCTGAGCTGTGATCTGTTGCTGTTGCACCTGAAGCTCTTGTAGCTGTGTAGTGGTTAGCTCTTCATTGTCATCCTCCACCAACTCTTCCATGTCCTTGCCACTAACCTCTGTCCCCATGGGCTTCCCCAGTGCCACAATAGATTCCATAACTGGCATAGGCTCCTCAGGGTTAGCCCCAAACACTTCAAGATCCCTCTCTTGTACACATTCTGGCCACAATTTTCTCCAAACAGAGTTCAAAGTCCTGCAAGTCACTCCCTCCCAAGTCTTACCTATAAGGTTTATGCAAGTGAGGATACTGAAGTGATCTTTCCAGAACTCTCTTAGGGTCAGTTCGGTGTCTGAGGTCACTTCAAAGCACTTTTGAAACATTGCTTTGGTGTACAGTTTTTTGAAGTTTGAAATGACTTGCTGGTCCATGGGCTGGAGGAGAGGAGTGGTATTAGGAGGCAAAAACTTCACTTTGATGAAGCTCGACTCCCCTGTAATTTGCTCTTGCAAGTTGTGAGGATGAGCAGGAGCATTGTCCATTACCAGGAGGCACTTGAGTAACAATTTTTTTTCCAGAGGGTATTTTTGCACAGTGGGGCCAAAGATGTCATAGAACCAGTCAAGGAAAATGTCCCTAGTGACCCATGCTTTACTGTTTGCTCTCCACATCACACACAGTTTAGTCTTGACAACATTGTTTTTCTTGAACACTGGGAGTTTCCAAGTGATACACGAGTAAAGGCTTCACTTTGCAATCCCCACTAGCATTACCATAAAACAGAGTTAGCCTGTCTTTCATAGGCTTGTGTCCTGGGAGTGCCTTTTCCTCCTGAGTAATGTAGGTCCTGTTTGGCATTTTCTTCCTGTCACAATTGAACACTTGTTGGGGTTTTAATTGTTCAGCCTTTATACAGGCCTTGAACTCCTGTACGTACTTTTCAGCCGCTTTTTTGTCAGAACTTGCAGCCTCTCCATGCCTTACAACACTGTGTATGCCACTATGATTCTTAAATCTCTCAAACCAACCTTTGCTGGCCTTAAATTCACTAACATCAGCACTAGTGTCAGGCATTTTCTTAATTAGATCATCATGCAACTGCCTTGCCTTTTCACATATTATTAACTGAGAAACACTATCTCCTGATAATTGTTTCTCATTTATCCACACCAACAACAGTCTCTCCACAAATTAGAGTATTTGCGATCTCTGTTTTGAAAACATACTTGCACCTTTCACAACAACAGCTTCCTTGATTGCCTTTTTGTTGGCCAAGATAGCAGTGATGGTTGAATGGGGTTTGTTATACAGTGGAACCTCTACTTGCGAGTTTAATCCGTTCCATGACCTTGCTCGCAACTGAATTTGCTCGTTTGCAGAGTCGATTTTTCTCATTTAAATTACAGGTCTCCCTCAACATTCGCGAGGGTTAAGGGATCAAGAGCCTCTCGAATGTTGAAAAATCATGAATGTTTGGTGCCCCAATATATTGTAGGGAAATATAATACAATTCTGCTTCCTTAACTTGTTGAACCATAAACAATCATAAAATACATGAAAATGTTGTAAAATATTGTACTAAATACATGCATGTTATGGTTTAATAACATGTATGTTATTAAATACCACTGCCTCCACCAGTGCCTCCACCAGTGCCTCAACCACTGCCTCAACCACTGTGGCACACTGCTCGTATTTTGGTACAATTTCTTTCTTCAGTTATATTGTGTTTCTCAATTTCTTTACCAAAGGGCTGGCACTAGCAAGTTTCTTTGGGCCCATGGTTAATTATGTAGCAGTCGCACTCAATCTTCAAGCACCAAACACAATGAATTATTGTGAAATGTTTGGATGAGTGTGGAGACTAATGCTCACTCCAGCATAAACAAAGCCACACTGACTGACGATGCCTCAACCACTTCTTCCACCACTGCTTCAACCCTCGTATTTTTGTACAATTTCCTTCTTCAATTCTATCGTATTATTATTATTATTAATCCGATAGAATTGAAGAAGGAAATAGTACAAAAATACGAGGGTTGAAGCAGTGGTAGAAGAAGTGGTTGAGGCATCGTCAGTGTGGCTTTGTTTATGCTGGAGTGAGTATTAGTCTCCACTCTCTTCCAAACATTTTACAATAATTCATTGTGTTTGGTGCTTGTAGATTGAGTGCGACTGGAGTGGTAGAGGCATTGGTAGAGGCAGTGGTTGAGGCAGTGGTTGAGGCAGTGATAGAGGCAGTTGTAGAGGCAGTGGTTGATGCAGTGGTTGAGGCAGTGGTAGAGGCAGTGGTAGAGGTAGCAGTTGAGGCAGTGGTTGAGGCAGTGGTTGAGGGAGTGGTTTTTAATAACATGTTATTAATAATAATAATACATGTTATTAATAACGTGTATTATTATTATTATAACATATATCTTATTAAATACCACTGCCTCAACCACTGCCTCAACCACTGCCTCAGCCACTGTCTCAACTGCTGCCTCTACCACTCCAGTCACACTCAATCTACAAGCACCAAACATAATGAATTATTGTGAAATGTTTGGAAGAGTGTGGAGACTAATGCTCACTCAAGCATAAACGAAGCCACACTGACTGACGATGCCTCAACCACTGCTTCAACCCTCGTATTTTTGTACAATTTCCTTCAATGCTATCATATTATTATTGTAATAAAGTTGGTAGAATTACCGACAATATGTAAAGTAAAAGGACACAAGTGCAACTAATGTGACATTTATTGTGGCAACGTTTCGCTCTCCAGGAGCTTTATCAAGCCATTACAAACAATACATGGACACAGAGGGTATATAAAGGCTCATAGTGAGGTGCAATACTAGTGAGGTAACATTTCGATGTTCACTAGTGGTAGTAGTAGTAGTAGTAGTGACAAAAGTAATACAATATGATAGAGCAATTAATTCGTACAAGAGTAAAAGGATATAAAAGCTATTACTTGGGTAACATAAAAATAGGTTGGACAAATATAGACTGGAAAGAGGCAGCTTGTTTCAGTGTTCACTCTCTGTAATGTGCTTTGTGTAGTATAACAGGAGAGACTATGTGATGGCAGGGTTTACTGTTTTCAGGAGGATTCTTGCTAAGACTTCGGAGATGGTGAAGCTGCCGTTGTTTTGTTTAATTGTATTCGAAACAGCGATCAGTGCTGATTCGAGGCACTTGCGTCTGCGGAAATTAGTTTCTTTGATCACTAATTGTGCGTCTCTGAATTTCATGAGATGATTGGTGGAATTTCGGTGTTGTACACAGGCGTTGTTCAAGTTATCGTTCCTACATGCGTAAATGTGTTCATTGAGGCGGGTGTCGAGGTTTCTTGCTGTTTCACCCACGTAAATCTTGTCACAGCCTCCACAGTCAATGCGGGAGTTTACACTGTACCCTGTGGAGGCTGTGACAAGATTTACGTGGGTGAAACAGCAAGAAACCTCGACACCCACCTCAATGAACACATTTACGCATGTAGGAACGATAACTTGAACAACGCCTGTGTACAACACCAAAATTCCACCAATCATCTCATGAAATTCAGAGACGCACAATTAGTGATCAAAGAAACTAATTTCCGCAGACGCAAGTGCCTCGAATCAGCATTGATCGCTGTTTCGAATACAATTAAACAAAACAACGGCAGCTTCACCATCTCCGAAGTCTTAGCAAGAATCCTCCTGAAAACAGTAAACCCTGCCATCACATAGTCTCTCCTGTTATACTACACAAAGCACATTACAGAGAGTGAACACTGAAACAAGCTGCCTCTTTCCAGTCTATATTTGTCCAACCTATTTTTATGTTACCCAAGTAATAGCTTTTATATCCTTTTACTCTTGTACGAATTAATTGCTCTATCATATTGTATTACTTTTGTCACTACTACTACTACTACTACTACTACTACTACCACTAGTGAACATCGAAATGTTACCTCACTAGTATTGCACCTCACTATGAGCCTTTATATACCCTCTGTGTCCATGTATTGTTTGTAATGGCTTGATAAAGCTCCTGGAGAGCGAAACGTTGCCACAATAAATGTCACATTAGTTGCACTTGTGCCCTTTTACTTTACATATTATTATTATTATTATTATTATTATATTATTATTATTATATTATTATTATTATTAGCAGTAGCAGAAATGTTTGATTCTTTGCTGTGTTTAAGAGTAAACATGTGATGTCACCATCAAGTACCTGTCTGAATAGCCATTCCAATATTCAGTCATGAATGGGTTGACATTATTTATACTGTAGTTTAATAGCAAATAATGAACAAACAAAACACTCACCACACTGAGTGGTGGGAAGGCTGGCAGCCAGTTTTGGGGGTCGGAGGGAGGGTAGTAGGGACTCGCGGGTGGCGGGAAACTTAAATATGATTTGGCGGCTGGGAATTTGGCAGTTGGGAATTCGCGAATGTGTGAAGCCCGCAAAAGTTGAAAACGCGAATGTTGAGGGAGACCTGTAATTGAAATGATTAATTGCATTTCAATTACAGGTCTCCCTCAACATTAGCGTTTTCAACTTTCGCGGGCTTCACAATTAATCCGATGCAGTGGAATTCTGTACTTCAATAATTTCGCTAATATCAACTTTACGGCTTATTTATCTATCTCACTTGATCTTACATGACATAATGAACAATATAAATAACATAGAAACCTGATATATACTCTAAAATGAATAAAATATGTAATTCATGTAGTGGTATGGACGGTGTCGGCGGTGATGACAGTTTGTCTGGAGACCGGACAAAATACTTCTTGAATAATTTCGCTAATATTATCTATATGGCTTATTTATCTATCACAGTTCATCTAATATGACATAACAAACAATATAAATAACATAGAAACCTGATATATACTCTAGAATGAATCAGATATGTCATTATATGTTTGGTGGTGGCCAATGAGAGTTTATCTGGAGACAGGACAAAATACTCCTTGAATATTTCGCTATTATCAACTCTACGGCTTATTTATCTATCAAAGTTCATCTAATATGAAATAATAAACAATATAAATAACATAGAAACCTGATATATACTCTAGAATGAATAAAATATGCCATTATGTAACAGGTGGAGGCAGCCACAACCGCTCCCTCTAGTGACGGCCTTTTGAAGTCATCTATTATTATAATTATTATTATGTAGTACATTATTATTATATATGTATTATTATACATATTATTATTATTATTATTGTATTATATTATTATACTATTATTATACATATTATTATATGTATTATTATTATTATTAATACAGTGGTCCCTCGTTTTTCATAGTTAATCCGTTCCTGGAGCTGCTACTATTAACGAAATCTACGATTTGCGAATCAATTTTCCCCATAAGAAATAATGTAAATACAATTAATCCGTTCTTGACACCCAGAAGTATTAAAACAAAAAAATTTTTTACATGAAATATACATGTAGTACATAAACAATACAGTGGGAAATGATGAATGAAACATTAAGAGCATAACACCTTTATTGGAGATTCTTCTTAGTGTATGGGAGACTGGAGGAGGAGAGAGATTGGATTGTTTATAGTTTGGAAGGGGAATCCCCTTCCAGCAACACCTCAGGTACCAATCGCTTTTCTGGGGTTGTTTCTCTTCTCTGTTTCTTAATGCCACTAGGACCACCTTGAGAGTCACTGGAGTCCTGTCTCGCAAAATAACTGTCCAGAGAGCTCTGTTTCTGGCGTCTCTTTAAAACTTCCCTAAAATGGGCCAAGACTTTGCCACTGTACATGTTGCCAACATGGCTTGCAACAACCTTGTCAGGGTGATGTTTCTCCATAAAGCTTTCCATCTTACCCCACATAGTAAAAATCTCTCTAATTTCTGAAGAAGGCACCATCTTCCATCTCTCTTCCTCCTCCTCTGCAGCAAGATTCTGAGCTGCGATCTGTTGCTGTTCCTGCTGAAGCTCTTGCAGCTCCTCAGTGGTGAGCTCTTCGTTGTGGTCTTCCACCAATTCTTCCACATCCTCCAAACTCACATCCAACCCCATGGAATTCCCCAGTGCCACAATTGATTTTACAACAGACATAGGCTCATCAGGGTCAGTCCCAAACCCTTCAAAATCCCTCTTGTCGACACAATCTGGCCACAATTTTCTCCAGGCAGAGTTCAAAGTCCTGGTAGTCACTCCCTCCCAAACCATACCTATAAGGGTTATGCAGTGGAGGATGCTGAAGTGTTCTCTCCAAAATTCCCTTAGGGTCAAGTGAGTGTCTGTGGTCACAGTCAAGCACCTGTGAAACATTGCTTTGGTGTAGAGTTTTTTAAAGTTTGCAATGACCTGCTGGTCCATGGGCTGGAGGAGAGGAGTGGTATTCGGGGGCAAGAACTTTACTGTAATGAACCCAAACTCCTCGAAAATTAGGTCATCCAAGTTTGGAGGATGAGCAGGTGCATTGTCCATTACTAGCAGGCACTTGAGATCCAATTTATTTTCCAGGAGGTAATTCTTCACACTAGGGCCAAACACTTCATTGAACCACTCGACGAAAATTTCCCTCGTGACCCATGCCTTAATATTAGATTTCCAAAACACACACAATTTACTCTTCATAACATTGTTTTTCTTGAACACACTGGGATTTTCAGAATGGTACACTAGTAATGGCTTCACTTTGAAATCCCCACTAGCATTAGCATAGAACATGAGCGTCAGCCTGTCTTTCATAGGCTAGTGTCCTGGCAGTGCCTTTTCCTTCTGTGTAATGTAGGTCCTCTTTGGCATTTTCTTCCAAAAGAGGCCTGTTTCATCACAATTGAACACTTGTTCAGGTTTCAGTCCTTCAGCCTCTATTTACTCCTGGAATTCATGCATATATTTTTCAGCCGCCTTGTGGTCCGAACTGGCAGCCTCACCATGCCTTACCACACTGTGTATGCCAGTACAGTTCTTAAATCTCTCAAACCAACCTTTGCTGGCCTTAAATTCGCTCACATCACCACTATTTTCAGGCAATTTCTTTACCAGATCGTTGTGCAACTGCCTAGCCTTTTCACAAATAATCGAAGTCATAAGAGTATCTCCTGCTAATTGTTTCTCATTTATCCACACCAATAATAACTTCTCAACCTCTTCGAGTACTGGTGATCTCATTTTTGTGTCAGCATAGTTACCCCCTTTGCAACAACAGTGTCCTTGATTTCCTTTTTCTTGGCCACTATGGAACATATGGTTGTGTAGGGTTTCCTATACATCCTGGCCAGTTCGGCCACACTTGTACCACTTTCATATTGTTCAATGATGTTTTTCTTAAATTCAATAGTATTTCTCACCTTCTTTACCACAGGCTTGGCACTAGGAGCTTTCTTTGGAGCCATGGTAGCTTATTTAGTACTTGCAAGCACTAAAATAAATGGAATATTATGAAATATTTCGCTGGAGCACGTGAGGGGACCTTCGCTCACTGGTAAACAATGCCAGACTGGCTGTCGCCCCGGCTCACGCCGTGGGTACGCATCCCGGATGAACTACTACTCGCGAGTCAACCTATGAAAAGTGAGTCCATGTTTATACGAAAATACCCCTATGATTTCCGAAATCTATGATTGCCGAGAACTACGAAAAGCGGGGGACCACTGTACTGTTATTATTATACGTATTATATTATTATTATTATTTTATTATTAATATTATTATACTATTATTATTATTATTATTATTGTATTATATTATTATACTATTATTATTATATGTGTTATTATTATATGTATTATTATTATTATTAATATTATTATTATTACAATATAAACAATTTGTAAATTTTATTCACATGAAAAATATAAGATTTACTGTTATGCCTTATTGCAATTTAATTATTTATTTTATTTATTTTTATTTATTTATTTTATGTCTTTGCAAACAGTACATTGAGATTTTGTATTTACAACAGTGGGTTGCAATGCAGAGAGAGCCTCTATTATGCCTAGACATTATGGGCCAACTTAACATTACTGGCTTACAGACTACTTAACACTAAGGATTATATCATAGTTGTACAGTAGGATAGTAATTATTTCATAGTTGTACAGTAGATTATTATAAGTGAATCTGATTTGTATAAGACCAAAGATATATTCATAAATTCAAAAATGTTTTTTGTGAAAACAATGATTCAATTATATTCCCGTCAACAATGGATAGAGGTTCAAAGTGATTGTTGAAGTTATGATGTGGGAGTACATAAGTGAGTATGTGTGTACTGAGTATTTAGCATTTAGTCTAGGGTGATTAAGTGGCTTTTGATAAGAGTCTTAAATTGATTTTCAGACCGGGTTACTTTAATACCTTCTGGTAATGAATTCCATATTTTGTGGCCCTTTATGTGCATAGAGTTTTTACGCAAAGCGATATGGACACTAGGTATATCAAAAAGAGATCTGTGTCTTGTGTTGTGGTCATGTGTCCTGTTTAGGTTGGTGAGGAGAAGTTTGAGTGGAGGGTTTATGTATGCGTGTATTGTTTTGTGTATGTAGTAAGCACATGAATAAGTATGGATGTTCTTAATGGTGAGCAGATTCAGACTTGAAAATTGGTGGAGTATGCTGGCAGGAATGGGAATTTGTTATCATTCTTACTGCTGCTGTTTTTCTGGGTTATTAGGGGTTTTAGGTGATTGGATGTTGTTGATCCCCATGCACAAATTCCATATGTAAGATAAGGGTAGTATATGAGTGAATGGTACAGTGCCAGGAGAGCTGATTGTGGAACGTAGTACCTTATCTTTGATTGAATGCCTACAGTCTTGGAGATTTTCTTGGTGATTTGTTGTATGTGTGTCCGGAACTTAAGGCTACTGTCAAGGTGGATACCTAGGAATTTTCCCTCTGTGAGTCTTGTGACTGATGATCGTTTAGCATTATGTTAATTGGATCGTTTGCAGCTTTGTTTCCAAACTGAATGAAATAGGTTTTATTGGTATTGAGGGTAAGTTTATTAGTCTTCATCCAGGCAGATACTTTTTGCAATTTGGCATTGACTGTGTTTGCTAGTATGACTGTGTTTGGGTGGGAAAAGACATATGTAGTGTCATCTGCAAATAATATGGGTTTGAGTAGTTGTGATGCATTCGGTTGATCATTGATGTAGATGAGAAAGAGGAGTGGTCCAAGGACACTTCCTTGCGGGACTCCTACTGTGATTGGTTGGGTGGAAGAGTTTGCATTGTTTGCATACACATATTGAGTTCTGTTACTAAGGTATGTTTTTAGGTAGTTGAGGGAGTGGCCTCTGATACCAATGTGCGTTAGTTTGGAGTACAGCAGTTCATGGTCGACTGTATCGAAAGCTTTATGTAAATCAATGAAAATACCCAGCGGGACTTCTTTCTTTTTGAGTGCGGTATATGTTAGTTCTAGCATGTGTATGATGGCGTCATTTGTGCTTTTATTATTCCTGAATCCAAACTGACAAGGGTTTAATATGTTGTGTGAGATGAGGCAGGAATAAATCCATCTATGAATTAATATTTCAAAGGTTTTAGAGAGCAGTGGTAAGTTAGATATTGGTCTTTAGTTATTCAAGTCAGCTTGGTCACCTCCTTTGTGGATCGAAGTGACCCTCGCTATTTTGAGGATTGTTGGAAAGGTAGATGATTCAATGGATTTGTTAAAGAGCGTTGCAATAATTGGTGACAATACTTGAGAAGCTTTTTTGTACATAAAAGCAGGCAAGTTGTTTATGTCTCCTGCCTTGTTTTTAAATGTGTTTATGATGAGCGTAACTTCTATGGTGTTGATTGGAGCTAGGAGTAGTCTGATGGACGGGTGTTTGCACTTGGTATTTTGTTCGCTAGATTTTTTCCTATGGTGGAGAAAAAAACATCGAGTCTGCCGTTTCAGTTGGAGTAAGTAGGGGTTCATCTGATTTTGTTAGTTTGATTGTTTTGTTTTTGGATAGCTTTTTAGTTCCAAGAATTTCAGATACAGTTTTCCAGGTTTTTCTCATATCACCTTTGATGTTATGTAATCTATTTTCATAATACAATTTTTTAGATCTTCTTATCAGGCTGGCAAGTGTTGACGAGTAACGTTTAGACTTCTCTAGTTATTTGACCCATTCTATACTGTTTTTCATATTTGTTCTTTGTGTTAATGGATTTGAAGATGCTTGGTGTTAGTCAGGGATTATTCAATCTCTTTGCTGTGATCTGTTTAGTTTTTTTTGGGCAATGTTTGTTATAGAGGCTTTGGGCTTTTTTAGAAAATTATTTATACATTCATTCATATCTGTATATGTTTCAAGCTCATTTTGCCAATCGATATTCATAGCTACCATAAAGTTGTTAACTGCTGTCTCGTTAATTAGTCTGAAGGTTACTTTAGTAATGTCTTGTGGCAGTTTGCCCAGATTAGTTATGAGAAAGTTTGGGTAGTGGTCTGTAGTGTTGTCTGTGATAATGCCTGATTTTAAAGGGGATATGGTATTTGTCCAGATGTGGTCTATTAAGGAGATGCTTGTCTTGGTGATTCTTGTAGGTTTAGATATTGCTGGTAGCAACAGGCAGTTACTCATTGTGTTTGTGAGTTCTGTTACTTGTGGGTCCTGGTCGCGTAGTATGTTTATGTTGACATCTCCTGTTAGTAGTAGGTGGTCTTTATTCATGTGTGCATCAGTAATCATGTTTCCTAGTTTTTCAGTAAAGTGGTAAATGTTTGACTGTGGTACTGTGACTGTGGTACTGTGAGGGGTTTTTGCAGGTCTTTTGATTTAAATTTGGCTATGATATATTCTCCAAGTTCGTCCCTTGTGCAAGATTTATTGATACATTCGAGTTGATTTTAGTAGTATATAGCTGTTCCTCCCCCTTGCTGGTCTGTTCTACAGTTGTGTATGACCATGTAGCCAGGAATGGTATAGACATCTGTAATATCAGGCTTAAGCCAGGTTTCTGTAAGTGTGATGATTGATATATTGGAATGAAGGGAGTTGAGTAATGCTGTGAGGTCGTCATAATGTTTGCTCAAGGATCTGACATTGTAGTTAAAGATGGTTATGTTATTGTTTGCACTGAGTAATGTCTTTGCTTGGTCTGCTGTATAGTAATTACAGTTGCTGTTTGATTAGTGTAATTCATTTAGTAAAAAGTTTACATCAGGATCTATGCCTGTAATCATAAGATGAGAGTAATTTTACAAACTAGATTTTCTGAGTAAAATATAAGATTTATATTGTATCTACAACTAGGCTTATGAATAAGACTGTAATTATTCTAAAACTTGTAACAAATTTAAATGAAAAAGGGATTATTACAGAATAGATAATTCAGTTATACACTTAAGCATCTAATAGCACCTTAATTATTTTAACAAATGTGAGTTTATGAACTACGGTAGATATTTACAGCTAAAATAAAGGAACTAGTGAATATAATAATAAAAGAATGTATTAAAAAATAAAATCAGTAGCACCTGAGGTAGTCAATAGCACCTGGAGTATTTTAATAAATGGGATTATATGGACAAGAGGGAAAAAAATATTAAATCTCCTGAAAGTAGCCCTTCATTTGTTGTTGGAACTAGGAGTATAGCAATTACTGAATAAAGGGCAGTACAATGTATTGGTATATAGAGAATCATTTCAGGAGAAATGTAAAAACGGACTAAATTAAATAGTGGTAAAACATCCTTTAAATAGATTGACACTATGATATGAAATTAATCTGAGAGTAGGATTTGCCTTATAGCATAAAGTTTGAGCAATTAATATCACTAAAGAAATATTTGAGGTAGTTGATACTAGCTAGTGGAAGATGGTACAAGGAATTGCACAGTAGTGTAGTAAGAACATACACTAGTTTGTTATTTGTAGTTTGGGGGCAAAGGTAAAATTAGGTAAGATTATACAAGAATTATAACAGTGGTTAAGTAGCAATAAATGGTAATACAGATATTATTAAAGAGTAAGTATCTTATTAACAACTAATAAATTGTGAATGGGAAATCTGGGAAGATAACACAATTTGGGTCACACAAGGAACTGTGTGGGACACATGGGATAATGAGGTAGTAAATACTATCCAGGAGGTGATAGTACAGGGATTAGTTCACTAATGGCATAATAACATACACTAACGTAGTACAATGAGTTGATCACTAATATCAGTCAGACTCTGTAATGTTTGCGTCATGAAGGTAGTTTGCTAGTTTATTTTCATTTGTAATATAGTACACACGGCCTACATTTGTTTTTCTTACTAGAATTTGCCCATCACGTACAAAGCACTGGTGAATTTTATCATTTATTCTCACGTTTTGGTTTTCTCACTCTACAGGAGGTTCTGTCGTTTTCTTGTGAGACACTCATTTATGTATATATATCTTTTTGCTTTAATAGATGAACTAATTTATTAGGTCTTTTTTTCTGTCTTGTGTGTGAAATCTGAGCATAACACTTTTTCTCTCTTGGTTCCCTAGTAACAGTGATTCTTTTATTTCCGACACTGGCACATTAACCTGTAGGTGGTCGCGTATGATCTGGAGAGTTGTATCTTTGCAGTTGGTATGGTTTAATTCACTAGGAAAGAGTGGACTGTTAATCATTACTGCATCGGCTAGCTTATCTTGCTCTGCCTTATCATCTTGGTAAGCAAAATAATTGAAAGTTAAGACACTTGTGCAACATCTGGTTATCTTTATTGTAGACGTTTCGTCATCCAGTAGCTTTATCAATACAGATTCTTGGACATAATTAGAAAACAGAAGAACTATATACAAAAGATGAGGTAATCAGTCCCTCAGCCTTGGAGGTGGTGTTTACAGCACCATGGTTCTTCTGTTTTCTAATTATGTCCAAGAAGTGTCTTAACTTTCATTGTCGGTATTGTATACCTGTCTTGCACAAGCAAAATAATTGTTCAATTGGGTATCCATGTTTATTTTCCAGTCCTTGACGGCATCTTCAATCTTCGTGTTTAGGGAAGCTATTTGATCTGTGTGACTGGCTATGACTGATTGGAGGGTCTTGCCAAAATCTATCGTGCCAGTTGATGTTAGCTGTTGCTCAAGGCTGTTGATCTTATTCTCAAGGTGAAGTAACTTAGATTCATAGTTTGTTATTTTTGCGCGAAGAGAGATATTTTCAGCACGAAGATTCAAGTTATTCGCCGTTAGGGTGTTGATGTAATTCTTTAGTGTGTCAGGATCATTAGTCATACCTGGGAGTGTATCAGATGGGTTAAATCCTATGAAGGTAGTAGAGGTAGAGAGGGAGTCAGTCATGGTTGGTGTTGTAGTCGAGTCGCCTTGGTTGCTGGGTGAGGGGGGAGTCGGCCATGTTTGTTGTTGGTGATGCGTCGCTCTGGGTGGTGAGGGGAATGGATGGGGCGCTGGCATCCTGCTGGGTCGTCTTATGGAATAGTTGGTTTCTAGGTGCTGCCTTGCTGTTCTTAGTGCTGTTTCTTCTATGAGTTGGTCTCATAGTAGTACAGGAGTTGCTGTGGTTAGATGAAGAAACTAAATTAGTCAAGAGCTTGGAGTAGGTAGTCGTCTGGCAGCGGGGCTGTGCTTGGAGTTTGTGGGGCAGTCTTTGCTTCAATTGATAATTTTTCGGTTTGTAGGTATCACTGTTGTTTATCTTGGGTCATGCTGGGTTCTACGTACGTTAGTGCGGTTATGATTGCAATTAGGCCATCATAGAAGAGTTGATGGGCTCTGCAGGTGAGAAAAATGACAGAGCTTGCTGCCTCTGCTGCCACTGCCACACCCGTTCCTTAAACTGTATAAATAGTGTCAACCCATTCACAACTGCATATTGGAATGAACAATGACATCATTTGTTTAATCTTGAAGATGGTCGAGCAAACTAGCATTTCTCCCTCGTTGAGTTCAATTTCAAGGTACTTTTCGTCGTGAAAGCAATCAAAATCATATCTATTTCTGTAATATATCTTCCATTCTATCAAATGAGATAAAAAAACAAGAATACAACCATAAAAACCATATGAAAATACTGCTAAGGAGTAGCTAATTGCTGAGAAGTGAACTCCATTATTTATGCTCCGATTTCTTTCATTTTTGGTGTACGTTAAGAAGCATCTTTCCATCATACATTGTCCAAGTTTCAATAAGGTAGTTCAACAAACAAATGAGATAAAATTCCCTAGATCAAGAGCAAGAGCCCCTCACCAGCGTCAAGGAACCTCCCTTGAGGTCTGCTCGCTTATGGAAATTTTGCTCGTGTATGGAAGCAAAAAATCAACCCATAGACTGCTCGTATTTGGTAAAACTTGCACGTGGATGGTCTCGCAAGTAGAGGTTCCACTGTGTAACCTTTCCAACTTGGTAGTGTGTGGTAGTGATGGGAAACAATCGAAGATGTTGAGAAGTTGTTGTTGGTGTGGATCACTGTAAAACAGTTAGTGGGAGATAGTGTTGTGGAGGCAATAATTTGCGAAAAGGCAAGGCAGTTGCATGCTGATCTTGTTAAGAATATGCCAACGACTGCATGTGTTGACAGATTTGGGTAACACTCACACTGGCCCAAAAATTTTCCATGGTAGACCGCTGGTACACATCTTTACCTGCCTAATAATTTTTCAGGTCCAAGAGCTCCAATACAGGTAAAAGTGATTTAAATGTTCATTTATCCATTAAAATTAGTGCTTTATATTTATTTCTTATTATTTTCTGTATGTAAAACTATAGTTATTCTTTATAAAATGTAATTTTTGTAAATGTTTTTGGTTGTCTGGAATGGATTAATTGGATTTACATTATTTCTTATGGGAAATATTACTTCGGTTTTTGTTCATTTCAGGATTTTGACTGACCTTCGGGAATGGAAAAGGGATGAAAACCAGGGTTCCACTGTACTGGAATAGTTCAAAATATTGAAGTTGATTCTATGCTATTTGCAACACTATCTTCATTTAGTTAATTTTAGTATAAGGATTAAGGAACTACATCCACATAACATCTAAAATGTCTGAACATGTACTTTCCTTTCATAATTGACCTGTTATCATAACCTTGATGTCTGTAGTTATGCAAATCTAGCTTGCACTCTATTCAGAAATCAAGTTTAATATGCTATTCTTTCTTTGTAGAATCTATAATTGATTTATAAAACAGATAACAAAATGCTACTTAACTTCAGTGTCAATTATTATCAGTAAACCATCAATTTAATAGAGTACATTATATGGGGTGGGGGAGTGGGTGGCCAGTAATGGGTGAATGTGGTGGATAGTGATAATATTGTTTCACTATGATGGTAGAAATAATGGACAACTTTGCAGTCATATGATTGAATGGATAGGGGAGTAATGCCATAGATGTTGGCCATACATATGGAATAGGTGGTAGGTTACTTAACCCGTAAACGGTCCAAACATATATATACGTTTTTTCAACATTTGAAAGTATGTAAAAAAAGTAGATCTTCTTTTTGTTTTTTTACACTTGAAAATATGTAAAAAAAACTTTGATCTACTTTTTTTTTGTTATATTTAAAAATATGTAAAAAAAACATAGATCTACTTTTGTAGCACTACACTGTGAGCGTAGATCTGCTTGGACCGTTTACGGGTTAAAGCAGTTAAGAATTTTTATAAGGATAGTGAGGCTCAGGTTAGGGTACAGAGAGAGTGGGAGATTATTTTTTAGTAAAAGTAGTCCATAGACAGGGATGCATGATGTCACCATGGTTTTGTAAATTATTTATAGTTGGGGTCGTAAAAGAAGTGAATGCTAGGGAGAGGTGTGGGATTCAAAACAGTAATCTAATGCAAAATGGGAATTATCATAGTTGTTTTTTGCTGATGACACGGTGCTTTTTGGGAGTTTGTGAAGAGATGTTGCAAAGATTGGTGGACAAGCAAGGTAACATTTATGAAGAGATTCAGGGGAAACTGGTTAGCTGGACCTGGAAGTGGTAAGTACAGTGCCTGCATTCTGGAGGAATACAGGCACTGTACCTTGGTGGCATCTTCAAGGGGGGCTTCTTGGCATGGTGAAGAGGCTCTTGGTCTGAGGAATTAGACCTTTTGGTCTCCTTTCTCAGAATGAACCTAATTAGCCCCGAATCCCCCCTTTCTTATTTAATCCTCCCCATCCCCCCTTTCCCTTTTCTTCCCCCTCCCATCCCTCTCTTTTCCCCATCCCATTTGTAGCCTCTGGGGTCCTCTCTGGCATTCATCCCTCTCCATGGGGTTCCTCAGGAGTGGTGTAGATTGCCGTGGAATCTAGATCATCTGGAGGCACCCTGCTCCCTTCCCAGATTTCCAGGAGGTGGAGCAGGGTGTCCTGCAGGTGACTGGTGTATCTCCAGAGGCTGCCTGTTGGTCCTGGGAGGTGGCAGTCGAAGGAGGTATGCTTTGTGGCGGGTATTTGACTGCCCTCTCTTTTGTCCGCTGAAGTGGCTCAGTAGATGTGAGGTTGCTATTCTGGAGCACTGGTTTACTGGTATGAAGGGTAGGGTATGGCATGGGTTCTATGCTGCATCTGCACTACTGGCGGTCTCAAGGTCCTCTTGGGTGAGGGGGAACTTATGGGCCTATCGTGCCTTCTAGTAACTGTCCCTCCACTGTCCCTTTTTTTTTTTTCCCCTTTTTTTTATTCTTTAAAATAATAAGAAAGAAGTACCACCATCATTGAGTCTTCGTTCCGTGACCCCTCTCCCCCTCCCAGACTCCTTTTTGTTACCGCATCCTGTTCTAACCCAGCTTCGTTATTTGACCATTCTCCAGACTTTTCCCATACCCCTATACCTCCAGCTGGTGACACTTTGTCACTTGCTCCAGGTGCCAAGGCTCTGCCCATTTCTTCCAGTGCCTCTGCCTCTTGCACGCCTTTAACTATGCATCCTACTTCCCCAAATATGGTGTGACTTCAGATCG
Source organism: Cherax quadricarinatus (assembly GCF_026875155.1). NCBI lineage: Eukaryota > Metazoa > Arthropoda > Malacostraca > Decapoda > Parastacidae > Cherax > Cherax quadricarinatus. Next base: position 55,034,115 of record NC_069411.1, read on the forward strand.
CCTACTTGCCTCAGGTCGGGCAGCCCGTGGTCCTACGCCTAAATGTTCCAGACCACTTGCTGATGATGGTTCTTTGATTTCTGCTCATTCCACTCAGAAATGACTTACACGACACCCACTTCCTTTACGCACCATGTTTACAAGTATTCAGTGGACTAAATTCTTTTCCCTACAACCAACATCTCCAAATGATTATCTTTCAGACCATAGTACATTATTACCTCAGGATACGAACTTAATTTGTTCCAGAAGGGTGTTCTAGTGCTGATACTAAACGAATTTGTTCCCATAAGGAATAATGTAAATTAGATTAATCCATCTCAGACTCCCAAAAATACACTTACAAAAGCACTTACATAATTAATACGCTTACATAATTGTTTGAGTTTTGAGCTGTTCATATCCCAAGGTACCACTGTATTGGAAAAGCTCTTTTACGACACATTGACCAAAATATATCGTTTCATGTTCCTTGGAGTGGTGCGCGCATCATTACAGTTTAGAATGCAGATCAAGCTCATGATCTTTCCCATCTTACTTCCACTGATAACATTTATATCAGAGTTCACAAGCATGCTTCTCTCAACTCTTGCAGTCTTACCACGTGCCATTGTACAGTGTGATTTTTCTGTCTTGCAATGACGGTACTTTAGAGCAATTAGCCCTTCAGGACATTCCAATTCTCAAAGTGGATACATATGTCCTTCCTGCTAGCGGGCGGAGGAGCTCTCCCAGTAACATCACCCGCTTAACCTTTGACTGGCGTGAACTCCCGTCCTCCGTTTATATAGCGGGACCATCGCCTAGGGGTCCATAAAGTGATCCCTACACCCCAACAGTGTCGAAATTGTTGGTGCTTCGAACAACCTGCTAAATACTGCAGGTCTGTGGTGGAGTGCCCGGTCTGCAGTGCCGCAGATCATGCCAATACATCTTGCAGTTTTCCCCCCACTTGTCTTAATTGCAATGTCAGGTCTATCTTAATGAATGTAAAATCCATTGTCTTAAGGAGAGCGAAGGCCGTACTGATGCTATGGCTGTCTCTTGGCTCTGCCTTCAAGGGAATCTTCTTCATGTTCCTTATTCTCGAGTAGCTAGGAGACCTCCAACATTGGCGGTCTCTCTGCTCACCAGTCCCTCTTGTGCCATGTCTTCTGGGGTCACCCCATCTCTAATTCTTTTGCAGTTTTACCCTCTGAAATTCCCACCTCCGTACCTCTTCCTACTTCTACTTCTTCATCTCGCCCGCTAGTTTCTCAGTCTGCGATGCCTCGCATGACTGCACCTTCTTCACACCTATCACCTACAAAATTGATCCTGTCTCCTAAGCCCAAGTCTCTTCGCATTCCTCCAGTGCTTACAGTTCTCTGACAGTTCTCCTTCTCAGCCTCAGTGTCTAGTTCTCACCCCCTTTCTAACTTTCACATGAAGGTGGAGGGTCACCCTCCCTTATGGTCCCCTCTTCTGTGCCCCCCAGACTTCTTCCCCAGTCCCCTTCCAGCTTCCTTCCTCTCCTGTTCCACTGCAGGACTCTTCTGTCCTCACCAGCACATCTCTCCATATTCATACTCCCCTCCACTGAGTCTCAGACCTCTTTGGTTACCTCCATAGTCTCCCCGATCACTATTTGCTCTACCTCAACTGTCTCTGAAGTCATGGTATCGGCATCTTTCTTGTCTGCTGAAACACTTGATGCTATCTCCGACTATATTGTGGAGATGAAACCCTCGACTGACACCTGTGTGCCTCCTTATCCCCCTTCTTATTTTTCACAACCCTTGCAGCAATCTTTTCCTTCACAGCATTCTGATTTCTCCTTGTTTACACACTTTCTGTTGCCTCCACACATTGACTTCACTGACCCTACTAGCCCATAGATTTTATTGCTTCTCATTGTTAGCATACCTGTCTGTGTAAACAATGACTTACATACAATGTAATATTCGTGGTCTCGGGTAATTGGGGAGAGCTCCAGGTGTTGCTCTCTCAGTTTTCCCCAGTATATGTTGGGTTACAAGAGCCTAAAGTTCGTTCAGCAGTTATCCATCCCATTTTGGGCAAGTCGGGACTCCATAAAAACTTCACTATCCTCAGGACAGGAACCATGAGGACTACACGTGTTCATTCGGAGTAAGGCGACTTATTTCACTTCACACATTCTCTTAACTTAGTGTTATTATCAGCGATTACATTACAATTTACACGATGATTTAATGTCTCATAATTATTATGCAAATTAGAGGTCACTCCATTAAGATCTGAGACCGATGAGTGATGATTAAATCATGGGTATTTTCCCCTGGACACACACCATGGCATCGCACCAGTCACCCCCTGTCCTACCATATTCACCAACTTTACCACTTTATTATGGTGGTCCCGTAAATCACGTTCCCTCACTCTTCACCAGGAACAGTTACGACACTTCCTATTATGAAGTGAGGCCTGTATTAATCCTTAGGCCGCCATGAATGCCAATTTCCTGGTCCCATGCTTTCCCAACCTCTTAACTCCATTCAAAACACTCTCGCTCGTGATGCTCCGAATCGATCTCTTCCCGGCCCATCAGAGCAGGCGCAGAGCTTCCCTGTTGGTTCTAGTCCATTTTCAAATACATTTCCTGACCCACATCAACACATTAAACACCTATTAGGCACTATAGCTTCGGAAATTAAATAATTTCCAAACTGCGGCCGGGTGGAGGTAGTTGTTACCTGGAGTTTACCTGGAGAGAGTTCCGGGGGTCAACGCCCCCGCGGCCCGGTCTGTGACCAGGCCTCCTGGTGGATCAGAGCCTGATCAACCAGACTGTTGCTGCTGGCTGCATGCAAACCAACGTACGAGCCACAGCCCGGCTGATCAGGAACTGACTTTAGGTGCTTGTCCAGTGCCAGCTTGAAGACTGCCAGGGGTCTGTTGGTAATCCCCCTTATGTGTGCTGGGAGGCAGTTGAACAGTCTCGGGCCCCTGACACTTATTGTATGGTCTCTTAACGTGCTAGTGACACCCCTGCTTTTCATTGGGGGATGGTGCATCGTCTGCCAAGTCTTTTGCTTTCGTAGTGAGTGATTTTCGTGTGCAAGTTCGGTACTAGTCCCTCTAGGATTTTCCAGGTGTATATAATCATGTATCTCTCCCTCCTGCGTTCCAGGGAATACAGGTTTAGGAACCTCAAGCGCTCCCAGTAATTGAGGTGTTTTATCTCCGTTATGCGTGCCGTGAAAGTTCTCTGTACATTTTCTAGGTCGGCAATTTCACCTGCCTTGAAAGGTGCTGTTAGTGTGCAGCAATATTCCAGCCTAGATAGAACAAGTGACCTGAAGAGTGTCATCATGGGCTTGGCCTCCCTAGTTTTGAAGGTTCTCATTATCCATCCTGTCATTTTTCTAGCAGATGCGATTGATACAATGTTATGGTCCTTGAAGGTGAGATCCTCCGACATGATCACTCCCAGGTCTTTGACGGTGTTTTGCTCTATTTTGTGGCCAGAATTTGTTTTGTACTCTGATGAAGATTTAATTTCCTCATGTTTACCATATCTGAGTAATTGAAATTTCTCATCGTTGAACTTCATATTGTTTTCTGCAGCCCACTGAAAGATTTGGTTGATGTCCGCCTGGAGCCTTGCAGTGTCTGCAATGGAAGACACTGTCATGCAGATTCAGGTGTCATCTGCAAAGGAAGACACGGTGCTGTGGCTGACATCCTTGTCTATGTCGGATATGAGGATGAGGAACAAGATGGGAGCTAGTACTGTGCCTTGTGGAACAGAGCTTTTCACCGTAGCTGCCTCGGACTTTACTCTGTTGACGACTACTCTCTGTGTTCTGTTAGTGAGGAAATTATAGATCCATCGACCGACTTTTCCTGTTATTCCTTTAGCACGCATTTTGTGCGCTATTACGCCATGGTCACACTTGTCGAAGGCTTTTGCAAAGTCTGTATATATTACATCTGCATTCTTTTTGTCTTCTAGTGCATTTAGGACCTTGTCGTAGTGATCCAATAGTTGAGACAGACAGGAGCGACCTGTTCTAAACCCATGTTGCCCTGGGTTGTGTAACTGATGGGTTTCTAGATGGGTGGTGATCTTGCTTCTTAGGACCCTTTCAAAGATTTTTATGATATGGGATGTTAGTGCTATTGGTCTGTAGTTCTTTGCTGTTGCTTTACTGCCCCCTTTGTGAAGTGGGGCTATGTCTGTTGTTAGACAACTTAAATTGCATCTTCCTCTAGGAGACGATTCCAGCCCGCTCTAGATTGCGCGGCTGTTTTCCTAGTGGATCTTACTACAATTTCTTGCATCACTCGGTCAGTGTCTTCAATATCACTCGTGTCACTTTCCCTTAGATTTCCATCTGCACTGGACTGAACACCATTTAATTCTAAGGGAATTAATTTATTAATGGTACGTAAACTTTCCTTACCACGACACAACACTTTGATGTTTCTGACAACACCTTGTGGCCCAGAGGCCACAATGTTCGATGTTGCTCAGTATCAATTAACACAATGTCACCTGGTTGAATGTTCTGTCGGTTTACTGCCTCTGGCGCACCATAAAAGTGTCCACGTAGTGTAAGAAGATATTCTTTATGTCACACATCGGACCAATGAGTAATTACCTTATTTAACATCTTGAACTTATCACTCAACACGGTCATGTTATTGTAATCTTCATCACTTCCCTCGGGATTATCTCTATAGATAGGTGCAGCTTCTAACCTTCGTCCACATATTAGGTGAGAGGGAGTCAGGATCTCCGTGTCAGGAGTGTTGCTCATGTATGACAGAGGGCGATTGTTTACCCGATTCTCTGCCTCCACCAACACTGCACGGAATTCCTCCAAATTAATTCTCTACCTGTGTAGCACCTTACGAAGATATCTTTTCACTGTACCTATCATTCTTTCATACAATCCTCCCTGCCAAAGGGCTCTGGGAGTAATAAATTTCCAGACACACCCTCGCTGGGTCAACAAAGATTGTACATCATCACTCTTATTTAATTCCATCAAGTGTTGAGCACCCGCTACAAAATTGGTGGCATTATCTGAGATCATCAATCTTGGACAGGATCTCCTAGCTGCAAATTTCCAGAACAGCTGTATGAATTGTTCTGCAGACAAGTCCTGAGCCACTTCTAGATGAACAGCCCTAGTAGCTGTACAAGTAAATAGACATACATACACCTTCAAAGGAACACCATCTGAAGCACCTGTTAAAATGATTGACCCGCTATAGTCCACTCTGGTCACATCAAATGGTTTTACCAACTGCACACGTTCCTTGGGCAATGGTGGAGGACCTGGGTACATGTAGGTTCTGGCATCCACCCGGCGACATATTACACACGACTTGATAACCCTTTTTACACTTTGCCGTCCTTGTGGAATCCAGAAGGTTTCCCGAATACAGTTTAAGGTATCCTGTACCCCACCATGCATCACGTTATTATGGGCATTAAAGACAATCAAGGTTGTCAGGTGATGAGTTTTGGGCAGCAAGATAGGGTGTTTAGCATATTCCCCCAATTCAGCATTTTGTAACCTGCCTCTGCACCTAATTACATCATCCTCTAAATACAGCCCCAGCTTTTCTATTATTGAGCCTTTCACAATTTTTCCTTCCATCATTAATTTAATCTCATCCCTGTAGGTTTCCTTTTGTACCCTCTGTAGCCAGTATTTCAGAGGATGGGGAAAATTATGAGATATTCATCTTACTTATAAATTTAAACACTAACCTTGTCACGTTAATCAGCTTGGGTAAGGAAGAATACCTATTCATATCAATGGCTAAGGAGGGACTACTGACTGGAGCGGTGCTCACCGTAATTTCGACAGGAGCAATATGTGCCTTTTGCACCGGCCAGTTAATTTTGTCCACCAGCCAACTTGGCCCTTTAACCACGATAAAGCACTCGCAAATTTTTCATAAGTCAAGCCTCGAGACAAGAAGTCAGCCGGATTCTCGTCACCAGGGATGTGATTAAAGGTTAACATATGCTGACCCAAACTGTTATATTTCTCCTGCATTTGATTGATTTCAGCGACTCTGTTTTGTACGTACACAATCTTACTGTTACAATTACGAATCCATTGTAAGGATACCTCATCATCAGACCAAATTATGGTGTTGCTGATATTTATCTCGCGCAATTTATTTCTTATATAATTGGCTAATTTGACACCTACATAAATGGCTGTTAATTCCAACTGAGGTAAGGTACGTGATTTGATTGGAGCCACCTTAGCCTTAGACATAACAAGAGAAATGGCACTATTACATTGAAGGTAAGCAACTGCTCCATATGCCAATTTCGAAGCATCGCAAAAAATGTGGAGTACATTTTCTCCATCTTGACTGGCCACATTACGTGGGAACTCCAACATTGGTAATTTTACATATTCACCTATTAGTTCTTCCCACGTTTCAACAAATTCCTCAGGTAGGGTTTCATCCCAAGCACACTTAAGCTTCCATGCTTCTTGTATCAACAATTTTCCTCTTATTGCAAGTGGTGACACTAATCCTAGTGGATCGAAGCATTTTGAAACTAACGCAAGTAAGACTCTCTTGGTTAATTTATTGGGCATGCTGTAGTTATTAGACTTAAACGATAACAAGTCTCTCTGTGTCCCAAGTCAGTCCCAGCACATTACTACATTTAGATACTTCAACTCCAGGGTTGTCTTTATTTATTTGAGCCCTTAAACTGGACGAATTACTGTTCCATTCCCTCAGGGGCATATTTGCACCTTGCATTATTTCATTAGCCCCTTCATATATACTCATTAGTTCCTCTTCAGTAGACGTCACCCCCTGGAAATTGTCCACATAAAATTATTTACCCGTTACTCCACTCAGTACACCAAATCCAGTCATTCCTGGAGTGGAACCATAGTCGATGGCCTCCACTCCAAACCAACAGATACAGATACTAAAGCTGGAAAAAAAAATCCCCCCCCCAGTACCAACAATACCTGCTAGTGTACTCGCATATAATCTAGTGATACCAGTGAATAGCGGAATACAGTGCTGTAGTAGCAACTAACCAGTATTATAATGGTACTTAGTGGAGTGGAGTGACTTTCATTAGTTTCTTTTTCTTGAAATACCAGACGTTACTGTGAATTTCATATAACTTGTAGTTACCAGCGGTCGCAATATACACAACGAGAAGCAATTATTACTACAGAAAAAGCATCCCTCCTCCAAAATTTCCACCAGTCAACTATAGTGATAATATAGCATTTATTGTGGTGGAGGCCAAAAAGAAAAACTAGAAAAGCTAGATACAGCGATTGATAAATAAGGGTTGAGGCTCGACCGTTCGTCACTGTAGGAGTTGCCAGCAGTCACCGGTTTCTTCAACATGCAAGTTATACTTTTGTATCAATCAAATAACATATTACTCGGGTAGAATTTTCCAGTAGATCCTTCATGTGTTAGCCCAAATCACCGACCAGTATGTTTTAAATAAGTGACCCACTGATCAGATCAGACTGGCTCTGAACCCTCGACTGGACCGAACCCTCGACTGGTCGAACCCTTGGCCGGTTTCAAACGGATTCGTTGGACAATAAAGCAGACTTAAACGGATGGGGTTGTAGGCGCCCTTATAAACACAAACAATAAATATAAAACAAACTCCAGGAGCGTACTCCGGTAAGCTGTCCTGATATAAAAGTACAGTTAGAAATAGAAATACAGATAGCTAGAGCTTACTTAAAGAGGTTATTAATAGAGTATTCAAGAGGTTGCTAGTAGAATTACAGTAAATCAACCATTCAAATCATTATGAAGCTGTGTGTAGTCTGCAATAAATCAAACAAACGGGCTTCCACATGGATAAATTGTAATTTTTGTGGAAATTGGTGTCACGCCCCTTGTGCAGATATCCAAGAACTAGCTACAAGCAGTATTAAAACAGGGAAGTGTTTTTGGGAAATGCCCAAAGGAGATAAATCTGTGGACTAAAATCACAAGGGTATTAAAGAGGATAACATCAAAGCTGCTTTCATAGACAACCTGGAAGCTTTCTACAACAGATGGGAACATAAAAAGTCTGGGCTGAATGGTACTACCCTTGATACTGGCCATGTAGTCAGAAACTGTAAGGCTGGAGGTGATGTCCTGGTAGTCAGTAAATGTGGGGCTGATAGTGCTGTCCTGGGAGACAGTAATGGTGAAGCTGGAGGTGCTGTCCTGGGAGACAGTAATGGTGAAGCTGGAGGTGCTGTCCTGGGAGACAGTAATGGTGAAGCTGGAGGTGCTGTCCTGGGAAACAGAAATGGTGAAGCTGGAGGTGCTGTCCTGGGAGACAGCAATGGTGAAGCTGGAGATGCTGTCCTGGGAGACAGTAATGGTGAAGTTGGAGATGCTGTCCTGGGAGACAGTAATGGTGAAGCTGGAGGTGCTGTCCTGGGAGACAGTAATGGTGAAGCTGGAAATTTTGTCCAGGTAGTCGGGAATTATACGCAGGAAGGAATGCATATAAATGACCTCATAGGGGACAGGAGCCGTAGTGGGGAAACAAGTGTAGTCAAAGATAAGATAAAACCAATATTGCAAACAAGAAATACAACAGGAAATAGCAAACAAGAGGACTCCACTAGCAATAGTGAGGATATATTACCAAAAACAACTGGTGGGAGCTCCATTGTTGGTGCTAGGGAAGATAGGAATAAGACAGGTAAACATGCACCAACAGGGAATACAGTCACAGAAACCCAAGGCAAACGGAAACCAAGCCTGTGCACATACTATGCACTTGGTATCTGCAGACATGGGAAATCTGGAAAAACAGATGGGACGTGCAACTATGACCACCCTAGAAAATGCCGCGCCCATATGACAACAGGAAAATGCAAACTCCCTTCCTTTAAGCTTTTTCACCCTGAATTGTGTACCTCTTCAGTACAGGAAAGACTGTGCTATAACTTAAATTGCCAGGCATACCATCTAAAGGGGATAAAAAGATACAAAACATCCAGGCCATGGGAAAACCTGGGAAAGCCACAGCCACTCAAGAGGGAGAGGTTTTTTGACGCCGGGTCACCATCTGGAGAAGACCCGGGCCGGAAGTACCGGCAAATCTTTAATGAATGAAGTGCCAGGAAGGAAAAAAAAACTGGCAGGAAATGGCAGAAATTGTACACCAAATCCAGTCATTCCTGGAGTGGAACCACAGTCGATGGCCTCCACTCCAAACCAACAGATACAGATACTAATGCCGGAAAAAAAAATCCCCCCCCAGTACCAACAATACCACCAGTCCGATGACATTCTTCCTTGCAAATATACAGGGTCTAAAGCCAGCAACAAACAACAAAATACCTTTCATCCGTGGACTGCTTGCAAAGGCAAAGGCAATGTTCGCGGCTTTCACTGAGACCCACATAAAGGATCACTTAGACAACGAAATATGGATCCCAGGTTACAACATATTCAGATGTGACAGAGTGAACAGGCAAAAGGGGGGGGGGGGTTGGCCTGTACATTGCAGAGTCACTTGTTTGCACAGAACTGCTTAATGCCTCAAATGATGTAGTGGAAGTTTTATCAGTAAAGGTCGAGAACCAAAACCTAGTCATTGTGGTAGTCTACAAGCCTCCAGATGCAACATCCCAGCAATTCCAGGAACAGCTGTTAAAAATTGACCACTGTCTGGAAAATCTTCCAGCTCCTGCACCCAACATCTTGCTCCTGGGGGATTTCAACTTAAGGCACCTAAAATGGAGGAATGTAGCAAATAATATTGTTGCAGTAATAACACCAGGAGGCAGCTCTGATGAAAACTCACACTCATACGAGCTTTTAAATCTCTGCACAAAATTCAATTTAAACCAGCAAATAATAGAGCCTACTAGAATGGAGAATACACTAGACCTCATCTTCACTAACAATGATGATCTGATAAGAAATGTCACCATATCAAAAACAACATACTCAGATCACAACATAATTGAGGTTCAGACATGTATGCGCAGAGCCCCAGACCGACAAAATGAGATTAGTCACGAGGGAGCATTCACCAAATTCAACTTCAATAACAAAAACATAAAGTGGGACCAAGTAAACCAAGTCCTAACCGATATAAGCTGGGAAGATATACTAAGCAACACAGACCCCAACTTATGCCTAGAACAGATTAACTTGGTGGCACTCGATGTATGCACAAGACTTATTCCTCTAAGAAAAAGGAGGAGTAGATGTAAAATAGAAAGAGATAGGCGCTCTCTTTACAGGCGACGGAAAAGAATAACAGAGAGGCTAAAAGAGGTCAATCTACCTGAAATGCGTAGGGAGACACTGGTCAGAGAAATAGCAAACATCGAACTTAAGCTAAAGGAATCTTATAGGAGTCAGGAATCGCGGGAAGAACTAAAAGCCATAAATGAAATCGAAAGAAACCCAAAATATTTCTTCTCCTATGCCAAATCAAAGTCGAGAACAACGTCCAGTATTGGGCCCTTACTTAAACAAGATGGGTCCTACACAGACGACAGCAAGGAAATGAGTGAGCTACTCAAGTCCCAATATGACTCAGTTTTTAGCAAGCCACTAACCAGACTGAGAGTCGAAGATCAAAATGAATTTTTATGAGAGAGCCACAGAATTTGGTTAACACAAGCCTATCTGATGTTATCCTGACGCCAAATGACTTCGAACAGGCGATAAATGACATGCCCATGCACTCTGCCCCAGGGCCAGACTTATGGAACTCCGTGTTCATCAAGAACTGCAAGAAGCCCCTATCATGAGCCTTTACCATCATATGGAGAGGGAGCATGGACACGGGGGTCGTCCCACAGTTACTAAAAACAACAGACATAGCCCCCACTCCACAAAGGGGGCAGTAAAGCAACAGCAAAGAACTACAGACCGATAGCACGAACATCCCATATCATAAAAATCTTTGAAAGAGTCCTAAGAAGCAAGATCACCACCCATCTAGAAACCCATCAGTTACACAACCCAGGGCAACATGGGTTTAGAACAGGTCGCTCCTGTCTGTCTCAACTATTGGATCACTACGACAAGGTCCTAGATGCACTAGAAGACAAAAAGAATGCAGATGTAATATATACAGACTTTGCAAAAGCCTTCGACAAGTGTGACCATGGCGTAATAGCGCACAAAATGCGTGCTAAAGGAATAACAAGAAAAGTCGGTCGATGGATCTATAATTTCCTCACTAACAGAACACAGAGAGTAGTAGTCAACAGAGTAAAGTCCGAGGCAGGCACGGTGAAAAGTTCTGTTCCACAAGGCACAGTACCCGCTCCCATCTTGTTCCTCATCCTCATATCTGACATAGAGAAGGATGTCAGCCACAGCACCGTTTTCTTTTTTTGCAGATGACACCCGAATCTGCATGACAGTGTCTTCCATTGCAGACACTGCAAGGCTCCAGGCGGACATCAACCAAATCTTTCAGTGGGCTGCAGAAAACAATATGAAGTTCAACGATGAGAAAATTTCAATTACCAGATATGGTAAACACGAGGAAATTAAATCTTCATCAGAGTACAAAACAAATTCTGGCCACAAAATAGAGCGAAACACTAACGTCAAAGACCTGGGAGTGATCATGTCGGAGGATCTCACCTTCAAGGACCATAACATTGTATCGATCTCATCTGCTAGAAAAATGACAGGATGGATAATGAGAACCTTCAAAACGAGGGATGCCAAGCCCATGATGACACTCTTCAGGTCACTTGTTCTATCTAGGCTGGAATATTGCTGCACACTAACAGCACCTTTCAAGGCAGGTGAAATTGCTGACCTAGAAAATGTACAGAGAACCTTCACGGCGCACATAACGGAGATAAAACACCTCAATTACTGGGAGTGCTTGAGGTTCTTGAACCTGTATTCCCTGGAACGCAGGCGGAAGAGATACATGATTATATACACCTGGAAAATCCTAGAGGGACTAGTACCGAACTTGCACACGAAAATCACTCACTACGAAAGCAAATGACTTGGCAGATGATGCAACATCCCCCCAATGAAAAGCAGGGGTGTCACTAGCACGTTAAGAGACCATACAATAAGTGTCAGGGGCCCGAGACTGTTCAACTGCCTCCCAGCATACATAAGGGGGATTACCAACAGACCCCTGGCAGTCTTCAAGCTGGCACTGGACAAGCACCTAAAGTCGGTTCCTGATCAGCCGGGCTGTGGTTCATACGTTGGTTTGCGTGCAGCCAGCAGTAACAGCCTGGTTGATCAGGCTCTGATCCACCAGGAGGCCTGGTCACAGACCGGGCCGCGGGAGCGTTGACCCCCAGAACTCTCTCCAGGTAAACTCCAGCCCGATGACATTCTTCTTTGCAAATATACAGGGTCTAAAGCCAGCAAGAAACAACAAAATACCTTTCATCCGTGGACTGCTTGCAGAGGCAAAGGCAATGTTCGCGGCTTTCACTGAGACCCACGTAAAGGATCACTTGGACAACGAAATATGGATACCAGGTTACAACGTATACAGATGTGACAGTGAACAGGCAAAGGGGGGGGGGGGTGGCCTGTACATTGCAGAGTCACTTGTTTGCACAGAACTGCTTAATGCCTCAAATGATGTAGTGGAAGTTTTAGCAGTAAAGGTCGAGAACCAAAACCTAGTCATTGTGGTAGTCTACAAGCCTTTGATGCAACATCCCAGCAATTCCAGGAACAGCTGTTAAAAATTGACCACTGTCTGGAAAATCTTCCAGCTCCTGCACCCAACATCTTGCTCCTGGGGGATTTCAACTTAAGGCACCTACAATGGAGGAATATAGCAAATAATATTGTTGCAGTAATAACACCAGGAGGCAGCTCTGATGAAAACTCACACTCACACAAGCTTTTAAATCTCTGCACAAAATTCAATTTAAACCAGCAAATAATAGAGCCTACTAGACTGGAGAATACACTAGACCTCATCTTCACTAACAATGATGATCTGATAAGAAATGTCACCATATCAAAAACAATATACTCAGATCACAACATAATTGAGGTTCAGACATGTATGCGTGGAGCCCCAGACCGACATAATGAGACTAGTCACGAGGGAGCATTCACCAAATTCAACTTCAATAACAAAAACATAAAGTGGGACCAAGTAAACCAAGTCCTAACCGATATAAGCTGGAAAGATATACTAAGCAACACAGACCCCAACTTATGCCTAGAACAGATTAACTTGGTGACACTCAAAAGTGAAAAGTCTTCAGGGGACTAAGTGGGTCACTAGGATTCTTGGGTCATAAGAACTTAGTGCAATCCCGGTCAGCCTCCTGCCGACCCACTCTCAGGAAGCTTTACTTATGTCCACCATAAAGGCATCATTCTTAACCCTGAAGTTTAATAATATGTCTCCCAGTTTTTCCGTCAACGACGGACCTGTCATTAAACAGTCATTCAAACTAGGTACATTTTTGTTACTCCTGGCACTACAATTAAACACAATCCTTAGAGGAGCGGTCTTAGAATTCTTCTTCACTCCGTGATGTGGTAAATAGTGACCATAAATCTGGGCTTGCTCGGGAGGTACCTCCTCTATGAATTTATTATTTAACTGCTCATTAATTATATCATCGTAAGCAGTCAACAGTTCTGGTGTCTTGCTCAGTTCGCGGAGCTGAGCCTTAAATTGTCCATATGCATCGTGTAATTAGTTGGTAGGCCTGGATGGTTCAGCTTCCACGGGATTCTCACCCAGTATTGTCCAGATTCAAATTTAACATCCTTCTGGTATTGTTCTTGAGTAAAGGAATCATCTGGAATTTCTTCATTGACATTGATTCCTATGCTGTCCAATTCCCATAATTTATGCAGAGGTTCAACTTCATCCTCTATTGAAAGATATTTACACTGGGGTGTTATTTCATGAGTAAGACACACCGTAACTGTATTTATGACTTCCTGCAGTCATTCATTATCAGTACGAGGAAGCCTGCCATACATCTCATGACCTCCTGCGGTCCTTAGAAGGGTGACTCCGTATTTCTTTGTCATACCCCTGACAAAGGTGGCATAATAGTCACTACCTATCAAAATATCTATTGGCCCCACAGAATCATTATTTACACCAGAAGGTGCCAGATTTACCTTACTTGAAAGCCTTTCAGTAGCGTTACCAAGCCCTATTGTAGATATTTTCTCTGGGAGCCTATAAACAATTACGGCATTAATACGTTTTCCTCTCGGCTGAGTGGTTGAGGGGAGTAGACGTGTGCTGGGGATCTGGACCTACTAATTCGCAGGCCTACCCATTTCTCCCGACTGATAAGTCATCATTAAAACTCCTACTGTTGGAAGACAGCTTCAGTGTTGTGAGAACTCTTATGTGCGAGCTGTGACTAAGGATATACCTAGTGAAACACTGGAAATAGTTTTCCTTTTTGCAAAGGCCCTCACAGGCCTCTGCTTCCCCTCTGCCTTTCATTTGACCTCAGCCTTTCGCCTCTATCAACATACAGTGTAGAGGCGAATTTTGCTAGTCCACTGCTACTCGTGCCTCTCAAAATGCTCACAACTCATCGCTTTACCAACCTGAGGAATAACGACGAGTGTTCAGTCCTAAGTGAGTTGGTAACCCAGGTGTCCACACACTGAAAATTCGTCTTTCACTCCAAGACACGTGTGCTAGAAGTTCTGCAAGTTTGGAGTGAGTAACAATCTGTACGAGTATTGCAGTGTTTGGTAACTCTTGAGAAGTCTGCCTCAGCCTGTGACCTTGAGCGAGGCACTGCATCACCTGCCTGAGACTTTCGCCCATATTGACTATGTGAAGAAAGGCGAATGTGCGTGCTCAGTTACCCCTGCTGTTCTCCTGTATCCCCAACTCTCCGCCTTTAAACTCAGCCGTTCGCCTCTATCAACGACGTGCAGTGTAGAGGTGTATTTTGCTGCCCCGCTGGTACTCGAATATGTGAGTTCCGCAAGTGCTGCAGATTTGTTGTAACTATTTGCATGAGTGGATTACGCTGACTTAGGACATTGTGCTACCATCAGTACCTACATAGGCTTAAAATGAGTGAGGAATGTCTGGCCTGCTGGGTGACCTTGAAAATGGCAATAAGACCTGCATGCCACTTACACCCATACTGCGTGTGTCTAGTGAGTTTTTATGGAGTTTACCTGGAGAGAGTTCCGGGGGTCAACGCCCCCGGGGCCCGGTCTGTGACCAGGCCTCCTGGTGGATCAGAGCCTGATCAACCAGGCTGTTGCTGCTGGCTGCACGCAAACCAACGTACGAGCCACAGCCCGGCTGATCAGGAACTGACTTTAGGTGCTTGTTCAGTGCCAGCTTGAAGACTGCCAGGGGTCTGTTGGTAATCCCCTTTATGTGTGCTGGGAGGCAGTTGAACAGTCTCGGGCCCCTGACACTTATTGTACGGTCTCTTAACGTGCTAGTGACACCCCTGCTTTTCATTGGGGGGATGGTGCATCGTCTGCCAAGTCTTTTGCTTTCGTAGTGAGTGATTTTCGTGTGCAAGTTCGGTACTAGTCCCTCTAGGATTTTCCAGGTGTATATAATCATGTATCTCTCCCTCTGCGTTCCAGGGAATACAGGTTTAGGAACCTCAAGCGCTCCCAGTAATTGAGGTGTTTTATCTCCGTTATGCGCGCGCCGTGAAAGTTCTCTGTACATTTTCTAGGTCGGCAATTTCACCTGCCTTGAAAGGTGCTGTTAGTGTGCAGCAATATTCCAGCCTAGATAGAACAAGTGACCTGAAGAGTGTCATCATGGGCTTGGCCTCCCTAGTTTTGAAGGTTCTCATTATCCATCCTGTCATTTTTCTAGCAGATGCGATTGATACAATGTTATGGTCCTTGAAGGTGAGATCCTCCGACATAATCACTCCCAGGTCTTTGACGTTGGTGTTTCGCTCTATTTTGTGGCCAGAATTTGTTTTGTACTCTGATGAAGATTTAATTTCCTCATGTTTACCATATCTGAGTAATTGAAATTTCTGATCGTTGAACTTCATATTGTTTTCTGCAGCCCACTGAAAGATTTGGTTGATGTCCACCTGGAGCCTTGCAGTGTCTGCAATGGAAGACACTGTCATGCAGATTCGGGTGTCATCTGCAAAGGAAGACACTGTGCTGTGGCTGACATCCTTGTCTAGGTCGGATATGAGGATGAGGAGCAAGATGGGAGCGAGTACTGTGCCTTGTGGAACAGAGCTTTTTCCGTAGCTGCCCCGGACTTTCCTGTTTACG
>NC_069411.1:55050847-55128306 GCF_026875155.1 Cherax quadricarinatus
ATCTAGAAGTGCTTTGAAAGGGGGTCAGATAATGCCTTACCATCAGCTGTATAATGTACTGAAGGTAAAAGAACCCAGAGATCCCTTACAGAATTTATGCACACTCCAATACAACCATCAACTTTATTACCAGAACCTCTACCATCCACTTCTGTCGACAACCAACAACCATCCACCTCAGCCCAGTAGGACCAAACCATGCATCTTTACTCTCTTCACAATCATCCACAAACACCAGTACCCACAATTTAAGGTAAGAAATACTATTATTTCTGTTGCATTTGTAGTCTTAAGCAGTAAAAACATAATATATCATGACAATGGACAACAATTACATATTCACTTTTATTTTCGTAAGATCTGTTGGTCTAAAACAAAGTTGCTTGGCTTTCTGGGGGGGAGGGGGTCTCCCAGGAACATAACCCTATTTTTCCCATTAGTTCTTCAGTTTATCTAACATGGTTTTAGCTAACACAGCATTTTCAGGAACGTAACTATGTAATATAACGGACTACTGTATTTGTTTTCCCAAAATGATAGTACAGTGGACCCCCGCATAACGATGGCATCACATAGCGATTTTTCCGCATACCGCTTACTTTTATCGCAAAATTTTTGCCGCGCATACCGATTAAAAACCCGCTCACCGATTTTCGTCCGAGACGCGTCCAATGTGCCCTCAGCCAGCCTCACATGTGCCGCCCGTCCCATTGTTTACCAGCCAGCCTCCGCGGTAACATCCAAGCATACACTCGGAATATTTCGTATTATTACAGTGTTTTCGGTGCTGTTTCTGGAAAATAAGTGACCATGGGCCCCAAGAAAGCTTCTAGTGCCAACCCTGTGGTAAAAGGGTGAGAATTAGTATGGAAATTAAGAAAGATTTTGAAGGTTTGGGGCTAACCCTGAGAAGCCTATGCCAGTTGTGGAATCCATTGTGCCTACTTCAAAGATTAAGGAAATGTGTGCACAGTGGGTGAACTGCAAACCTATATGGATGAAAATCACCCTGACACAGCTGTTGCAAGCCGTGCTGGTGACTATTTCAATGACAATGTTGTGGCCCATTTTAGACAAAATCGTAAGGAACGGGAGGTACAGAGCTCTATGGACAGATTTGTTGTGCGACAGAGGTCCAGTGACTCTCAAGCTGGTCCTAGTGGCATTAAAAGAAGAAGGGAAGTAACCCCGGAAAAGGACTTGTTACCTCAAGTCGTAATGGAAGGGGATTCCCTTCTAAACAGTAAGAAGATAATGCTCTCCCCTCCTCCCATCCCATCAATCATCACCAGATCTTCAATAAAAGTAAGTGTCATGTAAGTGTGCATGCCTTTTTCAGTTTGTGTGTATTAAAATTAATATTTCATGTGGTAAAAAAATTTTTTTTTCATACTTTTGGGTGTCTTGCACGGATTAATTTTATTTCCATTATTTCTTATGGGGAAAATTCATTCACATAACGATTATTTCGCATAACAATTACCCCTCTTGCACGGATTAAAATCGTTAACCGGGGGTCCACTGTATATTAAAAAATACATAAGAATTTTGAAAGGTAAGCATTAATCTTATTATGTGCCTTTGCAGAATATTTAACCCTTAACCATTTCAGGGTAGGTGCTGTACTAGTACGGCTTGCACGCAAGGGAGTGTTGTACTAGTATGCATAAATTCTAGCACCTTCAAATCGAGCGGGAGAGAGCTGGTAGGCCTACATGTGATAGAATGGGTCTGCATGGTAATTGTGCACAGTAGGAAAAAAAAAATCTAGGCACCCGCATTGCATTGTGGGAGTGGTAATTCAGCGAGCCTTTGTCACTAAGCCAAGCGGTAAGGAATACCTCACTCTCCGGCAAATTGAGACTGGCTGGCCGACCAGCTGGCTGGCCGGTCGGCTGGCTGGCCGGTCGGCTGCCTGGCCGGTCGGCTGCCTGGCCGGTCGGCTGCCTGGCCGGTCGGCTGCCTGGCCGGTCGGCTGCCTGGCCAGTCTCTGTCTCACAGGTACTCAAATACAATTATACATAGTGTAAATTATGTAGGATAACCCAAAAAATCCAGACTAAGTGCTATACTGTGCTTGTAACCATGACTGGCAAATAATACATATCAGAACTCAGATGTGATGCAGTGACTACTGCGTCGTGTGTAATACCCATTGGTTCATGAGTGGCTCTCTCTGAGACAGAGACAGACACACAGAGATAAACAGAGACAGAAAGACAGATAAGAGACAAACAGTGAGCAAGACAGATTGACAGAGAGCTAGACACTGACAGAGAGCTAGATAGAGCTAGACAGAGCTAGACTGTTTGTGTGTAACAGTGAAAACAAACAAAGCCTAGGCAGTGCACACTCATCAACTGTCACTTCACTGCTGACCTGTCAGCAGTAGAGTGACACTGGTCTTACACCATGCTTCAGTTATTATTATTATTGTATACTCCTATGTACCCAAAACATTGGTGGAACCTATAAATACTATATATATATTTCTAGACAAAAGTATGTGACTAAAATAGGTGAAAAAGTTCACCTGTCAATGTTTGTGCAGTTATTGTGTTGCATACAATGAGTGCATATATCCAAAATATGGCTTATATTGGTCTCACAGGCCATAAAAGTTACTTGAAAAAATAAAATGTTAAAAAAATTAAAGAAAAAAGTAGAAAAACATATTACTGCATGACTGGCAGTCGATGATGTTGCCACAAGTGGCTCACTTTCTGTCAACTTCACGCCTCCATATCTCGATAAGTATTGATCGCAATTCTTTCTTTTTTTTTGGGGGGGGGGGCCTATAACACTATCATTTCACAAGAAATTTTTTTTTTTTTTCGAATATTTTTCGACCCTGAGAAAGAGATTCAGAGAGGGCCTCTCAACCCTGAAAGGGTTAAACTGTCTAAACGTTGATGTACGTTCACTCGTGTAGTGGTCCGAATATTCTGAATTTTTTTTTTAATGAAGAAAGCAATTTTCTACATCATCTTCTTTCAACACACTGGCCGTATCCCATCGAGGCAGGGTGGCCCAAAAGGAAAAACAAAAGTTTCTCCATTTACATTTAGTAATATATACAGGAGAAGGGGTTACTAGCCCCTTGCTCCAGGCATTTTAGTTGCCTCTTACAACACGCATGGCTTACGGAGGAAGAATTCTGTTCCACTTCCCCATGGAGATAGTAGAAAATAAACAAGAAGAACAACTAGAAAGAAAATAGAAGAAAACCCAGAGGGGTGTGTATATATATGCTTGTACATGTATGTGTAGTGTGACCTAAGTGTAAGTAGAAGTAGCAAGACGTATCTGAAATCTTGCATGTTTATAAGACAGACAAAAGACACCAGCAATCCTACCATCATGTAAAACAATTGCAGGCTTTCGTTTTACACTCACTCGGCAGGACGGTAGTACCTCCCTGGGCGGCTGCTGTCTACCAACCTACTACCTAGAATTTTCTACATGTTATAGGATAAAAAAAAATTTATGGTCAGTACTTACCAAAATATAAGCCTGTGAAGTTGGCACTGGATGCTCACTTGACGGGAACACTGACTCCTGCCGCTTGCAGAAGTGTTGCCAATATACCTTTTTTCTCGTTTTTATTTTAATTTGTATATTTTTTATGTTCTGATAATTACAATTTACAATAGTTCTTGCGATTTCATAGCCACTCTTTGTTCTGACACTAATATTAGGTACTGAAATAGTGCTCAAATAGTCACAATCACACTGACAGTTGAACATTTTCAACTGCCTGGGTCATTTACTATTGTCTAGAAATAGTATATACAAAGTATTTATAGGTCCCAGCAATGTTTTAGACACAATGTTTTAGCATGGTGTTATGACAACTGTCAGTGAACTGCTGATATTCCAGTGACACTTAATGAATGTGCAGTGCTCCAGGGAATCCTTGCTTTATTTGTTTTCACTGTTATACACAAACATGTCTGTCTATCTGTGTCTGTCTGTGTATCTGTCTGTATCTGTCTAACTCGGATTATGTGTCTTTCTGTCTGCCTGTGCATGTCTGTCTTTCCATCTGCTTGTCTCTGTCTCAGGGAGCAGCTCGTAAAACTGTTGGTTTACGAGCCGCTCCCTGATTCCTGAGCAAGTGAATATGCATATTGCATCATAGTTATTTATGTCTTATATCTACAAGCTCAGTATAGCACTTTGCCTGGAATTTTTGGGTTATCCTAGGTAACTGACACTATGTATAATAACTGTACTTATGTGTAAATGTGAGAGACAGACAGTGAGACAGCCAGAGACAGCCAAAGCCAGCCAGCCAGCCTGCCAAATACATAAGAACATAAGAAAAAAGGAACACTGCAGCAGGTCTACTGGCCCATGCAAGGCAGGCCCATGTCACCCCCGGCTTAGACCAATGACCCACCTAGTCAGGTCACACGCACTGAAGGAAGGAGCATGGCATCAGACCTAGCAGCACAAGCTAGTCAGGTCCAACTCACACCCACTCACACCCACTCATGTATTTATCTAACCTATTTTTACTTTCCTCTTAAAATGGGAGTGTTAATACATGACATGACATCAGTGAATCCCTGGTGTTTGCCAAGCTATTTGCTCTAGCTGGTACTCAATTGAACTGGTGCTCCCACACAGTACTTAGTAGTCCCAGATTTTTTTAATACTGCACACACCAAGTGTTAAGACCCATTCTCTGGTGTCTAGGCGACTCAGGCCTATCACCCCAATTATGAACGAATGAAAAATAAAACGTTGATCTACGTTTGGAGCACTACACTAGCAAACGTATATCTATGTTTGGACAGTTTAACCCTTAAACTGTCCAAACGTAGATATATGTTGACGCGCGGCAGGCTCCGAACATAGATTTACTTTTTTTTACATGCTCTCAAATGGGGAAAATCAAGGTTGGAGCGCTACACACGTGAACGTAGATCTAAGTTCGACAGTTTAAGGGCTAAGGGTTAAATTTTAGTGCACAGGACACAATAATACAAATAAACATCACTCACCTTTTAACTAAGTTTCCATAATTGGCATATCTATAGTAGAATCTTCTTTCATACATATATCCCTACCCACAGCAACAGAAACAGGATACCAAAGCCCATAAATACAGATGCAACGAGGGCAATCAAACATTCCTGGAAGGAAAAATATTAAAAAATTTTTAAACATTAAAAAGCAAATTTTTTTTACAAACTCTTAAAATAAGGCTTTATTCCATATATTTTTTTAACACCAGCCGTCTCCCATCAAAATAGGGTGACCCAAAAAAGAAAAAAATGCTTTTACCACTCACCCACTCCGTCATCATCTTGCCAAAGCATGCTGACATTACAGCTCAGAATGCTCCTCCCAACTGGAATATCCCAACCCTTCTGAAGGAAAGGTGGAGATATTGAGTCCTCCAGGACTCAAGTACAGCTCACCAGTTTCCTTGAATCCCTTATAAAGGTTACCATGCCCACAATCCAACAGCATGTCATCATAACAACCACTTGCCTTCACTCCTATCTAACATGCTCTCACATGCCTGTTGGATGATCAAGCCCCTCACATACAAAACCTCCTTTAACCCTTTCAGGGTCCGTCCCGTAGATCTACGGCTTTATGGTGAGTGTCCAAACCGTAGATCTACGCCATGAGCTCAGCTCACTCTGATAAACTGTGAGTGGTACATATGGGCCTAGATATGAGAGAATACATCTATGTGGTATGTGTGCACCACATAAAACAGATCCTTCAGCACACTGTGTATAATGAGAGAAAAAAACTGAAATCATTATTTTTCGATTAAAACAGCAACTTTGCAGTGTTTTTTCGTATGTTTTTTATAGTTGTATTTGCGATTTCTTGGTTTCATTTGATAAAAAGGGAAAGACATATTACAGAAATAGAGATGATTTTGTTTTGGTTTTAGCAATGGAAATGGCTTGAAAATGAGCTCAAAGTAGCGGAAATGTTAAATTTTTGCCGATATTCAAGAGTAAACAAACGACCCTCTCACGTCTAATACACGTCAGCTGGTGGGTCTAATATACATTCACAAATATGGTGATGATATTTATACAATTATTACAGTATTGCATAACAGTAAATCTTCTATTTTTTGGTGTAATAAAAATTCATTGTGTGAATAAAAAATCAAAATGGAATTTATTTGTAAAACCTCAAAACATAACTAAAGAACAGAGGAAATGTTAGTTTAAATGCCAGGAATGCCTACATTGTTTTATTCTGGACCCTATTTTTGAAATTGGAATATTTTGAACTCTGTGTTAAATTGGCCAAATTAACAATTTCCGATCACTTTATTTTTTAGTTGAAAAACAGTTGGACTTGGGCGATTTCTTGTGCTCAATCGATAGAATAGAAGTAATACTAGTGAAATAGCTAAGAATTTGGTGATTGGAATAAAAGTAATTGGCCTAAAATGGGAGTCAAAGTTGGCAAAATCGCCGATTCATAAATATCGCTGACACATCAAAATTCGCGAGAGCATAATTTCGTCAATTTTTTCCCCCAAATTTTTTGTACTTTTTGTTTTTATTACCTTCACAAAAAGATTTCTCTAAAAGATTCATAAGAAAAAAAAACAAATTTTTTTTTTTTAAATTCTTGGACACTGGTGCGTGACTCCAGATTTGGGCCTTGGACCCTGAAAGGGTTAACCCCTCCCTCCAACCTTTCCTAAAGTGACCTCTACCCTGTCTTCCCTCCACTACAGATTTAGACATCCTACAAGTCATCCTATTTTGCTCCATCCTCTCTAAATGTTCAAATTACCTCAATGAGTCCTCCTCAGCCCTCTGGATAATACTTTTAGTAACCCTGCACCTTCTCATCTCCAAACTACAAATTTTCTGCATAATATTCACACCACACACTGCCTTCAGACATTATCTCCCTGCAACATTTAAAACCCATGATTTGCACCCATATAAGAGGGTTGGTACCACTATACCCTGATAACTTTCCCCCTTTTCCCCCAGAAAACCATTCTGTGTTTCTACGGATGTCTCAATGCACTACCCCCCCTTTTTCCCCTTCATCACCTCATCTTTCATAGATTCATCTGCCAACAAGTCCACTTCCAAATATCTAATAACACTTATTTCCTCCATATTCTCTCCCTCCAATGCTACATCCAAATTTTCATTACATAAATGTTTTGTTACTCATCACCTAGCTCTTCCCTATGTTCACTTTTAACTTCCTTCTGTTACATACCCTCTCAAATTTTTCCACCAGCTTTTCCAGCTTCTCTTCAGAATCTCCCAAGAGCACTGTGTTATCAGTAAAAACCAACTGTGACAACTCCCACCCCATCTACAAGTATGTTAAGCAACCCGATAACATCACACTAAATAATTTCCCTCTCCTACATACTCTAACCTGAGACTCCCTTCCTCATAAAAACTCCTAGCTGCATCATGTAAATTGCTCCCCTACCGACCCTATAACATACCACAAATGTAACGAAAGCTTCCTTACCTTTATCTAAATATTGTTCACTTATATACTTCAATGCAAACACTTGGTATACACATTCCCTACCCTCCCTAAAACCTCCTTGCTCATCTGCAGTCCTGCTATCTTATTCTTAATTCTTTCAATAATAACTACCTACGCTTTACCTTGCATACTCAAAAGACTTCCTCTATAATTTTTACACTCTCTATTATCCCCTTATCTTTTATAACCTAGAGTTTACCTGGAGAGGGTTTCCGGGTCAATGCCCCCGCAGCCCAGTCTAAGAATAGGCCTCGTGGTGGATCAGGGTATGATCAACCAGGATGTTACTGCTGGCTGCACACAAACTGATGTACGAACCACAGTCCGGTTTGTCAGATACTGACTTTAGATGCCTGTCCATTGCCTTCTTGAAGACAGCTAGGGGTCTACTGGTAATCCCCCCTTATGTATGCTGGGAGGCAGTTGAACAGTCTTGGACCCCGGACACTTGCTGATTTGTCTCTCGATGTACTTGTGGTGCCCTGCTTTTCATTGGGGAAATGTATCTCCTGCCGAGTCTTTTGCTTTCATAGGGAGTGATTTTCGTGTGCAAGTTTGGTACTTATCCCTCTGGATTTTCCCAAATGTTTATTATTTGTTCTCTTTGCCTGCACTCCAGGGAATACGATCAAGGGCCCTTAACCATTCCCCGTAATTTGGTGCCTTATCATACTTGGTTTTGTCTGAAAGTTCTTTTACACTCTCCAGGTAGCAATTTTTTCCCCGCCTTGAAGAGGGAGTTGTGTGAGCAGTTTTTTCCAGCCTAGAGAGAACAAACAATTTGAGGGAATCATCATTGGTTGGCATCTCTAGTGTTGAAGGGTTTTCTTTTTCCTTTCCCATCACTTTCCTAGCAGTGTGGAGATAAAAATGTTGGGTTTTTTAAAGGTGAGATCCTTGAATTTTCACTCCCAGGTCCCCACATTACTTTTTCGCTTTTTTTGGTTAGAATTTTTCTATACCCTGACACAGTTTTTTTTCCCCAAGTTTTCCATATTGAGTCAGTTTGGGCCCGCTTTATGGCGTTTTTGCTTCTGGCATTTTGTTTACGGGTTCCGCTAATATGGTCATTTCAAATTATGACCAAAACTCTCTATAAGGCTCCCTCCACCTGACTTCCTAATACGGTCACCGTGACCCACCCGGTTTGTTTACATTCTCTATGAGATCCATAAGCACTAAGTCTCTCCATTATGTCTGGAAACTCAAAAATTTCAAGTGTTTTTGAAAGTTATTTCATATTTTATATATACAGTGGAGCCTCTACTTGCGAGTTTAACCCTTTCAGGGTCCGTCCCGTAGATCTACGGCTTTACGTTCAGGGTCCAAACCGTAGATCTACGCCATGAGCTCAGCTCACTCTGATAAACTGTGAGTGGTACATTTGGGCCTAGATATGAGAGAATACATCTATGTGGTATGTGTGCACCACATAAAACAGGTCCTGCAGCACACTGTGCATAATGAGAGAAAAAAAATGAAATCATGATTTTTCGATTAAAACAGCAACTTTGCAGTGTTTTTTCGTATGTTTTTTATAGTTGTATTTGCGATTTTTTGGTCTCATTTGTAGAATGGAAGAAAATATTACAGAAATAGAGATGATTTTGATTGGTTTTTAGCATTGGAAATGGCTTGAAACCCGAGCTAAAGTAGCGGGGAAAAGTTAAATTTTTGCCGATATTCAAGAGTAAACAAACGACCTCACACGTCTAATACACGTCAGCTGGTGGGTCTAATTACATTCACCAATATGGTGATGATTTTTTATACAATTTTATTACAGTATTGCATAACATTTAAATCTTCTTTTTTTTTGTGTGAATAAAAATTCATTATGTGAATAAAAATCAAAATGGAATTTTTTTGTAAAGCCTAAAAACATAACTAATGAACAGAGGAATTTTAGTTTAGTCCCAAAGGAATGCCTACATTGTTCATTCTGGACCCTATTTTGAAATTGGATATTTTGAAACTTTGTTTTAAAAATTGGCCAAAATTTAACAATTTCCGATCACTTTATTTTGTAGTTGAAAACAGTTGACTTGGCGATTTCTTGTGCTCAATCGATAGAATAGAATTTAATACTAGTAAAATTTAGCTAAAAATTTGGTTGATTGGAATAATGTAATTGGCCTAAAATGGGAGTCAAAGTCGGCAAAATCGCCGATTCGTAAATATCGCTGACACATCAAAATTCGCGAGAGCATAATTTCGTCAATTTTCCACCAATTTTCGTACTTTTTGTTTTATTACCTTCACAAAAAGATTCTCTACGATTTCATAAGAAAAAATAACAAATTTTTTTTTTTGAAATATCTTGGACACTGGTGCGTGACTCCAGATTTGGGCCTTGGACCCTGAAAGGGTTAATCCATTCCATGACCTTGCTCGCAACTGGATTTGCTCGTTTGCAGAGTCAATCTGGAGACCGGGCAAAATACTAAATGAACAATTTCGCTAATATCATCTATATGGCTTATTTATCTATCACAGTTCATCTAATATGACATAACAAACAATATAAATAACATAGAAACCTGATATATACTCTAGAATAAATAAAATATGTCATTCATGTAGTGGTATGGGCAGTGTCGGCGATGGACGAGTGTGTGTCTGGAGACCAGGCAAAATACTTCATGAATAATTTCGCTATCATCTATATGGCTTATTTATCTATCACAGTTCATCTAATATGACAAAACAATAAATAACAGAAACCTGATATATACTCTAGAATGAATAAAATATGTCATTATATATGTGGCGGCGGCTGACGAGAGTTTGTCTGGAGACAGGACAACATACTCCTTGAATATTTCGCAATCATCAACTCTACAGCTTATTTATCTATCACAGTTCGTTAATATGAAATAATAAACACCATAAATAACATAGAAACCTGATATACTATACTTTAGAATGAATAAAATATGTCATTATGTAACAGGTGGAGGCGGCCACAACAGCTCCCTCTTTGTTGTGGTAAACACTGCCGTCTATTATTATAATTATTATATGTATACACCTACCATACGACTTACAACCAAGTTCGGTTCCGAAAAACCGGTCATAAGTCGAAATGGTCGTAAGTCGAACTTTGCTACTGAATATCAGCAAAACATTTTTGTAATGACTTTATTTTATTGTTTTATTTTGGTATTTCATGTTTTACTTTACTTTTTATGTTGTTAGTACTGTATTTTATACTGTAAGGTTAAGGATAAACACTGTGTACAACACAAATAGTTGTTTATTTCCCAGAAATTTGGCATAAAAAACACAGTCGTAAGTCGAGTGGTCGTAAGTCGAGCAGGTCGTAAGGCGGATGGTAGGTGTACATTATTATTGTATGTGTATTATTATATGTATTATATTATACTATTATTATTATACGTATTATTATTATACATATTATTAAATTATTATTATTATTATTACTACAATATGAATAATTTGTAATTTTTATTCACACAAACAATGTAAGATTTACTGTTATGTCTTACTGCAATAATTGTATAAATAATGTGAACCATTAACGACTGCATATTGGAATGGACATAGCCAAAACAATCGAACATTTCTCCTATGTTGAGCTCAATTTCAAGGTACTTTTCAATGTGAAAGCAATCAAAATCATATCTATTTCTGTAATATATCTTCCATTCTATCAAGTGAGACCAAAAAAAAAAAAAAAAAACAAGAATACAACCATAAAAACCATATGAAAATGCCGCTAAGGGGTGGCTAATTGCTGAGAAGTGAACTCCGTTATTTATGCTTAGATTTCTTTCATTTTTGGTGTACGTTAAGACGCATCTTTCCATCATGCATTGCCCAAGTTTCATTAAGATAGTCCAACAAACAAATGAGATAATTCCCTAGATCAAGAGCAAGAACCCCTCACCAGTGTCAAGGCACCTGCCTTGAGGTCTGCTCGCTTATGGAAATTTTGCTCGTGTATGGAAGCAAAAAATCAACCCATCAACTGCTCGTATTTGAAAAAACTTGCACGTGGATACGCTCACAAGTAGAGGTTCCACTGTACAGTGGACCCTTGACCAACGATGGCATCGTTAAACGTTAAATCCGACTAGCGATACATTTTAACGCAAAAATTTTGCCTCGACTAGCTCTAAAAAACTCGACCAACACGATTCGTTCCGTCTGAGACGCATCCACTTGTGGCCAGTGTTTACAAGCCAGCCAGCCACCGCGGTCCCATCTAAACATACAATCGGAACATTTCATATTATCACAGCGCTTTTAGTGATTGCACCTGCAAAATAAGTCACCATGGGCCCCAAGAAAGCTTCTAGTGCCAACCCTACAGCAAAAAGGGTGAGAATTACTATGGATATGAAGAAAGAGATCACTGCTAAGTATGAAAGTGGAGTGTGTGTCTCCAAGATGGCCAGGTTGTACACAAAACCCCAATCAACCATCGCTACTATTGTGGCCAAGAAAACAGCAATCAAGGAAGCTGTTCTTGCCAAAGGTGCAACTATGTTCTCGAAACTGAGATCGCAAGTAATAGAAGATGTTGAGAGACTGTTATTGGTGTGGATAAACGAAAAACAGATAGCAGGAGATAGCATCTCTCAAGCGATCATATGTGAAAAGGCTAGGAAGTTGCATGAGGATTTAATTAGAAAAATGCCTGCAACTAGTGGTGATGTGAGTGAATTTAAGGCCAGCAAAGGTTGGTTTGAGAGATTTAAGAATCATAGTGGCATGCATAGTGTGATAAGGCATGGTGAGGCTGCCAGTTTGGGCCAAAAAGCAGCTGAAAAATATGTGCAGGAATTCAAGGAGTACATAGACAGTGAAGAATTGAAACCTGAACAAGTGTTTAATTGTGACACTGACAATGTTGTGAAACACTTTAGGAATGTCATAAAGGAACGGGAGGTACAGGCCTCTATGGACAGATATGTTGTGCGACAGAGGTCCAGCGACTCTGAAGCTGGTCCTAGTGGCATTAAAAGAAGAAGGGAAGTAACCCTGGAAAAGGACTTGACACCTAAAGTCCTAATGGAAGGGGATTCCCCTTCTAAACACTAACACCATCCACAGTCTCCCCTCCTCCCATCCCATCAATCATCACCAGATCTTTAATAAAGGTAAGTGTCATGTAATTGTGCATGTCTTCTTCAGTTTGTGTGTATTAAAATTAATATTTCCTGTGGTAAAAAAATTTTTTTTTCAATACTTTTGGGTGTCTAGAACGGATTAATTTGATTTCCATTATTTCTTATGGGGAAAATTAACTCGACTAACGATAATTTCGATTAACGATGAGCTCTCAGGAACGGATTAATATCGTTGGTTGAGGGTCCACTGTACTCTAATAATAATACAGTGGACCCCCGGTATTCGATAAATCCGGTATTTGATGCATTTTAATGCAAAATTTTGCCTCGGTATCCAATTGAAAACCCGGTATTCGATACGATTCGTACGAGACGTGTCCACGTGTGGCCTGAACTGACCTGTGTGTGCCAGTGTTTACAAGCCAGCCAGTGTGCGCGCATCTAAGGATACATTCGGTACATTCCATATTTTCACTGTTTTTGGTGCTTGTTTCTGCAAAATAAGTCACCATGGGCCCCAAGAAAGCTTCTAGTGCCAACCCTGTTGTAAAAAGGGTGAGAATTAGTATGGAAATTAAGAAAGATTTTGAAGGGTTTGGGGCTAACCCTGAGAAGCCTATGCCAGTTGTGGAATCCATTGTGCCTACTTCAAAAATTAAGGAAATGTGTGCACAGTGGGTTGAACTGCAAACCTTTATGGATGAAAATCACCCTAACACAGCTATTGCAAGCCGTGCTGGTGACTATTACAATGACAATGTTGTGGCCCATTTTAGATAAATCGTAAAGGAACGGGAGGTACAGAGCTCTATGGACAGATTTGTTGTGCGACAGAGGTCCAGTGACTCTGAAGCTGGTCCTAGTGGCATTAAAAGAAGAAGGGAAGTAACCCCAGAAAAGGACTTGCTACCTCAAGTCCTAATGGAAGGGGATTCCCCTTCTAAACACAAACACCTTCCACACTCCCCCCTCCTCCCATCCCATCAGTCATCACCAGATCTTCAATAAAGGTAAGTGTCATGTAACTGTGCATGTCTTCTTCAGTTTGTGTGTATTAAAATTAATATTTCATGTGGTAAAAATTTGTTTTTTTCATACTTTTGGGTGTCTTGCACAGATTAATTTGATTTCCATTATTTCTTATGGGGAAAATTAATTCGCTTTTCGATATTTTCGGTATTCGATGAGCTCTCAGGAATGGATTAATATCGAATACCAGGGGTCCACTGTACTTATGTATACCTGTACCTAAATAAACTTACACACTGTGCTGGCGTGCAGGTACGTATTAAAATCAGTAAGTGTGTCTTATGTCTCAAGACTCCATATTAGTAATGACGATAATAATCACAATAATAATAATAATAATACATGTAATAATAATAATCACCGAGTCTCGTTAAATGTCGTATACTACGTTAATATACATATTTTCATTATTCCATCTATGATATTTTTTTCAAAATTATATAATAAACATGATACATAACACAAAGATGAAAAATACACCCCACAGTAGAATAAACAAACAAATACGAG
Source organism: Cherax quadricarinatus (assembly GCF_026875155.1). Classification (NCBI taxonomy): domain Eukaryota; kingdom Metazoa; phylum Arthropoda; class Malacostraca; order Decapoda; family Parastacidae; genus Cherax; species Cherax quadricarinatus. Next base: position 55,064,998 of record NC_069411.1, read on the forward strand.
ATGTGGTAGCCAGACTTGTACGAGTGACGGCAGGAATCATTTTTTCTAGTCTAACATCAGAGAAAATGTGTTACAGGGGTAACTGTAGAAAATTATTCCTTTCGTATGTAAGTTTATTCAGGTATACACAAATACAGTTACATAGATTATCATACATAACAGCACATGTGTAGAGACCCTAAGATAACCTAAAAAAAAAGGCAGACAGAGTGACTTATTTCCATTGCCTTCACTCAGAGTGTCATTTCTTCTAAAAATGGTGTTACATGAAAATGGGAGCGTTCTTCTTTATCTATTCTACCGTATCAATGTAGAGACAACTTGTACACAATGTAACTTGTACACAAACCAGACGTGTTACACTTTGTTTACAAAAAACTTGCGTTCGCCTGGTTTGTTTACATGTAATTCAATGTTTATTCTCAATAAGGATTACAATTGTCTGTGTTAGAGAAATTTCGTTATTGTGTGGTTTTACAATGTCACCCCGTAGTAAAGGTCATCATTTATTACCAGAGGCGGTGCCACTAGAACACCTAGCATGGCTAGGAATTTCGGGCAGGCTTAGATTAATTCTTAAATTAAATATTACAAATTATGAGGTAAGTTGGTATTATGGCTAAGTGGACTTATACTAGTTTGTGAGTTTAGCAATGTGAATGCTTTTGGTTTTGGCACAATACATAGTTTCAGATATTGGAGTTCACAGGCCAACTTATGCTAGTTAGGATTCATTATTTTAAGATTGAGATTGATATTTCTGTTTATGGTCCAAATGGTGCGATGTGAGTGTATAGTGTGAAACCACCAGGTGGTATTGTGTTGTAATTAGTTGATGGGGTTTGGTGTATCAGGGAGATAAGATGTTTTCTATTGGTAGTTTGAAGGTGATGAATGAGTCTGCAGTTCTGAGTTTTCAGGTTAGGGAAGGTGTGTTCCACAGATTTTAGGGCTTTAACATACATTGAATTTTTGTAAAGGTTTAGACGGACATGAAGAATGTCATAGAGATATTGTGTCTGGTGTTATGCCTGTGGGTTCTGTCACAACTATCAAGAAAGCATTTTAGGTCAAGGTTAATATTGGAATTTAATACACTTCAGGGTACCAAGGCAAAATCTGAGTTCACGCACCAGTGTCAAGAAATTTTGAAAAAAAACAAAAAAAAAATTATTTTTTCTTACAGAATTAAAGAGCATATTTTTGTGAAGGTAATAAAACAAAAAAAATTAGAATCTGATCAGTACTTACCGAGATACAGTGCCAAGAAGTTTGTAGAAAATGATGTGGTGGTGGCAACATCGACGAATTCCACATACGCGTATTATATTATTTTGTTGTTTTAGTTGTTTTTTCTTTTCTTTTCCAATTTTTTTATTTTCACTACTTACATTTGGGGCCTGAGAGACCAATCTGTACTATAATTGATTTATATATCTCTCACTTGTATTGAACACAATAACCGCACTAAAGCTTATTATCATATTAGTGTTTACCATGTTGTTTATTACAATACACATGCACAAATATTGATATATACTAATGTTTCTATCATATTTTTTACATTTTTTACATTCACTGGACATGGTTTTAGAACTGCTGGAGCTTGTGGAACTCTTGAAACAGGGCACCATGCACAGAGGCACCTTGTCATTCCTCACACATAATCCGAGTGTCTTTGCGTCTTTGTTGCCGTCGTTTTGATTTGTGCACCAGTCAATGCATCTCTTTCTGAGACAAATTTCTTTTGAGTTGAAGGAAGCTGTGTTATCGAAATGATCACCTTCTCTTCTCAAACGCATTGGGTATATTGTGATGAATACGAGGTACCATGTTGTATTGCAGGTGTTGTTACTGGTACTTCATTATGAGTTGTCTGACACAGCTACAAAATTCACCATCCGGTGGTCTGTTACCAGTTCATTATTTAGGTACATATGATATGCATTCAGCATTGAAATGTCCTTGAGATGGAAGAAAAAGTTCATGTTGCACTTTGTAAACTCTTACGAACACAGTCAAACAAAACCAATCTGCATGTCACTTTGTTCAACCAAGGCATGTTTTGTGTATATCAATCACTGGCAATGGTTTTCGAATACGTTTCTATTAGTAAATCGATCAACTTTGCCACTGTCTTGCATTTCATTACGGTTGAATGGTTGTCAACAATGTGGACATCTCGTTTGATCATGCCTCCGTAAATTGCCATTGAGGTCATTGCAGTAAACACCTGCACGTCATACACCACGAACACCTGCGTTGAGCCTGGGCATATGTTTACGATGTTTAGAACGCACTGTGCCACACAACATCTGTCTTGTTCACTACGCATGAAATCACTGAGTAATGGGCTCTTGTGTACCAGTTATCGGTATATAATGTATGGGCCCTTACCAAGATAGGTTGCCTTCAATGTGTCTCACTACTTTCACCTGATATACCCAATAACATCTTGGTATCTTTCAAATGTTTTACTACCGTGTATACAAAATATCCAACACAGGCCACTGTCAAAATCACAGTGTACAAACAATTTTTACCAAATCGGGTTCCTATTGCTCGGTTTATCTGCTTCGAATGGACAGTTACCTTTGGAACAAAATCAAAAGACTCGTCAATTACATGATTCTTGAATGGATTAAAAGTTATATCCTTGAATTTTGTTTGAGAACATGAAAACATTTTCTAATCTTGTTATTCCTGTCACTTCTGTCAGGCCTGGGTTTTGTCAGAGATGTGCAACATACTTAACAGTAAGATAATCCTGTTCACTGGTTATTATTTCACTGAAGGATGGGGTTTCAAATTAGCGATTGTGGACCAGTATGCTTTATATTATGCTTATGGACGTGAGGATGCTAAATAATTAGTTGCAAAAGCAAATACATTTCTGCAACAGTCGTATTTTCCACCTGTGTAGTCTTGACTGTGGTGTTAAGATCGTATTTGCCATGGTGTACTGAAAATACTTATTACTTTCCTGACAATAATTTCCTTCAATGGGCTGGTTCAAAGGAAATAATTCAAAGAATTCCAGTTCATTGGCTGTGGTTCCAAGGGGGAAGGTAGGTAGGGAATCCACTTTGCGAGTCATCAAAGTCGGTGAGGGCGGGGAAAACAAAATTGGGATTTTGGCTGCCTATCCCAGATACGGTTTGCTGGTGGATACTGGTTACATAATAGGCTGTTGGTTTTCGGGTGGTTGTGGTGGGTGGGGTGACGCTCCGCTTTTTCCTTGAATGAGATGGTCAGCTCGCGTGGGTTCCCGGTGGCACAGCGAGTCACGCATGGCGGGTTCCACTACCACCACAGCCCCACTAACACATCCACTGATGTCTGTGGCCCATCCATGCCAAGGGTAGCCACCTCATCCTCACTATCACTACCTAAACGGGTGTAGGGCCACGGGATGTACTCCGGGATGTACGCCGGGATGTACTACGTACCCGGAGCACAGCAATGGGTATACACTACATGAGCACATTCGGCGGCGACATACGACGCTTCACTGGTGAATATGTTTCCTCACTATCACTACTCGATATGAGGTCGAGAGCGCATATAATAAAAATCACAATCCACGTCAGAAGCAGCGTCATTAATGAAGTCAGAGGCAGGCCACGGGGAAATTTTGTCTTTCTATTACGTTTAGGGAACACCAGATAAAAACGGTGAGTAACGTGTGCCCACACCAGAGGTAGAAGGTCGAGGATCGTCGGGGTTTTCTGCACTATATCGATTCTTCTGGTCATCTATTTTCGGTCACTAAACTTATCAAAGCCGTTGAATTCGTCTTCATTTCCTCTTCCATCAGTGTCAGAACTATCAGACAGGAAGAGGAGAGTCCCAATTTTCCGGGGAGTGAGAGCTGACTTGCGACGAGGCATGGTGAACAAGGGTGACTGAGCCGGCGTTCCCACAATGCTATGCAGGCGCCTAGATTTTTTGTTTACGGCGCACACCCACAGCGCAGACCCATTCTCTCATATGTAGGCCTATGAGCGCTTTCGCGCTAAATTTGATGGCGCTAGAATTTTGGCGTAGATCTACGGTTTGGACACTCACCGACCAGCCGTAGATCTACGGGACTGACCCTGAAAGGGTTAAGGTCCTGTAGATGTAGATTGCACAGTAGTAAGTGTGGATGTACTGAACAGGGAGTAAGCTTAGATCTGTGAAGAGTGGGGGGGGTGCGTTGCCAGGGATGGGATTTAGTGATTATTCTTACTGCGGCTTTTTGTTGGGTTATTATTGGCTTTAGGTGTGTTGCTGCAGTTGATCCCCAAGCACAAATAGCATAGGTGAGGTATGGATATATAAGTGAGTGGTATAGTGTGAGAAGGGTATTTTGCGGCATGTAGTATCGTATCTTGGAGAGGATCCCAACCGTTTTGGATACTTTTTTACTTATGTGTTGGATATGGGTGCTGAAATTAGGTTGTTGTCGAGGTATAGGCCTAGGAATTTGCCCTCATTATGTCTGGCAATTAGAGTGTTGTCTATCTTAATGTTAATTTGCGCAAGTCCTGCTCTGCTACCAAACATAATATAGTAGGTTTTGTCAGTGTTAAGCGTAAGTTTATTGGCTGTCATCCAAGTCGATATTTTGATCAGCTCCTCGTTAACAATGGTGTTGAGGGTGGCAAGATTAGGGTGAGAGATGACATAAGTCGTGTCGTCAGGTGGGGGTGGGGTTCAGGTGTTGGGATACGTTTGGAAGATCACTGATGTATATGAGGAAGAGCAGGGGACCAAGGACACTTCCCTGCGGAACTCCAGTATCAAGTGGCTGTGTTGTTGATGCTGTGTCTTAATGGTGACATACCGATACCTATTAGTAAGGTAAGATTTGAAATATGCAAGCGCATGGCCTCTTATACCATAATGGTCAAGTTTGTGGAATAGGATGCTGTGGTCTACTGTGTGCCTGTTCTCCCTCATGTGCTCATTCTCTCTCTCTCTCTCATTTATTCGTTTTATCTCGTTTACTCACCTCTGACCCTACATTAAGACTACAAATATTTTAAGGTAAGTATTGAGTGTACTATTTGTGTATTTTACTTTTTTATTGTTTTTAATGCCTAGTTCTATTGCTAACTTAATATATGTTAGTGTAAATTTGTTAGCTAGTATTTATATGCATTTATAAGTGGAAAAAAGGGGTGTTCCACTTTACGGCGATTTCCGCTTTACGATGGTGGCCTGGAACCTAACCTGCCATATAAGTGGCGCCCTACTGTAGCTGAAATTTCTCTTCACTGAACTTCACATTGCTTTGAGTGGCCCATTTGAAGATTTGGTTTATGTCCGATTGGAGTCTTGTGGTGTCTTCGATGGAGGTCACTGTCATGGTAATCGGGGTGTCATCCTCAAAGGAAGGCACGGAGCTATGGCTTACATCTCTCTGTCAGATATGAGGATGAGGAATAGTATGGGAGCAAGTACAGTAGGGCCCCACTTATACGGCAGGGTAGGTTCCAGGCTGTCGCCGGAAAGCAGACATCGCTGGAAGGCAGAACGCCATTTTTTCCATTTATAAATGCATATAAATGCCAGACAACAAGTTTACATTAAATTATATTAAGTTAGTAATAGAACTAGGCATTAAAAAAACACGAAGTGAAATACATTCACAGTACATTCATTACCTATCTTAAAGTATTTGTAATCTTAATGTAGGGAGAGAACATAAGAAAGGAGGAACACTGCAGGAGGCCTGTTGGCCCATACTAGGCAGGTCCTTTACAATTCATCCCACTAACAAAACATTTGCCCAACCCAATTTTCAATGCCACCCAAGAAATAAGCTCTGATGTGCAAGTCCCACTCAAATCCAACCCCTCCCACTCATGTACTTATCCAACCTAAATTTGAAACTACCCAAGGTCCCAGCCTCAATAACCCAACTAGGTAGACTGTTCCACTCATCAACTACCCTATTTCCAAACCAATACTTTCCTATGTCCTTTCTAAATCTAAACTTATCTTTAATTTAAATCCAAATTACTGCGGGTTCTCTCTTGGAGAGACATCCTCAAGACCTTATTAATATCGCCCTTTTTTAATACCTATCTTCCACTTATACACTTCGATCAGGTCTCCCCTCATTCTTCGTCTAACAAGTGAATGTAACTTAAGAGTCTTCAATCTTTCTTCATAAGGAAGATTTCTAATGCTATGTATTAATTTAGTCATCCTACGCTGAATGTTTTCTAACGAATTTATGTCCATTCTGTAATATGGAGACCAGAACTGAGCTGCATAATCTAGGTGAGGCCTTACTAATGATGTATAAAGCTGCAGTATGACCTCTGGATTTAGTCATCCTACGCTGAATGTTTTCTAACGAATTTATGTCCATTCTGTAATATGGAGACCAGAACTGAGCTGCATAATCTAGGTGAGGCCTTACTAATGATGTATAAAGCTGCAGGATGACCTCTGGATTTCTGTTGCTTACACTTCTTGATATAAATCCCAGTAATCTATTTGCCTTATTACGTACGCTTAGGCATTGCTGTCTTGGTTTAAGATTGCTGCTCACCATAACCCCCAAGTCATAAGAACATAAGAAAGGAGGAACACTGCAGCAGGCCTGTTGGCCCATACTAGGCAGGTCCTTTACAATTCATCCCACTAACAAACATTTGACCAACCCAATTTTCAATGCTACCCAAGAAATAAGCTCTGATGTGCAAGTCCCACTCAAATCCAACCCCTCCCACTCATGTACTTTTTTTATTATTTTTTTTTTTTTTTTTTTTTTTTATCACTGGCCGATTCCCACCAAGGCAGGGTGGCCCGAAAAAGAAAAACTTTCACCATCATTCACTCCATCATGTACTTATCCAACCTAAATTTGAAACTACCCGAAGTCCTAGCCTCAATAACCCAACTAGGTAGACTGTTCCACTCATCAACTACCCTATTTCCAAACCAATACTTTCCTATGTCCTTTCTAAATCTAAACTTATCTAATTTAAATCCATTACTGCAGGTTCTCTCATGGAGAGATATCCTCAAGACCTTGTTAATATCCCCTTTATTAATACTTATCTTCTACTTATACACTTCGATCAGGTCTTCCCTCATTCTTCGTCTAACAAGTGAATGTAACTTAAGAGTCTTCAATCTTTCTTCATAAGGAAGATTTCTAATGCTATGTATTAATTTAGTCATCCTACGCTGAATGTTTTCTAACGAATTTATGTCCATTCTGTAATATGGAGACCAGAATTGAGCTGCATAATCTAGGTGAGGCCTTACCAATGATGTATAAAGCTGCAGTATGACCTCTGGACTTCTGTTGCTTACACTTCTTGATATAAATCCCAGTAATCTATTTGCCTTATTACATACGTTTAGGCAATCCTTTTCGCAATCTGTATGGCTAAGTTCTACATCATTTAACTTATAAGTACTAGGGTTATGGGCACTCCCAAGCTTCAGAACCTTGCATTTATCTACATTAGAACCTTGCATGAGTAGTACTTATTTGTAGGAAGTCAAGTGTAGGTAGCCCTGGCTCCCCATCTCATACTTAATATACAATATTTAAAAATCCCAGAGAGTTAAAATATACATACAGTACACTCATATTTACCTTAAAATATGTGTAGTCTTAATATAGGAAGAGAGGTGAGTATTTATTTGTAGGAAGTCAGTGAAACCCATTCTCTTTGCTGATGACACGACTTATGTCAGCTCCCACCCTAATCTTGCCACCCTCAACACCATTGTTAACGATGAGCTGCTCAAAATATCGACTTAGATGACAGCCAGTAAACTTACACTTAACACTGACAAAACCTACTATATTATGTTTGGTAGCAGAGCAGGCATTGCGCAACTTAACATTAAGATCGACAACACTCTAATTGCCAGACATAATGAGGGCAAATTCCTTGGCCTATACCTCGACAACAACCTAAATTTCAGCACCCATATCCCAAAACATAAAAAAAAAGTATCCAAAAAGGTGGGGATTTCCCCTCCAAGATACGATACTACATGCCGCAAAGTGCCCTTCTCACACTATACCATTCACTTATATATCCATACCTCACCTATGCTATCTGTACTTGGGGTTCAAACTGCAAACAAAAACACCCAAAGCCAATAATAACCCAACAAAAAGCCGCAGTAAGAATAATCACTTTAAAACCCTCCCTGGCAACACACTCCCCCACTCTTCATAGATCTAAACTTACTCCCTGTTCAGAACATCCACACTTACTACTGTGCCATCTACATCTACAGGACCTTAAATTCCAATATTAATCTTGACCTAAAACGCTTTCTTGATAGTTGTGACAGGATCCATAGGCATAACACCAGACACAAACATCTCTATGACATTCCCCATGTCCAACTAAACCTTTACAAAAATTTAATGTATTTCAAAGGACCTAAAATCTGGAACACGCTACCTGAAAACTCTAGAACTGCAGACACACTCATCACTTTCAAAACTACAGTTAGAAAACATCTCCCTGATACACTCCGACAACTAACTACATGATAACCACCTGGTGGTTCACAATTACACTCACTCACCCACTGACTATAAACACAGAAATACTAATCTTAATCTTAAATTAATGAATCCTAACTAGTCATATTTGCCCATTATACTCCAATATAGACACCTTGTATTGTGCCAAAACAAAAGCATTCACATTGCTAAAGTCACAAATTGTAATGTAGTCACCTAAACTTAATACCATAATCTGTAAGGGTTTAATGATAAGAATTAATCTAAGTCAGCCCGAAATGCCTAGCCATACTAGGTGTCCTATTGGCCCCCTCTGTAATTAGTAATTTATAACATGTAAACTACACAATATCCAAATCCTGTAAACCCCACACTGTAACCCTCATAGAGAATAAACTTGATTTGATTTGATTTGATTTAGTTCATTCACGTACGCTTAATACCATAATCTGTAAGGGTTTAATGATAAGAATTAATCTAAGTCAGCCCGAAATGCCTAGCCATACTAGGTGTCCTATTGGCCCCCTCTGTAATTAGTAATTTATAACATGTAAACTACACAATATCCAAATCCTGTAAACCCCACACTGTAACCCTCATAGAGAATAAACTTGATTTGATTTGATTTGATTTAGTTCATTCACGTACGCTTGTAAGAGTTTGTAAAACATTTACCTCAATATTTTTTTTATTATAATAATAATTACCTCACAATACAAATACTCTTACATTGTATACAAGTTGAACAAGTTAGTACAGAATAAACAAACAGCAACACACCATTTTTAGAGTGAATGAATATATTACATGTATTATCATAATAAAAAGCACCAAACCCACAAGGGTTGTGAATTGCTATATATAGAGTGAAGGCATACGAAAAGAATATTTTTCTACAGTTATCCCCCAATTTGACTAGAGAAAACATAATTCTTCCGACACTACCTACACAGCTGCTTCGTAAACAAATGTCATATTTACGTCAATTTTTATTCTGTGAGTGTATCATGTTTATATGCTATGTAACAGGTTTCATATATAATTTTGAGGAAAATATCATAGATGGATTAATGAAAATGCCTATATTAATGTAAAATAAGACATTTAGTGTGCCTAAGAGTGATTATTATTATTTTAATGTGTACCTGCACACCAGCACAGTAAGTATATTTAGGTACATGTACACATAAGTATAATTATCAGAGTACATATAAAATACACAGTAACTTTAAAACACTTGAAATTTTGGAATGTTTCCTGACATAATAGATGTGGTCACGGAGAATGTGAACAAACTAGGTGGGGTGCGCCGTATTTGAAAGACCGCTTGCCATATAGCAAGTTTTGGTCATAATTTTACATCGCCGTATTAGTGGAACACCATAAGGCGAAATGCCGTAAAGCGGGGCCCTACTGTACTGTGCCTTGTGGAACAGAGCTTTTTCACTGTTTACTATTACTCTTAGTGTTCTATTTGTCAGGTAGCTATAGATCCATCTACCAATGCATTTTGTGTGCTATTACACCATGGTCACACTTGTTGAAAGCATTTGCAAAGTCTGTGTATACTACAGTGGAACCTCAAATTTCGAATGTATCGCTTATTGAACTCTTCGAAAATCACCCGCTTTTTTTTAACTAACCTTGTCCCTATTATCGAACTCGCCTCTATTTTCGAACCGCCGGGTACCAGACCTGTCCGCCAGCCCACTCCGTCCGCGTCCCCACGCAGGCACCATGAGCCAGTCTGGCTTTGTTGATGCATGAGTGAACACTAACCTACAGTCTCAATCAAACATTTTACAATTAATTCATTGTGTTTAGTGTTTGTGGGACTGTGAAATAAGTTACCATGGGCCCAAAGAAACTTGCTAGTGGTACCCCTGTGGTAAAGAAAGTGAGAAACACCATAGATGTGAAGGAAATAATACAAAAGTATGAGAGTGGTGTGAAGAGGGAGTGGATGAGGTGCCTTCTTCAAAGATTAAGGAGATCTGCGCCAAGTGGAATGATGTCCAAATGTTTGTGGAGAAGTACCGCCCTGAGCAAGCTGAAACAAGCCATCTTTGCAACAAGTTCAGTGACAAAACCATGTCCCATTTTAGGGAAATCTTAAAAAGGCACCAGAAACAGAGGACTGTGGACAGTTATTTTGTGAGACAGGGGTCCAGTGACTCTCAAGCTGGTCCTAGTGGCATTAAAAGACAGAAGGGAAATAACCCTAGAGAGGGCTTTGATACCTAAAGTTCTTATGGAGGGGGATTCCCCTTCCAAACACTAACCCCAACTCCCTCTCTCCTCTGCCCTATCTTCCAGATGCCATCACCAATCTTCAATAAAGGTAAGTAAAAATGTTATTTTATATGTTTATTTAAATTTATTAATAACTGTGATGCAGAACAAGGCAAATGTTTAATTGAAAAAGCACTATTATTATTATTATTACTATTATTATTGTAGTCATCTGTATACGAGTTTAAAATATCACTATTACCATAACAGCTGTAAATTAACTAAAGAAATGTATTTGAACTGTGACCCCCCCCCCTTGCATGGATGGAAATGGTATAAAATACCGACACAATGGAAATATACAGTGGACCCTCGCCTAACGATATTAATCCGTTCCTGAGAGCTCATTGTTAGCCGAAATTATTGTTAGCCGAGTTAATTTTCCCCATAAGAAATAATGGAAATCCAATTAATCCGTTCCACACAGCCAAAAGTATTAAAAAAAAAAAAAAAAATTTCATGAAATATACATTTCCCTACAAAGAAAATGTCCCTAGTGACCTATGCCTTACTGTTTGCTCTCCACATCACACACAGTTTAGTCTTGACAACATTGTTTTTCTTGAACACTGGGAGTTTCCGAGTGATACGCGAGTAAAGGCTTCACTTTGCAATCCCCACTAGCATTACAACAAAACATGAGAGTTAGCCTGTCTTTCACAGGCATGTGTCCTAGGAGTGCCTTTTCCTCCTGAGTAATGTAGGTCCTGTTTGGCATTTTCTTCCAGAACAGGCCTGTTTCATCACAATTGAACACTTGTTGGGGGATTAATTTTTCAGCTTCACCATGCCTTATCACACTGTGTATGCCACTACAATTCTTAAATTTCTCAAACCAACCTTTGCTGGCCTTAAATTCACCAATATGAGCACTAGTTCCAGGCATTTTTTCCTGCTCACCTGGGTGTTAGTTGACTGTTGTGGGTCGCATCCTGTGGGTCAAGATTAAGGACCCCAATGGAAATAAGTTAGACAGTCCTCGATGATGCAGTGGCTTTCTTGGGTTATCCTGGGTGGCTAACCCTCTGGGGTTAATCGTGTCCTGGTAATTGTTTCACGTTAATCCACACCAACAACACTCTCCAAATCTTTGAGTAGTACAGCTGATGATGGTGCAGCAGCTGACTGATCCAGCAACAGCTGACTGGTCTGGCAACAGCTGACTGTGGTGCAGCAACAGCTGACTGTGGTGCAGCAACAGCTGACTGTGGTGCAGCAACAGCTGACTGTGGTGCAGCAAACAGCTGACTGTGGTGCAGCAACAGCTGACTGTGGTGCAGCAACAGCTGACTGATCCAGCAACAGCTGACTGGTCCAGCAACAGCTGACCGTGGTGCAGCAACAGCTGACCGTGGTGCAGCAACAGCTGACCGTGGTGCAGCAACAGCTGGGCGTGAAAGCAGCAACAGCTGACTGATCCAGCAACAGCTGACCTTGGTGCAGCAACAGCTGACCATGGTGCCCGCAACAGCTGACCATGGTGCAGCAACAGCTGACCATGGTGGGAGCAACAGGGTGACCATGGTGCAGCAACAGCTGACCATGGTTTCAGCAACGCTGACCATGGTGCAGCAACAGCTGACCCATGGTGCAGCAACAGCTGACCATGGTGCAGCAACAGCTAACCATGGTGCAGCAACAGCTGACCATGGTGCAGCAACAGTGACCATGGTGCAGCACAGCTGACCATGGTGCAGCAAAAAGCTGACCATGGTGCAGCAACAGCTGACTGTAGTACAATAGTATTTCTCACCCTTTTTACCACAGGGGGTTGGCACTAGAAGCTTTCTTTGGGCCCTTGGTGGCTTATTTAGCAGTTACAAGCACTATAAACAATGGAATAATACAAAATGTATCAAATGTATGCATGCAACCGGCCACCCTGGCTTGTAAACAATGACGGCAGTGCTGGATAGACAGGTTCGGGACGAGTCGTGTTGGTCAGAAACAGCTGACGGTGGTGCAGCAGCAGCTGACTGTGGTGCAGCAGCAGCTGACTGTGGTGCAGCAGCAGCTGACCGTGGTGCAGGAGCAGCTGACTGTGGTGCAGCAACAGCTGACTGGTCCAGCAACAGCTGACTGGTCCAGCAGCAGCTGACTGTGGTGCAGCAACAGCTGACTGATCCAGCAACAGCTGACTGATCCAGCAACAGCTGACTGATCCAGCAACAGCTGACTGATCCCGCAACAGTGACTGATCCAGCAACAGTGACCGTGGTGCCAGCAACAGCTGACCGTGTGCGCAGCAACAGCTGCGATCCAGAACAGCTGACAGGTTGCAGGGAACAGCTGGACTGGATCCAGCAAACAGCTGACTGGTCAGCAACAGTGACCATGGTGCAGCAAACAGCTGACCCCTGGTGCAGCAACAGCTGACCCTGGTGCAGCAACAGCTGGGGCCTGTTGCAGCAACAAACTGACTGGGTCCAGCAACAGCTGACTGGTCCAGCCAACAGCTGACCATGGTGCAGCAACAGCTGACTGATCCAGCAACGTGACTGGTCCAGCAACAGCTGACTGTGGTGCAGCAACAGCTGACTGTGGTGCAGCAACAGCTGACTGATCCAGCAACAGCTGACTGATCCAGCAACAGCCGACTGGTCCAGCAACAGCTGACCGTGGTGCAGCAACAGCTGACCATGGTGCAGCAACAGCTGACCATGGTACAGCAACAGCTGACCATGGTACAGCAACAGCTGACTGGTCCAGCAACAGCTGACGGTGGTGCAGCAGCAGCTGACTGTGGTACGATAGTATTTCTCACCCGTTTTACCACAGGGTTGGCACTAGAAGCTTTCTTTGGGCCCTTGGTGGCTTACTTAGCAGTTACAAGCACTATAAACAATGGAATAATACAAAATGTATGCATGCAACCGGCCACCCTGGCTTGTAAACAATGATAGCAGTGCTGGATGGACAGGTTCGGGATGAGTCATGTTGGTCAGAAACCACTGACGGTGGTGCAGGAGCAGCTGATGGTGGTGCAGCAGCAGCTGACGGTGGTGCAGCAGCAGCTGACGGTGGCGCAGGAGCAGCTCACCGTGGTTCAGCAACAGCTGACTGTGGTGCAGCAGCAGTTCACCATGGTGCAGCAGCAGCTGACAGTGGTTCAGCAATAGCTGACCGTGGTGCAGCAGCAGTTGACCATGGTGAAGCAGCAGCTGACTGTGGGTTTTCAGCAGCATCTGACTGGGTGAGCAGCAGTGACGGGGGGGCAGCAGCAAACTGACTGTGGTGCAGCAGCAGCTGACTGTGGTTGCAGCAGCAGCTGACTGTGGTGCAGGGAGCAAAACTTTACTGGGGGTGCCGCAGCAGCTGACTGTGGTGCAGCAGCATGGACTGTGGTGCAGCAGCAGCTGACTTGGTGCAGCAGCAGGGTGATCGTGGTGCAAACAACAGCTGACTGGTCCAGCAAAAAGCTGATGGTGGTGCAGCAACAGCTGATTGTGGTGCGCAGCAGTGACCATGGTGAGCAAAAAGCTGATGGGTTGGTGCAGCAGACTGGTGTAGCAACAGTGATCGTGGTTGCAGCAATACTTGGGCTGCGGTACGATAGTATTTCTCACCCTTTTTACCACAGGGCTGGCACTAGAAGCTTTCTTTGGGCCCATGGTGGTTTATTTAGCAGTTAAAATCACTATAAACAATGGAATAATACAAAATGTATCGAATGTATGCATGGCAACCAGCCACCCGGCTTGAACAAGAGGCAAGGCGCCGAGGAGGGTCCCGGCTGGAAAAAGGAAGGTTGGGAGGAATTTCACGTTGGGCGAGATTTTTATCGTTAAGCGGGTCAAAATTTTTACACTCAAATGCTTCGTTAGGCGGATTTAACGTTATGCGATGCGTTCGTTAGGCGAGGGTCCACTGTAAACACATATGAAGTATAATGTGATCCTTTATTGACAACATTTCGTGGGTGAAATGTTGTCAATAAAGGATCACATTATACTGCATGTGTGTTTATATTTCCCCCCATTGCATGTTGATTTTCTATTATTGGTGGTTCCAATATTTTTTTCATTAGAATTTTTGGTTATCTGTAATATAGTGTATAAAGTTAATTTCTTTTAATCTGATTATTTTTCTTTAATACAGTGGACCCCCGACTTACAATGGCCTCAACCTGTGATAAAACCGACTTACGATGCTTGTCAGTGTAAAAATTTGACCCTGACCCACATTGAAAAACTCAACTTACATCATTCGTCCCAAATGCGGCCGTCTGGTTTGTCTGGCCTGAGCACCTCAGCTGAGCTAGTGTGACATTGTTTACAAGCCAGGGTGGACATTCGATAAATTTTGTATTATTCCAGTGACTTTAGTGCTTGTAACTGCTAAACAAGCCACCATATGCCCAAAGAAAGCTTCTAGTGCCAACCCTGTGGTAAAATAGGGTAAGAAATACTATCGAAATACTATCGTACCACGGTCAGCTGCTGCTGTACCACCATCAGCTGCTGCTGTAGCACTGTCAGCTGCTGCTGCTGCTGTACCATGGTCAGCTGCTGCTGTTCCACCATCAGCTGCTGCTGTAGCACTGTCACCTGCTGCTGCTGCTGTACCATGGTCAGCTGTACTACTCGAAGATGTAGAGAGACTGTTGTTGGTGTGGCTTATCGAGAATACCGAGAAACAATTAACCCCAGAGGGTTAGCCACCCAGGATAACCCAAGAAAGTCAGTGTGTCATCGAGGACTGTCTAACTTATTTCCATTGGGGTCCTTAATCTTGTCCCCCAGGATGCAACCCACACCAGTTGACTAACACCCAGGTGAACAGGAAAAAATGCCTGGAACTAGTGTTCATATTGGTGAATTTAAGGCCAGCAAAGGTTGGTTTGAGAGATTTAAGAATCATAGTGGCATACGCAGTGTGATAAAGCCTGTTCCGGAAGAAAAATGCTAAACAGGACCTACATTAATCAGGAGGAAAAGGCACTCCAAGGACACAAACAGTGTCTTATCACTCATCACCACATCTTCAATAATGGTGTCATTTATTCATTTAGCACACTAGTACATGCACAATATATACAGTCGACCCCCACCTTACGATATTAATCCGTTATCGTAAGGTGAATTAATTTTCCCCATAAGAAATAATGGAAATCAAATTAATCCGTGCAAGACACCACAATGAACAATTTTTTTTTTTACCACATGAAATATTAATTTTAATACACACAAACTGACACTTACCTTTACTGAAGATCTGGTGATGATTGATGGGATGGGAGGAGGGGAGAGTGTAGAAGTTGTTAATGTTTAGAAAGGGAATCTCATTCCATTAGGACTTTAGGTAGCACGTCCTTTTCCGGGGTTACTTCCCTTCTTCTTTTAATGCCACTAGGACCAGCTGACCATGGTGCAGCAGCAGCTGACTGTGGTGCAGCAGCAGCTGACCGTGGTGTAGCAGCAGCTGACCGTGGTGCAGCAGCAGCTCACCGTGGTTCAGTAACAGCTGACTGTGTAGCAACAGCTGACTTTGGTGCAGCAGCAGCTGACCGTGGTGCAGCAACAGATGACGGTGGTGTAGCAGCAGCTGACTGTGGTGCAGCAGCAGCTGACCGTGGTGAAACAGCAGTTCACTGTGGTTCAGCAACAGCTGACTGGTGCAGCAACAGTTGACCGTGGTGTAACAGCAGCTGACTGTGGTGCAGCAGCAGCTGACTGTGGTGCAGCAGCAGCTGACTGTGGTGCAGCAGAAGCTGACTGTGGTGCAGCAGCAGCTGACCGTGGTGCAGCAGCAGCTGACCATGGTGCAGCAGCAGCTGACCGTGGTGCAGCAGCAGCTGACCATGGTGCAGCAGCAGCTGACCATGGTGCAGCAGCAGCTGACCATGGTGCAGCAGCAGCTGACCATGGTGCAACAGCAGCTGACCATGGTGCAACAGCAGCTGACCATTTTGCAACAGTAGCTGACCGTGGTTCAGCAACAGCAGCTGACCGTAGTTCAGCAACAGCTGACTGTGGTGCAGCAACAGCTGACTGTGGTGCAGCAACAGCTGACTGTGGTGCAGCAACAGCCGACTGTGGTGCAGCAACAGATGACGGTGGTGCAGCAGCAGCTGACCGTGATACGGTAGTACATATTTCTAACCGTTTTTACCACAGGGTTGGCACTAGAAGCTTTCTTTGGGCCCATGGTGGCTTATTCAGCAGTTACAAGCACTATAAACAATGAAATAATACAAAATGTATCGAATGTATGCATGCAACCAGCCACCCTGGCTCGTAAACAATGAGGGCAGGGCAGCTGAGGCACTCAGGCTGGATGGACATGTTCGGGACGAGTCATGTTGGTCAGAAACAGCTGATGGTGGTGCAGCAGCAGCTGACTGTGGTGCAGCAGCAGCTGACCATGGTGAAGCAGCAGCTGACCATGGTGAAGCAGCAGCTGACCATGGTGAAGCAGCAGCTGACCGTGGTTCAGCAACAGCTGACCGTGGTTCAGCAACAGCTGACCGTGGTTCAGCAACAGCTGACTGAAGTGCAGCAGCAGCTGACCGTGGTGCAGCAGCAGCTGACCGTGGTTCAGCAGCAGCTGACCGTGGTTCAGCAGCAGCTGACCGTGGTTCAGCAGCAGCTGACCGTGGTTCAGCAGCAGCTGACCATGGTTCAGCAGCAGCTGACCATGGTGCAGCAGCAGCTGACTGTGGTGCAGCATTAGCTGACGGTGGTGCAGCAGCAGACTGTGGTGCAGCAACAGCTGACCGTGGTGCAGCAGCAGCTGACCATGGTACGATAGTACGTATTTCCCACTTTTTTACATATGATCGCTTGAGAGATGGTATCTCCTGCTATCTATTTTTCGTTTATCCACACCAATAACAGTCTCTCAACATCTTCGAGTACTTGTGATCTCTATTTCGTAAACAAACTTGTACCTTTTGCAAGAACAGCTTCCTTGATTGCCGTTTTGTTGGCCACAATAGTAGCGATGGTTGATTGGGGTTTGGTATACAACCTGGCCAGCTCCGAGACGCACTCCACTTTCGTACTTAGCAATTATCTCTTTTTTCATTTCCATAGTAATTTTTCACCTTTTTTACTACACGGTTGGCACTAGAAGCTTTCTTGGGGCCCATGGTGACTTACTTTGCAGGTACAATCACTAAAAATGCTGAGATAATATGAAATGTACCGATTGTATGCATGGATGCGACCGCACTGGCTGGCTTGTAAACACTGGCACGAACGGGGCAGCCGAGGCGTGCTCAGGCCACACGTGGGACGTGTCTCGGACGAATCACGTGAGGCGAGGCAAAATTTGTGAGTTAAAATGTATCGTATGGTGGATTTAACGTAACATGATGCCATCGTAAGGTGGGGGTCCACTGTATTGTGCATGTATCCTCTTTTTGTGTGTAGGAAAATGTATATTTCATGTGGTAAAAAAAAATTTTTTCATACATTCAGTGTCTTGAACGGATTAATTTGATTTCCATTATTTCTTATAGGGAAAAGTAATTCGACTTACGATAATTTCGTCTTACGATGTGCTCTCTGGAACATATTAATATCGTAAGTTGGGGGTCCACTGTATTAGTATTCAATGTAACAATTATTCTGAGTAGAAATAAGGCTTGTAGAGGTGAGTTGACCTTCTGTTATAGGAGTGTTGTGAAGAGCTTGCATACGCTAGTGGGAATTCTGCTCAAACAATGGAGGGAAACACGAGGGTAAACTAGCCTCCACTCCAGTCTCTTCTGTCTTGCTTAAGCAGTTTTTTTGACTGTTCATGTACACCTATCTGCTGCTGACAAGTGAGTTCATACCCTGTGTTGAGTATAAGCAGAGAAGCTCAGTACAGTGGACCCCCGCATAGCGAACGCCTTGCATAGCGAACAATCCGCATAGCGGACGCTTTGTTCGCTAAAATTTTGCCCCGCATAGTGGACAAAAACCCGCTCAGCGGCCTTCGTCGGAGACGCGTCCAATGTGCGGCCTGAGCCACGCTCACATGTGCCGCCGGTGGCATTGTTTACCAGCCAGCCTCCGCGGTAACATCCAAGCATACAATCGGAACATTTCGTATTATTACAGTGTTTTTGGTGATTTTTTTCTGGAAAATAAGTGACCATGGGCCCCAAGATAGCTTCTAGTGCCAACCCTACAGCAATAAGGGTGAGAATTACTTTGGAGATGAAGAAAAAGATCATTGATAAGTATGAAAGTGGAGTGCTTGTCTCCGAGCTGGCCAGGTTGTATAATAAACCCCAATCAACCATCGCTACTATTGGTGGTACAGCTGCTGCTGCTGCTGTCACGTCAGCTGCTGCTGCTGCGTAGTACCGTCTGCTGCTGCTGTAGCATCGTCTGCTGCTGCTGCTGTAGCATCGTCTGCTGGTGCTGTAACATCGTCAGTTGCTGCTGTAGCATCGTCTGCTGCTGCTGCTGTAGCATCGTCTGCTGCTGCTGCTGCTGCTGTAGCATCGTCTGCTGCTGCTGCTGCTGCTGTAGCATCATCTGCTGGTGCTGTAACATCGTCAGTTGCTGCTGTAGCATCGTCTGCTGCTGCTGCTGTAGCATCGTCTGCTGCTGCTGCTGCTGCTGTAGCATCGTCTGCTGCTGCTGCTGTAGCATCGTCTGCTGCTGCTGCTGTAGCATCGTCTGCTGCTGCTGCTGTAGCATCGTCTGCTGCTGCTGCTGTAGCATCGTCTGCTGCTGCTGCTGTAGCATCGTCTGCTGCTGCTGCTGTAGCATCGTCTGCTGCTGCTGCTGCTGCTGTACCACCGTTGTTGGTGTGGCTTATTGAGAATACCAAGAAACAATTAACCCCAGAGGATTTGCCACCCAGGATAACCCAAAAAAGTCAGTGTCATCGAAGACTGTCTAACTTATTTCCATTGGGGTCCTTAATCTTGTCTCCCAGGATGCAACCCACATCAGTCGACTAACACCCAGGTGAACAGGGAAAATGCCTGGAACTAGTGCTCATATTGGTGAATTTAGAGCCAGCAAAGGTTGGTTTGAGAGATTTAAGAATCGTAGTGACATACACAGTGTGATAAGGCCTGTTCTGGAAGAAAATACCAAACAGGACCTACAGTACTCAGGAGGAAAAGGCACTCCCAGGACACAGTGTCTCATCAGTCATTGCTGCATCTTCAATAAAGGTAAGTGTCATTTATTCTTCATTTAGTAGAGTAGTACATGCACAATATATATTGTGCATGTACTACTCTACTATTGTGCATGTATCCTTCTCTTTGTGTGTAGGAAAATGTCTATTTCATGTGGTAAAATTTTTTTTTTCATACTTTTGGGTGTCTTGCACGGATTAATTTTATTTCCATTATTTCTTATGGGGAAAATTAATTCGCATAGCGAACATTTCGCATAACGGCCAGCCCTCTTGCACGGATTAAGTTCGCTATGCGGGGGTCCACTGTATTAATAAACTGAAGTCTCTGTGTTATAGCCACTGGGGGAGACAGCCTCCAGCCAGCATTTGCCATACTACCCTAGGCAGGGATATTAACTATTTCAGGGTCCGTCCCGTACACCTACGGCTTTACGTTCAGGGTCCAAACCGTAGATCTACGCCAAAATTCTAGCGGCATCAAATTTAGTGCGAGAAGGCTGGTAGGCCTACATCTGAAAGAATGGGTCTGGGTGGTCAGTGTGCACACTGTAGAAAAAATCTGGATGCCTGAATGGCATTGTGGGAACGCCACCAAAGTAGCTTTGTTCATCGTGCCTGGCGGCAAGGAAGCTCTCACTCTCCAGGCGAATTCTGACTCTTCTCTTCACAACTTACAGTTCTAAGACTGATGAAAGTGGAGCTGAAGAGGAATTACATGGTTTTGAACCATATGGTACCATTGTGCCATATGGTACAATGGTACCATATGGTACAATGGTGCCATGTCATACAATGGTATCATATGGTACATTATACCATATGGTACATTATACCATATGGTACATTATACCATATGGTACATTATACCATATGGTACATAGTATCATATAGTACAGGGTACAGGGACCCTAACGCAAGTAAGTGACTTTTTTTGGGGTTACCCTAGGTTCTCCAAACATATGCTGCTAAGTATGATATTCTATGTAACTTTATTTGTGTATACCTAAATAAACTTACTTATGATGCTACATGCACTTGAGTAAGTTTACTAAGGTGTACAGAAATACAATTACATAGATTATCATACATAGCAGCATATGTATAAAATCCTAGGATAACCCAAAAAAGTCAGGGTGACATATTTCCATAGGAATCCCTGTATCTGTACCATATGGTGTCCTGTACTGTATGGTACCCTGTACAGTGGACCCCCGGTTAACGATATTTTTTCACTCCAGAAGTATGTTCAGGTGCCAGTACTGACAGAATTTGTTCCCATAAGGAATATTGTGAAGTAAATTAGTCCATTTCAGACCCCCAAACATACACATACAAATGCACTTACATAAATACACTTATATAATTGGTCGCATTCGGAGGTGATCGTTATGCGGGGGTCCACTGTACCGTATGGTACCCTGTACCATATGGTACCCTGCACAATATGGTACCCTGCACCATATGTTATCCTGTACTGCATGGTACCCTATACTATCTAGTACAATGTACCATATGGTACCCTGTAATACATGATACCGTGTACCATATGGTCAATACGTGTTTGTGGCACGAGACACCAGCCAAGACTGAGTGAGTGACGATGCAAGTTAGCTACTGACTCTGCAGTTTCCGAGACAAAGAACTTTGTCATCCACCTCAAGGAACATGTCGAGTTCCTGTACATTTGTAAATATATAACAGAACATTACTAATATACAACATTTTTGCATATTTTTGTTGTAAACAATTATTGTAAACAAAATAATGATGAAAATATTAGTGTGTTTATTGTGTTGAATACAACAGTACCATATAGTACAATGAACCATATGGTATATTGTACTGTATGGTACAATGTACCATATGGTACCATTGTATCATGGTACCATTGTACCAAATGGTGCCATTGTACCATATTCTACCATATGGTACCATTTATCATATGGTACCATATTCTACCATATGGTACCATTGTACCATATGTACAATTGTACTATATGGTACCATTGCACCCTATGGCACCATTGTACCATATGGTACTATATGGTACCGTTGTATTCAACACAACCGCACTAATATTTTCATCATTTTGTTTACAATAAACTTGTAAACAAGTTTTGTAAGCAATATAATGATAAACAAATTAGTGCAGTTATTGTGTTGAATACAATGAGTGTATAATTACACAATATACATTATACGTATTAGAAAAGAAAAGAAAAAAGTATAAAAAACTTAAAATAAAAAAATGCGATTTTGCGGAAGTCACTGATGTTGCCGCCACCCAGTCATTTTGGGTCAACTTCCCGCCGCTGTATCTCGGTAAGTACTGATCAGATTTTTTTTTTATTACCTTCACAAAAATATTATCTTTAATTCTGTAAGAAAAAATCATTTTTTTTTTTTTCAAAATTGCTTGGACACTGGGGCACCCCTTCCGATTTTGGCCTTGGACCCTGAAAGGGTTAACTGTGTATGTCTGTTATATCTTCGAAATTGGTCATCCTGTGTTATTTAACTATTGTAAGAGAATATGTTCATCACTTAATATTATAGCGCGAAAGTCCCCGTTTATAGCTAAAATAGAGACTTTCGGCGTTATATTATTATCTGTTAATATATGAAAAATACCATGGTATTATCGTTATCATCACTATTATCACTATTTTGTTATTATCACTATTATTTTATTATTATTGTTAGGTAGGATTTCTTATGTATATAGAGTAGAGTTTAAGTCTCGGAACCATCCGGTGAACTGTTCAATTGTTTATGTCCGGCTGACTAACGTTGGGTCAGGTGATCCAACCTGACGACGCGTCAACAGACTGGCAAGTAGTCAGTCTGCTCCCTGCTCTAGCCCTGACAACTGATCGTATATTGGCTCTTACGGTGTACAGTTTGAATGGTTTTGAGAATTGGACTTTGAAAGATTCTTTTGATATTTATATTCTTGGTCAGTTCAGTAATCCATAGAGATACTTTACGGCCAGATTCAAAGGTCTTGTTAAATCTTGTACCTTTTGTATTTTGAGTTTACAGTCTTGTTAAGACAAAGACGTAAATGTTATTGAAGACTGAATTACAGGAAGAATAATTAAACTTCCTTATTAATGTGACATTGCCATGATTTTGAACTAAATGTATATGGTAAATTTATTGTACAAAGTATTAAGTTACATTAACTACAAAGAGAAGATAAAGTATTGTATTTAAATACTTTAATAAATTTGAATATTATTCTATGGAGTTTCCCAGTTGAAATTATTTCCCCTAGACTCTAAAACTTTAAATAACTCGGATCCAAAAATCTTGTTGCATAAGAAATAAATGGTAACAGGCCACATTCTGAAGCTCTTTAAAAAATTTCTTATTCGCAACAATGTCTTATAACTTGCCCTATTATTATAGCCTAAATAATACCTGTATATTGTATGATTAGAGTAAATTGTAAGAATAGTGATAATTTAAGGTGCAAATGGGGTTAATTATGACCCATGTGACTAGGCCAGCTTTGTTCTCAACTTCACTCTAGCCTAGTTTTAACCTAACTATTTAAGTCTATTTTTCTTCTAATATTTATTAGATTTCTTTCCTTACTTATCAGAGAATGTAGAGTAAGACTGTTTCTCTGGCAAATATTTTTCTTAACCCGTGATCCACCCTAATACTATTTATTTCTAACCTATCTTGTATGCTATTAACCCTTTGACTGTTTACGCTGTATAAATACGTCTTACGCGCCACTGTTTCTGACATATATACAGTGGACCCCCAGTATTCGATGGCATCAGTATTCGATAAATCCGGTATTCGATGCATTTTATCGCAAAAATTTTGCCTCAGTATCCGATTGAAAACCCGGTATTCGATACGATTCATACGAGACGTGTCCACGTGTGGCCTGAACTGCCCCTTGTGTGCCAGTGTTTACAAGCCAGCCAGTGTGCGCGCATCTAAGGATACATTCGGTACATTCCATATTATCACTGTTTTTGGTGCTTGTTTCTGCAAAATAAGTCACCATGGGCCCCAAGAAAGCTTCTAGTGCCAACCCTGTGGTAAAAAGGGTGAGAATTAGTATGGAAATTAAGAAAGATTTTGAAGGGTTTGGGGCTAACCCTGAGAAGCATATGCCAGTTGTGGAATCCATTGTGCATACTTCAAAAATTAAGGAAATGTGTGCAAAGTGGGTTGAACTGCAAACCTTTATGGATGAAAATCACCCTAACAGAGCTATTGCAAGCCGTGCTGGTGACTATTACAATGACAATGTTGTGGCCCATTTTAGACAAATCATAAAGGAACGGGAGGTACAAAGCTCTATGGACAGATTTGTTGTGTGACAGAGGTCCAGTGACTCAAGCTGGTCCTAGTGGCATTAAAAGAAGGGAAGTAACCCCGGAAAAGGACTTGCTACCTCAAATCCTAATGGAAGGGGATTCCCCTTCTAAACACTAACATCATCCACACTCTCCCCTCCTCCCATCCCATCAATCATCACCAGATCTTCAATAAAGGTAAGTGTCATGTAACTGTGCATGTCTTCTTCAGTTTGTGTGTATTAAAATTAATATTTCATGTGGTAAAATTTTTTTTTTTTCATACTTGTGGGTGTCTTGCACGGATTAATTTGATTTCCATTATTTCTAATGGGGAAAATTGATTAGCTTTTTGATATTTTCGGTATTCAATGAGCTCTCAGGAACGGATTAATATCGAATACCAGGGGTCCACTGTATACTCATAAATTCTAGCGGCTTCAAATGAAGCAGGAGAAACCTGGTAGGCCCACATGTGAGAATGGGTCTGTGTGGTCAGTGTGCGTCACATAAAAAAAATCCTGCAGCACACAGTGCGTAACGAGAAAAAAAAACTGACCGTTTTTTTGGATTAAAACGCCGACTTTGAGGTGTATTTTCGTATAGTATTTATCGTTGTATTCTCATTTTCATGGTCTTAGGTGATAAAATGGAAAACATATTACAGAAATAGAGATGATTTTCATTACTTTCACGATGAAAACGACCTTGAAACTGAGCTCAAAGTAGCGGAAATGTTCGATTTTTACCAATGTTCAGGAGTAAGCAAATCACACCACACGTCCAATACACGTCAACTGGGGAGTCTAATATTCTTTCACTAGTGCATTGATATTATTTATACCATTTTTAAAATAATGCAGTAGTCTGCATACCAGTAAAATTTGTATTTTTTTGTACGAATAAAAAATCAAAATAGAAAGCAATAGTAATATAAGAGGGGCCTAGAGATATGACTAATGAACAGAGGATATGTTATTTTAGTGCCAAGAATGTCTACCTTGTTTATTCTGGACCCTATTTTGAAATTGGCATCTTTTTTTATTTGCATGAAATTGACCAAATTGCCAATTTCTGACCACTTTATTGGGTAGTTCAAATTGGTAAATGGGCGGTTTCTTGTACTCAACCGATAGATAAAATGGAGTTCTAAAGAAATAGCTATGAGTTTGGTCAACTGGAACAACGGAATTGGCTAAAAACAGTGACATATATCTATCGGCGAAATCGCCGATAGATATATGTCACCAAGACCGCTAACTTCGCTGTAGCGTAATTCCGCGAGTTTTCGACCAAATTTCGAACTTTTGGTGTCATTACCATCGGGAAAAGATTCTCTATCATTTCATAAGAAAAAATATTTTTTTTTTTTTCAAAAATTTTGCGACAGAATGACAGTTTCAGAACGGGGCCTGCGACAGTCAAAGGGTTAATCTTTTATTAAATATCTACTATTTATGTTTAGCTATGTTTTAGCTCTGTAATTTGCCTGTCACATGTAACTTAACTTAACCTAGTTTGTGCCTTATGACTGTGTTAAGGTATATTGTTTGTTTACTGTATTTCAGCTAATGTCTTATTTTTTTGTATAATCTTTTGTTTTATAAGTGAATTATTTTTAATATGCCATTTTTATTGTTGTGCTGAATGTGTAGTAGTGTCTTGTTGATTATGTTCCTCTCTTATTTCTTTGTAAGATCTTTATTTTTTTTTTTTTGTAGAAATTCTTGCTGGCATGTTTTGGGACTAAACCAGAAAAATATTCTTATAGGATTTAGCAGCAACCAGCCCCTTCCCCTCAAGAGATGCCTACAAAACTTGAAAGGTATTGGTTGCTGGAGAGATACTGAGGAAAGGAGATAGTTTTCTAGAGACCCTGTAAACCCTAGCCCTGTTGGATCAGTCCAGGACTGTAATCTGGGATTTGGAATATCTCAGTAGCTAACCTGAAGAGGGAATGTATCAAGGCATTTAAAACAAGGGAGGTAACCCCCAGACAGCATGGTAAAGCAATGGAGTTCCTTGGGAATTATGGGGGGAGGAATTTCTAATATCAGTAAGCCGGTTCTGCTATAATGTTAGGTATTTGCTACTAGTAATTGGTTTTTTCCTTTGGTGCTAACAAATTCAGACTACCTTGTAATGTGTTTATTAAATTGTAAGTGGTTTTATCTGGGTATGTTTTACTTCCCCCTTTGAGCCATGTATATTAGGTCCAATTTTTTCTCAGATTAAAATGAATAACATACGGATGATATATTTTTTGGGGGAGAGTCAAGCCCCTGATAAGGTGCCTACTGCTCAATTTTCAGGTGAAGCTACCCTAAGAGCCAGTATTTATCAGGACCCCAATCTTGTCATAACTATCCTGTATTATTTCACACTGGGGTTTCTCCTGCTCTAACCCAAACTCCGTGTTTTCCTCCCTTCAACTATGACTATGGCTACTTTTATCTTCCACTATTAAAAGAGCAGGTGGTGGCAGCATACTTTCAAGAGAATAGAGCGCTACCTTACATTCTCTCATATTCTAGTAATTTTCCCTTGTTATTTGTTCTCTATTTTCTCATACTTTTGTGCACTCCAAGCCTCTACCTGAGGGAACAGACAATATGGTGTCATCTGGTGCTTTGTCCACCCTAAGGTGGGAGACTGGGGGGTGGAAGCTGCGGCACTTCACCACCCCCTTCAGCTTCATTTCGCTTAGGGCCAGGACATCCAACTTCTTTTCATTCATAACATTAGCAATCATCTCTTTCTTATCATCTGCACTACATTCACGCACATTCAAGCATCCCAGGTTTATAAAGTTTTTCTTCTTTTTTAGTAAATGTATACAGGAGAAGGGGTTACTAGCTCATTGCTCCCAGCATTTTGGTTGCCTCATACGACACACATGGCTTACGGAGGAAAGATTCTTTTCCACTTCCCCATGGACAACAGAGAAAATAAAGAAGAACAAGAGCTATTAAGAAAAAGAAGAAAAACCTTGATGTGTGTATGTATATATATGCATGTACATGCCTGTGTAGTGTGACCTAAGTGTAAGTAGAAGTAGCAAGGTTATCCAGCTGTTATCCAGCATGTTTATGAGACAGAAAAAAAGACACCAGCAATCCTACCATCATGTAAAACAGTTACAGGTTTCTGTTTCACAGTCACTTGGCAGGACAGTAGTACCTCCGTGGGTGGTTGCTGTCTACCAACCTACTACATACTTTCTTATTTTCAGCAAAATTTGTTGACAAAACCTCATCCAATCTCATTTGCTCTCCTTTTACACTCATTTACTACTCTCTAAACCTCTATTTGTTATTCCTATACTCTCTTTATATCACTTCTGCTTTGTAAAAACCTCTCGTATGCTAACCTTTTCTTCCTTGCCATTTTCTTTACCTTGTCATTTCACCAATAAGTCCTCTTCCCTACAGTACTCACCCTCCTGTATCCACAAACCTCTTATGCACACACTAACACTGCATTCTTAAATTTACCTCATACCTCTTCAACCTTCTCATTACAGTGGAACCTCAAATTTCGAACGTATCGCTTATCAAACTCTTCGAAAATTGACCGCTTTTTTCGAACCAGCTTTGTCTCTATTATCGAACTCACCCCTATTTTCGAACCACCGGGTACCGGACCTGTCCGCCAGCCTGCTCTGTCCACGTCCCTGCACAGGCGCTGAGAGCCAGTTTGGCTTTGTTGACGCTTGAGGGAACACTAACCTGTACTCTCATTCAAACATTTCACGATTAATTCATTGTGTTTAGTGCTTGTGGGACTGTGAAATAAGCTACTATGGGCCCAAAGAAACTTGCTAGTGGTGCCCCTGTGGTAAAGAAAGTGAGAAACACCATAGATGTGAAGAAGGATATAATACAGAGGCACCAGAAACAGAGAACTGTGGACAGTTATCTTGTGAGACAGGGGTCCAGTGACTCTCAAGCTGGTCCTAGTGGCATTAAAAGACAGAAGGGAAGTAACCCCAGAGAGGGCTTTGATACCTAAAGTCCTTATGGAGGGGGATTCCCCTTCTAAACACTAACCCCAACTCCCCCTCCCTGCCTCCTTATCTTCCAGATGCCATCACCAATCTTCAATAAAGATAAGTAAAAATATTATTTTAAATGTTTATTTTAATTGTACACTACAGTGGACCCTCGACCAACGATATTAATCCGTTCCTGAGAGCTCATCGTTAATCGAAATTATCGTTAGTCAAGTTAATTTTCCCCATAAGAAATAATGGAAATCAAACTGATCCGTGCAAGACACCCAAAAGTAGTGAAAAAAAAAATTTTACCACAGGAAATATTAATTTTAATACACACAAACTGAAGAAGACATGCACAGTTACATGACACTTACCTTTATTGAAGATCTGGTGATGAGTGATGGGATGGGAGGAGGGGAGACTGTGGATGGTGGTAGTGTTTAGAAGGGGAATCCCCTTCCATTAGGACTTGAGGTGTCAAGTCCTTTTCCAGGGTTACTTCCCTTTTTCTTTCAATGCCACTAGGACCAGCTTGAGAGTCACTGGACCTCTCTCGCACAACATATCTGTCCATAAAGGCCTGTACCTCCCATTCCTTTATGACATTCCTAAAGTGTTTCACAACATTGTCAGTGTCACAATTAAACACTTGTTCAGTTTTCAATTCTTCACTCTCTATGTACTCCTTGAATTCCTGCACATATTTTTCAGCTGCTTTTTGGACCAAACTGGCAGCCTCACCATGCCTTATCACACTATGCATGCCACTATGATTCTTAAATCTCTCAAACCAACCTTTGCTGGCATAAAATTCACCCACATCACCACTAGTTGCTGGCATTTTTTTAATTATATTGTCATGCAACTTCCTAGCCTTTTCACATATGATCGCTTGAGAGATGCTATCTCCTGCTATCTGTTTTTCGTTTATACACACCAATAACAGTCTCTCAACATCTTCTATCACTTGCAATCTCAGTTTCAAAAACATAGTTGGACCTTTGGCAAGAACAACTTCCTTGATTGCCGTTTTCTTGGCCACAATAGTAGCGATGGTTGATTGGGGTTTAGTGTACAACCTGGCCAGCTCGGAGACACACACTCCACTTTCATACTTAGCAATGATCTCTTTCTTCATATCCATTGTAATTCTCACCCTTTTTGCTGTAGGGTTGGCACTAGAAGCTTCCTTGGGGCCCATAGTGACTTATTTTGCAGGTGCAATCACTAAAAACGATGTGAAAATATGAAATGTTCCAATTGTATGTTTGGATGGGACCGCGGTGGCTGGCTGGCTTGTAAACACTGGCCACAAGTGGTGCGTCTCAGACGGAACGAATCGTGTTGGTCGAGTTTTTTAGCGCTAGTCGAGGCAAAATTTTTCCGTTAAAATGTATCGCTAGTTGGATTTAACGTTAGACGATGCCATCGTTGGTCGAGGGTCCACTGTACATTTGTTGTGTGTAAAACTATAATTAATCTCTATAAAATGTATTTTTTTGTGAATATTTTTGGGTTTCTGGAACAGATTAATTGTATTTCCATTATTTCTCGTGGGAAATATTGCTTCGCTTTTCTAACTTTTTGAATTTAGAACTAGCTCCTGGAATGGATTAAATTCAAAATTTGAGGTTCCACTGTATCTATGCCCATCTTTCTCCCAACAGCCTTATACAGTGGAACCTCGAGTTTCATCTGCTTTTTTCGGTTAAATTTTGTCCCAAGTTTTGGCCTATGCCCCATGTTTCGGCCGGCGTACCTGTCTGCCTGCCTGTGCAGGCGTTGTGAGCCAGTCTAGCTTTGTTTATCCTTGAGTGACCATTACCCTGCACACTCATCCAAACATTTCACAATAAATTCATTGTGTTTAGTTCTTGTTTATTGATTATGACTGTGAATTAAGCCACCCTGGGCCCAAAGAAACTTCCTAGTGGCAGCAGTTGAAGCAAGAGCTTCAACTGGAACAGCATCAGACCACAGTTGAGGAACTTGCTTCAGAGGAGGAAGAAGAGGGAGTGAAGGAGGTGCCTTCTTCAGTGATTAAGGACATGTGTGGAATGTGGAATAAGTTGCAAAGTTTTGTGGAAAAATACCACCCTGAGCAAGCTGAAACAAGCTATCTCTTCAACAGTTCAGTGACAAAACAATGTCTCATTTTAGGCAAATCTTAGAGATGCCAGAAACACAGCACTCTTGAAAGTTATTTTGTGCGACGGGTCCAGTGACTCAAGCTGGTCCTGGTGGAATTAAAAGACAAAGAAGGGAAGTAACCCCAGATAAAGTCTTTATGGAAGGGGATTCCCTTCCAAATAATAAGTCCTCCCTCTCTCCTCCTCCCCGTCTTCAAGATGCCAGTAAAATTCTTCAATAAAAGTACGTAAATGTGATTTAAAAGTGTTTATTTAAATGTTCATTTATGTACTGTATTGCTCATTTAAGTACTATATGTTAAACTATAGTTATTCTTTAAAAAATGTATTTTTTGTGAATATATTTGTGGGCCTGGAACGGATTAATTGTATTTACATTATTTCTTATAAAAAATATTGCTTCGACTTTAGGCTGTTTCGAGTTTAGGCCTAGCTCCTGGAACCAATTACAGCCGAAACTCGGAGTTCCACTGTATCTTACTCTAACTGATCCTTTAATTTATAACTTTCACTTATCTCTTACTTACCTGGAGTATACCTGAAGGGTGTTCTGAGGATCAACGCCCCTGCAGCCCGGTCATGACCAGGCCATGCCTGAGAGTATATCTGAAGAGTGTTCCGAGGGTCAATGCCCCCGCAGCCCAGTCATGACCAGGTCCTACGGTGAATCAGGGCCTGATCAACCAGGCTGTTACTGCTGGGCACATGCAAACTGGCAAAGGAACCACAGCCTGGCTGGTTAGGCATTTATCCAGCTCCCTCTTGAAGACAGCCAGGGGTCTATTGGTAATCCCCCTTATGTCTTGGGCCCTTGACACTCATTGTGTTGTCACTTAGCATACTCATGGCACCCGTTTTTCACTTGGAGGAAGTTACATTGCCTGCCAAGTCTTTTGCTAGTGTAGGAAGTGATTTCCCTGTGTAGATTTGGGGCTAGTCCCTCTAGGATTTTCCAGGTGTATATTATCATGTATCTTTCTCACCTGTGTTCCAAGGGGTACAAATCAAAGGACTTCAATCATTCACAGTAATTTAGTTGCTTTACTGTATTTATTCTCCAGGTCTGCAATTTCACCTGCCTTGAAGGAGGCCGTTAGTGTACAGCAATGTTCCAGCCAAAGAGAACGAGCGAGTTGAAGAGAATCATCACTGGCTTGGCATCCCCAGTTTTGAAGGTTCTCATTATTCATCCTATCATTTTCCTAGCAGATGTGGTAGATACACTGTTGTGATCTTTGAAAGTGAGATTCTCTCACATTACCACTCCCAGGTCCTTCACATTAGATTTTCACTCTATTGTGTGGTTGGAATTTGTTTTACACTTCGATCCAGTTTTTATTTCCTTGAGTTTTCCAAAGTGGAGTAACTGAAATTTGTCTTCAATCAACTAAATATTGTTTTCCAACACCCATTTAAAGGCCTCGTTAATGCCTGCTTTTCAATTTGCAGTGTCCTCAATGGATGACACTGTCACACAAATTCTGGTATCATCAGAAAAGGAGAACGCTGTGCTGTGGCTTACATCTCTGTCTATGTCAGATATGAGAATGAGGAACAGGCTGGAAGAGAGTACTGCACCTTGTGGAACAGAGCTTTCCACTGTATGTGCCCCTGACTTTACTCTGTTTACTATTACTCTGTGTTCTATTTGTTAGGAACTTATAGATCCATGTACCAACTTTTACCGCTATTCCTTAAGCACTCATTGTGTGTGCTATTACACCATGATTGCACTATGTTGAAGGCTTTCACAAAGTCTGTGTATACTTCATCTACATTTTGTTTGCTCTCCAGTGGATCCAAGACAATGTCATAGTGATCCAGTAGTTGTGAGAAGCAGAAGCAATCTGCTTCTGCTTCTCATGCTGCCCTGGATTGTGCAACAAGTGATTGGCAATCTTGCATCTTAGAACCCTTTCAAAGATTTTTATGATGTGGGACATTACTTACCAATGACATTCTCCTTATACCCCATCTATATCTTATTCTCACTGTAGCTACAACTAAATAATGATCTAACATATCTGTCTCCCTTCTAAAAACATACAAAAAACTACCCATCAACCTTATATCTAGTCTATCATAGTTTAATAAATTTCTGTCATTACACCCTGTATCATATATTGTGTAATTATTTATTCTCTTTTTCTTAAAGTACATGTATTACCTCTCACCAAACCTCTTTCTATGCCCTTTACAACAGTTCTTCCACTTTAGCATTTACATCATCCCCCAACAACAATTACAGTAGTCCCCCAGTATCCATGGGGAGTGTTCCAAGACCTACCATGGATACCTGAAACCGTGTATAGTAGCAAACCCTATATGCAAGTCATTTTTGTTCATATACATACCTTCGATAAAGCTTAATGATAAATTACGCACAATATGTCAAGAATTAGCACTTTTTCACTGATGGGAAGCACTTCACGGCTTCTCTTAGCCTCTGAAGAACTATCACAATCGCTGCTTTTCTGCTTTGGGGCCATTATTAAGCAAAATTAAGGGTTATTTTTGGGCCATGGTAAACCATGGATAACTGAAACCAAGAAAGCTGAATCTGTAGACATGGAGGTTCTACTGTACTTTCTCTCTTGGTTCAAAACTCCATAAACCCTCACTTAACATCTCCCAAAATCTCTTTCTCTCTTTTTCTGTTACCCAGTGGTATAATTTTTTACACTAACAAACTTTTCATATCCCACCTTTACTAATCCACAAAATTCTT
Source organism: Cherax quadricarinatus (assembly GCF_026875155.1). Lineage (NCBI taxonomy): Eukaryota > Metazoa > Arthropoda > Malacostraca > Decapoda > Parastacidae > Cherax > Cherax quadricarinatus. The sequence goes on from NC_069411.1 coordinate 55,098,074, forward strand.
GAATTTATACAGTTATATTCCTTCTGTTCAATAAAATCAGTTTTACCTCTTACCATAGAAGTTTCTAAAGCAATGATACCATTGTTATAAATCTCGTATTATTTTTATTTTACCGACTACTACTACCCAATATCTTGTGAAAAACATTCATGAAAGACATTCCCATGCCACCACCTCAAAAACATTTGCTCTATATTATTATTATTCTATTACATTCATGGGGAATGCTAAACATGTAGGAACCATGCAGCACCTGGGGAAATGGAAGGCATCCAGGCCCAATTCAAGGAACTGGAGCACAGGTTCAATTCCTGAAATCAAGAGCCACTAACCAGCATCAAGGAACCTCCCTTGAGGAGACCCACTCGATAAAGCATTTATTTTTAGTACAGTACCTTGAAAAAATCTCTGGTGAGCTTAGTAGACGTAACTTCATAAACAAAGAACCAGGCTGTAAAGAAGATACCGATGCTCATAAGCACCAGAGTGAGATGTGGGTAAATCGCCGGATTTACTGGAGATACATATCTTGACATAGATTCTATTCCAATCTGAAAAAAATTACCAAATATTAAACAAGTAGACAAAAATCCAGATAAACAATTAAAACCAATACCAATGTATTTAAATTCTACTACAACAAAGTATGATAAAGCACCTGATAATTAACCCTTTCAGGGTTGGTGTCGTACTAGTACGGCTTGCACGCCAGGGTTGGTGCCATACTAGAACGAGTAAATTCTAGTGCCTTCAAATCTAGCGAGAGAAAGCTGGTAGGCTTACATATGAAAGAATGGGTCTGTTTGGTCAGTGTGCACAGTATAAAAAAAAATCCTGAAGCACACTGCATAATGAGAAAAAAAAATAAGACCATGTTTTTCGTTTAAAAAACCAACTTTGCAGAGTATATTCGTATGGTATTTATGGTTTTATTCTCGTTTTCGTGGTCTTGTTTTATAGAATGGAAGACATAATACAGAAATTGAGATGATTTTGATTGGTTTCATAATGAAAAGTACCTAGAAACTGAGCTCAACGTAGCAGAAAAGTTCAATTTTTGCCAATGTTCAAAAGTAAACAAACAATGCCACGCATCCAATACACGTCAACTGGCGAATCTAATATTCTTTCACAAGTGCGCTGATATTATTTATACTATTTTTACACTAATGCATCAGTGAGAATAAAAGTTCAAAGCGGAAAGCAAAAGAAATGTAAGAGGGGCCTGGAGACATGACTAATAAACAGAGAAAATGCTATTTTAGTGCCAGGAATGTCTGTCTTGTTTATTCTGGGCCCTATTTTGAAATTGGCATCTTTTGAAATTTGTGTGAAATTGATGAAGTTGCCAATTTCTGATTACTTTATTAGCTAGTTGAAATTGGTAATTGGCTGGTTTCTTGTACTCATTCGAGAGAACAAATGGAGTTCTAATGAAATAGCTAAGATTTTTGTCGACTGGTACATTGGAATTGGCTGAAAATAGGGCTCAAAGTGAGCGAAATTCCCAATGTGTAAACATCGTAGAGACCACTAACTTCGAGAGAGCATAATTCTGTAAGTTTTCCATCACATTTCATACTTTTGGTGTCATTATGATTGGGAAAAGATTCTCTGTCATTTAATAAGAAAAAATAATTTTTTTTTTCTTCTGGAAAAATTTTCAACCCTGAGAACAAGTTTAGGAGATGCCCTCTCGACTCTGAAAGGGTTAAAGTACTTACTTTACTCTCATTCTTTTTAAACAAAGAAAATATGTGTTGTCAAAAGATGCCTAGTTTAAAAGAATTACAGCATTTAAATTTTTTAACCCTTTCAGTGGCTGTCACATAGAACTATGCCACTGAGACCAAGGTCCTTCACGTAGTTCTACATCATGAGCTCAGTCCACCCAGATAAGCTCTGAATGGGTGTGCACAATATAAACAAAAACCCTCCTCCACACACTGCATGATGAGAAAAGCAAAACTCTGATTGTGTGCTTCTTTTAAACAGTGAATTTGAGGTGTTTTCTCAGATGGTTTTATGGGGTGTTTTTTTGGTATCATTTGATAAAGTGAAAGACATACTATTGAAATAGAGATGATTTGGTATGTTTCAGGACCAGAAGTGTAGCTTGAAATTGGGCTCAAATTAGAAGAGATATTTGATTTTTGCCGATTTTCCTGAAGGAGGGTAAGGCCCCCCCATACACCTCCTGGTCTGTTTTATGGGTTTTAACCCTTAAACTGTCCAAATGTAGATATACGTTTATGCGCGTAGTGCTCCGACCTTGATTTTCTCCATAAGAAAGCATGTAAAAAACTGTAGATTTACGTTCGGAGCGCTACGCGAGCAAACGTAGATCTACGTTTGGACAGTTTAAGGGTTAATAGGTTTGATTCAATTGCAGTGGAACCTCTACTTACAAGTGCACCCACGTGCGAGTTTTTCCAAATACAGTGGACCCTCGCCTAACGAACGCATTGCATAACGTTAAATCCGCCTAACGATACATTCTAACGCAAAAATTTTGCCTCGGCTAGTGCTAAAAAACTCGCTCAACGCGATTCGTTCAAGACGCGTCCACGTGCGGCCTGAGCCCGCCTCACTTGTTCCATGAGTGCCAGTGTTTACAAGTCAGCCACCGCGGTCGCTTCCAAGCATACAATCGGAACATTTCATATTATCACAGCCTTTTTAGTGATTGCACCTGCAAAATAAGTCACCATAGGCCCCAAGAAAGCTTCTAGTGCCAACCCTACAACAAAAGAGTGAGAATTACTATGGATATGAAGAAAGAGATCATTGCTAAGTATGAAAGTGGAGTGCGTGTCTCTGAGCTGGCCAGGTTGTACACAAAACCCCAATCAACCATCGGTACTATTGTGGCCAAGAAAACGGCAATCAAGGAAGCTGTTCTTGCCAAAGGTGCAACTTTGTTTTCAAAACAGAGATTGCAAGTGATAGAAGATGTTGAGAGACTGTTATTGGTGTGGATAAACGAAAAACAGATAGTAGGAGATAGCATCTCTCAAGCGATCATATGTGAAAAGGCTAGGAAGTTGCATAAGGATTTAATTAGAAAAATGCCTGCAACTAGTGGTGATGTGAGTGAATTTAAGGCCAGCAAAGGTTGGTTTGAGAGATTTAAGAATCGTAGTGGCATACATGGTGTGATAAGGCATGGCGAGGCTGCCAGTTCGGACCACAAAGCGGCTGAAAAATATGTGCAGGAATTCAAGGAGTACATAGACAGTGAAAGACTGAAACCTGAACAAGTGTTTAATTGTGACGAAACAGGCCTGTTTTGGAAAATGCCAAACAGGACCTACATTACTCAGGAGGAAAAGGCACTCCCAGGACATAAGCCTATGAAAGACAGGCTTACTCTGTTGATGTGTGCCAATGCTAGTGGTGATTGCAAAGTGAAGCCTTTATTGGTGTATCACTCTGAAACTCCCAGAGTGTTCAGGAAAAACAATGTCCTCAAGGCTAATTTTTGTGTGCTGTGGAGGGCAAACAGTAAGGCATGGGTCACTAGGGACTTTTTCTATGACTGGTTACACCATGCATTTGACCCCACTGTGAAAAATTACCTAATTGAAAAGAAATTAAACCTTAAGTGCCTCCTGGTATTAGACAATGCTCCTGGTCATCCTTCAGACGTGGCACAGCGACTTTCTGCGGAAATGAGCTTCATTAAGGTCAAGTTTTTGCCTCCTAATACCACTCCTCTCCTGCAGCCCATGGACAAGCAGGTCATTTCCAGCTTCAAGAAACTGTACACAAAAGCTGTTTGAAAGGTGCTTTGTAGTGACCTCAGAAACTCAATTGACTCTAAGAGAGTTTTGGAGAGATCACTTTAGCATCCTCAATTGTGTAAACATTATAGGAAATGGCTTGGGAGGAAGTGGCTAAGAGGACCTTGAACTCTGCTTGGAAGAAACTGTGGCCAGAATGTGTAGACCAAAGGGATTTTGAAGGGTTTGAGGCTAACCCTGGGAATCCTATGCCAGTTGAGGAATCCATTGTGGCATTGGGGGAAGTCCTTGGGGTTGGAGGTTAGTGGGGAGGATGTGGAAGAGTTGGTGGAGGAGGACAAAGAAGAACTAACCACTGATGAGCTGCTAGATCATCTTCAACAGCAAGAGGCCACACCTGAGGAAACTGCTTCAGAGGAGGGGATAGAGAAATAGAGGAAGTTGCCTACTTCAAAGATTAGGAAATGTGTGCAATGTGGCTTAAAGTGCAAACCCTTTTTGATGAAAATCACCCTCACACAGCTATTGCAAGCCGTGCTGGTGACTATTACACTGACAGTGTTGTGAAACATTTTAGGAATGTCATAAAGGAACAGGAGGTACAGGCCTCTTATGGACAGATATGTTGTGCGACAGAGGTCCAGTGACTCTCAAGCTGGTCCAAGTGGCATTAAAAGAAGGGAAGTAACCCCGGAGAAGGACTTGCCACCTCAAGTCCTAATGGAAGGGGATTCCCCTTCTAAACACTAACACCATCAACACTGTACCCTCCTCTTATCCCATCAATCATCACCAGATCTTCAATAAAGGTAAGTGTCATGTAACTGTGCATGTCTTCTTCAGTTTGTGTGTATTAAAATTAATATTTCATGTGGTAAAATTTTTTTTTTGTTCATACTTTGGGGTGTCAGGAACAGATTAATTTGATTTCCATTATTTCTTATGGGGAAAAATAATTAGCCCAACGATAATTTTGCCTAACGTTGAGCTCTCAGGAACGGATTAATAGTGTTAGGCGAGGGTCCACTGTACATACGAGCAGTCACTCGGTTGATTTTTTGGTTCCAGACGCGAGTGAAATTTCCAGATGCGAGCGGGTCTCAAGGGAGGTTTCTTGATGCTAGTGAGGGGTTCTTGCTTTTTATCTAGGGGATTGGATCTCATTTGTTTGTTGGACTATATTATTGAAACTTGGGCAATGTATGATTAAAAGATGCTTCTTAAAGTACACCAAAATTGAAAGAAATTGAACCATAAATAATGGAGCTCACTTCTCAGCCATTAGCTGCCCCTCAGCGGTATATTTTCGTATGGTTTTTATGGTTGTATTCTTGTTTTCTTGGTCACATTTGACAGAATAGAAGATATAGTACAGAAATAGATATGATTTTGATTGATTTATTGATGAAAAGTACCTCGAAATTGAGCTCAAAGTAGCAGAAATGTTCAATTTTTGCCGATGTTCAAGAGTAAACAATACCTGTTTGAGTGGCCATTCCAAATACAGTCATGAATGGGTTGACATTATTTATACAATTATTAAAATAATGCAGTAGTCTGCATAACAGTAAATCTTCTGTTTTTTGTGTGAATAAAAATTCCAAATGGTAAACAAGAGTATTATAATAATAATGATACGTACACCTACCATTCGACTTACGACCGAGTTTGGTTCCGAGAAACCGGTCTTAAGTCGAAATGGTCGTAAGTCGAACTTTACTACTGAATATCAACAAAACATTTTTGTAATGACTTTATTTTATTGTTTTATTTTGGTACTTCATGTTTTACTTTACTCTTTATGCTGTTAGTACTGTATTTTATACTGTAAGGTTTAGGATAAACACTGTGTACAACACAAATACATGTAGTTGTTTATTTCCCAAAAATTTGGCATAAAAAACACGGTCGTAAGTCGAGTGGTCGTAAGTCGAGCAGGTCGTAAGTCGGATGGAAGGTGTATAATATAATAATTATATAATAATATACGTAATATAAATTATAATACGTACCTACTAATAATAAAAAATACTACAATAATTGTAAGTGAGTTTGAGAACACCACCACAAGATGGCATTACATGTATGAAAACAACACTCAGTCTGAGTGTGCTTCAACTGGCGGTGAAGATAATTCTCGTGATTTGCTTACGTTTCATGCAGTTATTTTGCAGAATTTCTTGTTTCTAACCATGGGTCCTAAGAAAACAAGTGCAAAGGACAGTGCTGAGAAGAAAAAGAGGATGATTTCCATGGAATTAGAGCATGAAATCATTAAGCATTAAGAGTGTAGCATTAAGAGTGTAGCATTAAGAGTTTAGCATTAAGAGTACACCATTAAGAGTGCACCATCAAGAGTGCACCATTAAGTGCACCAGTAAGAGTGCACCATTAACAGTGTACCATTAAGAGCGTAGTAATTAAGCGATAGCATATGCCACTGTGCCCAGCACCTTTACTACCTCATCAACCTTCACCAGCATCTCTTCTCCAAAGTACACGTAAATGGTGTATTATTATTATTAATGTATTATTATTATTATTATTATTATTATTATTGTTTTCCTTATGAAACTATGTAGTGATCTAATGGAGTTTGCCTTACAAACACTGTTGTCTGTTATAATAACAGCATGGGAAGGTATGTAGTCAGGAGCAGGAACAATGGCCGCTGTGTCGCCGCCTCCACTACCACTACTCAAATATGTAATGACATAGTTCATTCACTCTAGTATATGTATCATGTTTCTGTGTTATTAATATTGTTTATTATGTCATATTAGATGAATTGCGATAGATAAATAAGCTGTAGAGTTGATATTAGGAAAATATTCAAGTACAGTGGAACCTTGACTTACGAGTGTCCCAACATACGAGTTTTTTGAGATATGAGCCGTCCCTGGGTTGAATTTTTGCTCTGGGTTACGAGCCAACATTTGAGTTACATGTGAACCAATGTTAATTGGTAGAGCTGAAAGCGGGTGGTTAATGATAAACGTCTTCGGAGGCTTCTTAGTTTACTGAAAAGTCGTGGTGGGTACACTGGCTTGTGTGTTGTGCCCATGGCCCGGGAGGGCCATCCCACGAGAGAAAGCTAGGAGTAGGCCTTGTGTCTTCCTGCCAGGCTGCTGTGTGAGTGTGTGGGGGACCAGCTTCCCACAGACTTGGACAGGCCCAGAGGGCAGCACCTGAGTGGCGCGAAATATGAACTAAGCTGGCAGACAGCATGGGCTGTCTGTGCAGACAGTACAGGCTGTCTACATACGCTCGGCCGCCTACCTCACGTCATCCCGACGCGACAATACTTGTGGTAAAAAAACTCGGTCTCTCTCTCATAGGAACGGGGCACAGAACACAAAATAAAAACATGTACAGTGGACCCCCGGTTAACGATTTTAATCCGTGCAAGAGGGGTAATTGTTATGCGAAATAATCGTTATGTGAATGAATTTTCCCCATAAGAAATAATGGAAATAAAATTAATCCGTGCAAGACACCCAAAAGTATGAAAAAAAAAATTTTACCACATGAAATATACATTTTCCCACACACAAAGAGAAGGATACATGCACAATAGTAGAGTAGTACATGCACAGTATATATTGTGCATGTACTAGTCTACTAAATGAAGAATAAATGACACTTACCTTTATTGAAGATGCAGCAATGACTGATGAGACACTGTGTCCTGGGAGTGCCTTTTCCTCCTGAGTACTGTAGGTCCTGTTTGGCATTTTCTTCCAGAACAGGCCTTATCACACTGTGTATGCCACTACGATTCTTAAATCTCTCAAACCAACCTTTGCTGGCTTTAAATTCACCAATATGAGCACTAGTTCCAGGCATTTTTCCCTGTTCACCTGGGTGTTAGTCGACTTGTGTGGGTTGCATCCTGGGAGATAAGATTAAGGACCCCAATGGAAATAAGTTAGACAGTCTTCGATGACACTGACTTTTTTGGGTTATCCTGGGTGGCAAATCCTCTGGGGTTAATTGTTTCTTGGTATTCTCAATAAGCCACACCAACAACGGTGCTACAGCAGCAGCAGCAGCTGACAGTGCAGCAGCAGCAGCAGCTGTACCACCAATAGTAGCGATGGTTGATTGGGGTTTATTATACAACCTGGCCAGCTCGGAGACATGCACTCCACTTTCATACTTATCAATGATCTTTTTCTTCATCTCTATTGTAATTCTCACCCTTATTGCTGTAGGGTTGGCACTAGAAGCTTTCTTGGGGCCCATGGTCACTTATTTTCCAGAAAAAGCACCGAAAACACTGTAATAATACGAAATATTCCGATTGTATGCTTGGATGTTACCGCGGAGGCTGGCTGGTAAACAATGCCACCGGCGGAACATGTGAGCGCGTCTCGGAAGAAAATCGGTAAGCGGGTTTTTAAGCGGTATGTGAGGCAAAATTTTTGCAATTAAAGTAAGCGGTATGCGAAATAATCGCTATGTGATGCCATTGTTATGCGGGGGTCCACTGTATATACATATGGACATGGAAAAAAAAAATTCCTACAGGGAGGGAAGAAAAAAAACATATGGGGTGTGCTAAACATCGTGGTCAAAGGCAATGAGCATCGAAGGGCATCACTGCACGCCTTCCTGCATCTGGACAGATACTGCAACACAGGAGACATCGCTGCAGCTGAGCTGTGACATAACAGGGTACGGTCTCCTCTGGAACGGTGAAGCAGTCATCGTAGGAGTCGCTGCAGATTTCACTCAACCTGGGGTACAACGTGCTGGTGCCCTCGAGTGAGGCGTCGACAAAACTTGGTAACTGGGCAGGACTTCTGGCAAGCGACTCAGGAGGACACTTCTCGACTGGTACTGTCGCTGGGCTGTCACTGCCAGTGAGCGTGGAGCGAGTTGTGGAGCAAGTCGTGGCAGAGACGACTGGGCGAAACATCTGGAAGTCGTAACATCATACACCAGACTGCAGTGAGCGAGCTAGCAGTCAAAGTGACATCTTCTTTGTGCAGGAGCTCACTGAAGCTTGTGACACGAGGCTGACACAGCGCCTGCCGACAGGGCTAACTGCGGCTTGACGAGTGTCATTCTCTCGGCAGTTGGAGTTACAGCAGAGGTTAGTCTAAGCGTCCCCAGACTTGTTTCTCTACATATAACTGCACTCTGAAGGTCTGGAGGCGAAGTGAAACAAATCTTGATGGGAATCGTAGCAGGTACGATTCTGCAGAACATCTATGAGCGATGAGTGTAAGAGCTTTCTGTACAAGAGGGCTCGGGCTCAGAGCTGACTGATAACAGCTGTCAAACACACTGGTCACACCGGGTGACTTAGCACAGTGGTGCTACTCAGGTCTGGCTCAGACCTCACTGGACACACGGAAACTACACACACCCGCGGTGCATGCGGTACAACATGGCTTTAACTAGCAAATGATGCTTTTCTGAGCACAAAATTGACACTAAGCTATATACTAACATGTGAGAACACTGAGAGGAATTATTTAACACACGACATATATCTTCTCTCAATCTTCGACAATACTGAAATAATTACTAGAACACTTGATGTGACATGTGTGATGTCAGGCGTGATGTCGCGAGGTGACGTCAGCAGCACTGTGACAACACAGAATCACACACGAGGTGCACGTCAGCAATCATGGCTCAGCAAGTGTGCAGCACATCGATACTCATGTGAAGCTCAGAACCAACATGTGGCACTGGAACTGGTATTACTCACATGGCTATTAGACTCCCAGTGACAATCCTGACAAAACACAATGACACGTTGTAGCAGGATCCAGGTGGCGTACGTGAGTCATACACTGGCATTCATAGTCACTCGGGCACTCAGGCATATACAGCTATACTGGCAGATGCGAAGTTCACTGGAATACAGCAGCAAAACCACAGCAGTAGGACTGGCATGTAGTACAGCTAGATGTACTGAGTCAGCATGTGGTGGCAGAGCACTGGATTACTGTATGGCGAGGGGCATCTGGCACTTCACTCACACTGCATGACACTAAACACAGGAACATCACTGATGCAGAATCACACGAGTCAACCTATTGTGTAGCTTGCTGAAACAGTCTGTTGCAGGAGCTAATCGCCACTCACTAAGTCACCATAACAACAGTAGCAACACAAGTGAGCTGCAAAATCATTCACTAAGTCAGTACCTTGATTCACAGTCAGCTAATTCACATCAGCAACATCAAGTACATCACAGAGTCGTAGCAAATCACTTCGTAAGTCAGCAGCTCACAAGTCACATCACTAGTCAGCATACTAAGTCAGCATCTAAGTCAGCATTCACTAAGTCAGCCATTCACTAAGTCAGTCAAGTCACTCAGCAAGTCAGTCAAGTCACTCAGCAAGTCAGTCAAGTCATTCACTAAGTCAGTCATTCACTAAGTCAGTCATTCACTAAGTCAGTCATTCACTAAGTCAGTCATTCACTAAGTCAGTCATTCACTAAGTCAGCCATTCACTAAGTCAGCATTCACTAAGTCAGCTCATTCACTAAGTCAGCCATTCACTAAGTCAGCCATTCACTAAGTCAGCCATTCACTAAGTCAGCCATTCACTAAGTCAGCCATTCACTAAGTCAGCCATTCACTAAGTCAGCCATTCACTAAGTCAGCCATTCACTAAGTCAGCCATTCACTAAGTCAGCCATTCACTAAGTCAGCCATTCACTAAGTCAGCCATTCACTAAGTCAGCCATTCACTAAGTCAGCCATTCACTAAGTCAGCCATTCACTAAGTCAGCCATTCACTAAGTCAGCCATATCACTAAGTCAGCCATTCACTAAGTCAGCCATTCACTAAGTCAGCCATTCACTAAGTCAGCCATTCACTAAGTCAGCCATTCACTAAGTCAGCCATTCACTAAGTCAGCCATTCACTAAGTCAGACCATTCACTAAGTCAGCCATTCACTAAGTCAGCCATTCACTAAGTCAGCCAATTCACTAAGTCAGCCATTCACTAAGTCAGCCATTCACTAAGTCAGCCATTCACTAAGTCAGGCCATTCACTAAGTCAGCCATTCACTAAGTCAGCCATTCACTAAGTCAAGCCATTCACTAAGTCAGCCATTCACTAAGTCAGCCATTCACTAAGTCAGCCATTCACTAAGTCATAGCAGCCATTCACTAAGTCAGCCATTCACTAAGTCAGGCCATTCACTAAGTCAGCCATTCACTAAGTCAGCCATTCACTAAGTCAGCCATTCACTAAGTCAGCCATTCACTAAGTCAGCCATTCACTAAGTCAGCCATTCACTAAGTCAGCCATTCACTAAGTCAGCCATTCACTAAGTCAGCCATTCACTAAGTCAGCCATTCACTAAGTCAGCCATTCACTAAGTCAGCCATTCACTAAGTCATGCCATTCACTAAGTCAGCCATTCACTAAGTCAGCCATTCACTAAGTCAGCCATTCACTAAGTCAGCCATTCACTAAGTCAGCCATTCACTAAGTCAGCCATTCACTAAGTCAGCCATTCACTAAGTCAGCCATTCACTAAGTCAGCCATTCACTAAGTCAGCCATTCACTAAGTCAGCCATTCCATCATATAAGTCAGCCATTCACTAAGTCAGCCATTCACTAAGTCATAGCCATTCACAAAGTCACTAAGTCAGCCATTCACTAAGTCAGCCATTCACTAAGTCAGCCATTCACTAAGTCAGCCATTCACTAAGTCAGCCATTCACTAAGTCAGCCATTCACTAAGTCAGCCATTCACTAAGTCCAGAGCCATTCACTAAGTCCACTAGAGCCATTCACTAAGTCAGCCTCACTAAGTCAGCCATTCACTAAGTCAGTCACTAATGCCATTCACTAAGTCAGCCATTCACTAAGTCAGCCATTCACTAAGTCAGCCATTCACTAAGTCAGTCATTCACTAAGTCATTCACTAAGTCAGTCACACAAACTCATGTTTACCTCTTTTTCTGTGTACAAAGTAAAACTTCATTACGGCTACAGGTTATCTCTTGTCTAATATCTTTGTTAATTCTAAGACTTAAGTACTTATACCTCTTCATGCCACTTTCAGCAACACTGGTATGGCTACTGGGTGTCATGATTGCTTGGCAGATACAAGATATAATAATTAAAATATCATAACACAATTCACAAACACAGCTGCCTTGTAGCAGAGAAAGACTGGACTGGACATGTATGAATTATGAACACTGGGATGGTGGAGTGGTGTCGGGGAGCGGTAGGGGAGAGCTCGCCGGCTGCTCCAGAACAAGGCAACCGCTTGAGCAAAAGAGAATTTTTTTTCTTTCCCACAAATTGAACCACGTTAAATTTATTATACGACGTGTTACACAAAATTGTGCCGCAGTTCTTCAATGGAGGTCTACTGTACAGTGGAACCTCAAATTTCCAACGGATCGCTTATCGAACTTCGAAAATCGACCGCTTTTTTCGAACCATCTTTGTCCCTATTATCGAACTCGCCCGTATTTTCGAACCGCCGGGTACCAGACCTGTCCGCCAGCCCGCTCTGTCCGTGTCCCCGCTCAGGTGTTGTGAGCCAATCTGCGCTCTCATTCAAACATTTTACGGTTAATTCATTGTGTTTAGTGCTTATGGGACTGTGAAATAAGCTACTATGGGCCCAAAGAAACTTGCTAGTGGTACACCTGTGGTAAAGAAAGGGAGAAACACCATAGATGTGAAGAGGGAAATAATAGAGGTGCCAGAAACACAGGACTGTGGACAGTTATTTTGTGTGATGGGTCCAGTGACTCAAGCTGGTCCTGGTAGCATTAAAAGACAGAGAAGGGAAGTAACCCCAAAGAGGGCTTTGATACCTAAAGTCCTTATGGAGGGGGATTCCCCTTCCAAACACTGACCCCAACTCCCTCTCTCCTCCTCCCTATCTTCCAGATGCCATCACCAATCTTCAATGAAGGTAAGTAAAAATGTCATTTTATTATTATTTTTTTTTATTAACACACTGGCCGATTCCCACCAAGGGAGGGTGGCCCGAAAAAAGAAAAACTTTTACCATCATTCATTCCATCACTGTCTTGACAGAAGGGTGCTTTACACTACAGTTTTTAAATGGCAACATTAACATAATTGTACACTATATTTGCTGTATGTATGTAAAACTATAATTAATCTCTATAAATTTTTTTTTTTTTTTTTGTGAATATTTTTGGGTGTCTGGAACGGATTAATTATACAGTATTTCCATTATTTCTTACGGGAAATATTACTTTGCTTTTCAAACTTTTCGAATTTAGAACTAGCTCCTGGAACGGATTAAGTTCGAAATTTGAGGGTCCACTGTATTATTATAATAACGATAGAGCTTTAATAATAATTATAATAATAATAATAATAATGATAGAGCTTCAGTTCCCTAAATTAATAATAATAGTTAAAACAATAATTATTATAATAATGATAGAGCTTCAGTTCCCTAAAATAATAATAATAATAATAATAATACACAATACGTACATTATAATAATTCAGATTGTTTCTGCTAGTTGGCACAGCTGGTAAGCAGTAAACATGTTTACATCGCTGTGGGAGCAGTTTTCTCGTGCTTGTTTGCATTTTTTAGTCATTTGGCCAAATTTCTTTTTTCTAACCATGGGTCCTAAGAAAATAAGTGCAAAGGACAGTTTTTATACGATATTTCTTATTTATAAATACATTGTTTCAGTGTTTTCCTTAGAAAACTTGTGATCTACTGCAGTTAGCCTCAAAAATACTCCGTCTTCTCTTACAGTAAGAACATGGGAAGATACTATAGTCAAATTGGGACAGAAATGGCGGATGCTTCTCCCACTGCCACAATATTATGGCCTATTTCATTCATTCTAGAGTATATATCATGTTTCTGTGCTAATTATATTGTTTATTATGTCATATTAGATGAATTGTGATAGATAAATAAGCCGTACAGTTGATAATAGCATCATATTCAAGTACAGTGGACCCTCGAATTTTGGCAGCATCAACTTTCATGAAATTCGACTTTCGGCATGTTTTTTTGGCAAAATTTGGCCTCGAGTTTCATGATTAGACTCACGATTCGGCGACCGTCCGGTACCCGTCGCCCATCACCGCGAACACCAAGCCAGTCTCCCACGCCATTCATACTCAGTGTGCCATTGTTTACCAACACGTGACCATCACCCCACGGGTTCATACATAATAATCCATTGTTTTTTGTGATTGCAACTGCAAAATAAGTCACAATGGGCCCAAGGAAAGCTAGTGCAAGGAAACTGTTGCAAAGGAGGAGGAAGAGAGATGGAGGAAGGTGCCTTCTTCAAAGATTCAGGACATTTGTGCTAGGTGGACTGAAGTGCAAACATTTATGGATGAACTTCGCAGGCCATATTGGCAACATGTACAATGACAGTGTTGTGTCCCACTTCAGACAAATCTTAAGTTATTATTATAATCAAAAAGAAGCGCTAAGCCACAAGGGCTATACAGCGCTGCAGGGTAGGGAAGGAAGCGAGGGTACTGGATGGCAGAAGGGAGGAGGGATGATCAGTAGGTTGCAGAAAACAGCGGGGCAGGGGATAGTACGGGGGTAGAGGGTAGCAAGAGATTGAAGTAGAAAGGGCTGAAGGTATCAGAATTTGTGAAGTAAGTCAGTTGTTGTCAAAAAGTCAATGAGAGAGTCTGGATGAAAGGTGGGTCCATCAGCGAGAAGGGAAGGTAAAGAGAGAGCAGCGGAGCGAAGATGACGACGGAGGTAAATTCTGTGTGCTCGTTGATAAAGTGGGCAGTCCAACAGAATGTGGCTGACTGATAATGGAACTTGGCAATTCTCACAAGGAGCAGGGCGCCTCTCCACGAGATATCCATGAGTAAGACGAGTATGGCCAATGTGAAGAAGGGAGAGAGTAGTCTCCCAACCTCGACACTGGTGATAAGAAGACGGCCAGTAACCTATACTCGGTTTAACAGATTGAAGTTTGTTGCCGAGCATAGTAGACCAACGTTGTTGCCAACGGGTGTGAAGGTGGGAAGATATTGCAGCAAAATAGTCCGTAAATGGAATACCTCTATATGAAACTGGTAGGTCATGTACTGCTGACCGCGCAGCAGTGTCTGCCTGTTCATTGCCCTGTACGTCAACATGACCAGGGACCCAACAAAAAACAATATCTTTATGCTTGGTAAAGATGCGGCGTAGCCAAAGTTGGATACGGAGGACTAAGGGGTGAGGTGTATCAAATTTCTGTATAGCCTGTAAAGCACTAAGGGAGTCTGAGACAACCACAAATGATGACACAGGCATAGATGCAATACGGATAAGTGCTGTAAGGATGGCATACAATTCAGCAGTAAAAATACTAGCCGAAGATAGTAAATGCCCTTGTACGACGCTGTCTGGAAACAATGCTGCGAATCCTATGCCGTCAGAAGACTTAGAGCCATCTGTGTACACAGCAATGGCATGAGAATGAGAGTGAAAGTGGTCAAGAAAAAGAGAGGGGGAAGAGACCGTGGACAGTTGGGCTTTCGAGCAAGGGAGAGAGAAAGAACAGACTCGAACAGCTGGAACTTCCCAGGGGGGTAGGGAAAAGTGAGATGCTACATGTACTTAGAAAGGTGGTAATTGAAGAGAAGACAAGAGCGAATGAAGGCGAAGAGAGAAGGGACGGAGTAAACAGGGGCGGCGAACAAATAAAGAATGTCTACTAATATCAGTGACCATTCTATAAATGGAAGGATTGCGGAGATCATGAGAGCGTACATAGTAGCGAAGGCAATGGGCATCACGGCGATCGGATAAGGATGGAACGTTCGCTTCTGCATAGAGGCTCTCGACAGGGGAAGAGCGAAAAGCACCAAGGCATAAACGTAATCCTTGGTGATGAATGGGGTTAAGGCTAGAGAGAGTAGCAGATGCCACTGAATAGATCTGGTCACCATAATCAAGTTTCGATAAAATAAGGATGGAATGTAGGCGAAGGAGGGTTCGACGATCAGCTCCCCATGAAAGATGAGCAAGGGTTTTAAGAAGGTTCAGCCGGCTGTGACAAGTTGCCTTCAGAGAGGTAATGTGAGGTTTCCAGGATAACCTACGATCAAAGAGGAGGCCCAGAAACTTGACTATCACGTTCAGGGATACGGGAGCCATAGAGGTACAAAGGATGATCGGAGATGACAGAGCGTCTAGTGAAAGTAATTTGGTGGGTTTTAGTGCTGGAAAATTTAAACCCACGTGTGGTGGCCCAATTGGAAACACGGTCGACTGCATGCTGGAGAGAAACTGTAATGAGGTGACAGTCAGCGCCTGCACAGGCAATAGCGAAGTCATCAACATAGAGTGATGACCAAATATTTGATGGAAGACTAGAGGCCAAATCATTAATAGCAAGGAGAAAAAGTGTTGTGCTCAGAACACATCCCTGGGGGACACCTTCAGCTTGGATGAAGTCCGGGGAGAGCACATTATTAACCCGAACACGGAAATGCCTGTCAGTTAAAAAGTTCTTAAGGAAGGATTAAGGAAGGATGGTAGATTGCCTCGAAGGCCTAAGGAGTGGGCTTGGGCTAAAATATTATACCTCTAAGTTGTGTCATATGCCTTCTCAAGGTCAAAAAATATGGCAATAACTGAGTGGTTATTCGCAAAGGCATTACGAACATACGTATCCAAACGTAGTAAGGGGTCTATGGTAGAACGTCCCTTATGAAAGCCATATTGACGAGTGGAGAGACTGTTGTGTCTCTAAATACCACACTAAACGTCTATTTACTAGGCGTTCCATCACTTTGCAAACTGCACTGGTAAGAGCAATGGGACGATAGTGGGAGGTTTCATGTCCCCTAGTGCCTGGTTTGCGGAAAGGGAGAACAATGGCGGATTTCCACAGCTGTGGAAGAACTCCTTGTGACCAAATAAGATTGTAAAGGCGTAATAGGACTGCAAGGGCTGACTGATGTAAATGTTGTAGCATACGAATATGAATGTCGTCGGGCCCAGCTGCCGATGATCGGCAAGCTGAGAGTGTTGCCTCCAGTTCTTGAAGTGTAAAAGGCACATTATACTGTTCTTCTCTGAGAGAAGAAAAGTCCAAGGGTGCTAACTCTGTGACAGACTTTGAGGAAAGAAATGAGGGGCATAGATGGAGTCCCTGAGAAATGCGGACCAGATGATTGCCGATTTCATTGGCAACATCTAGTGGGTTTGCTATATCAACACCGGCAACCCGCAGAACAGGAGCCGGGTCAGGAGAATATTTACCACTCAGTTTTCGTACTTTTTTCCAGACTGCACTCATAGAGGAAGCAGAGGTGATGGTGGAGACATAATCTCACCAGCAAGTGCGTTTAGCATCACGGATGACACGGCGAGCGAGCACACGCTTCTGCTTAAAATCAAGAAGTCTCTCTGTGGTTCTATTGTACTGGTACCTGCCCCATGCAGCGCGTTTCAAACGTACTGCACGAGCACAAGCAGGAGACCACCAAGGCACGCATTTCTGAGAATGCCTGCCCGAAGTTTGGGGTATAGAATGAGAAGCTGCGGTTAAAACAGAAGACGAGAAGAGGTGTAAAAGCTCATCGATGGAGGACGAAGAAGGAACCTCTCTAAACACAGTTAGGTGTGAGTAAAGGTTCCAATTTGCCTGATCAAATTGCCAGCGTGGGATGCAAAGAGGTGGTGAATATGAAGTGGAAGAAAGAATGATTGGGAAATGATCGCTGTCATGTAAGTCCGGGAGAACAGACCAAGTGAAGTCTAATGCGGCGGAGGAAGAGCAGACTGAGAGATCGATGCAAGAGAGAGTGTGAGTCCGAGGATCAAAATGGGTGTGAGTACCTGTATTTAACACATGGAGGGGGTGGGTGGCAAGAAAAGCCTCTAACTGAATGCCACGGGAATCACAGTGAGACCCCCCCCAGAGGAAATGGTGGGCATTAAAATCACCAAGTAACAGAATCGGTGGCGGTAATGACGAAACAAGAAAGGCAATATCTGGAATAGATAATGCCCGAGAAGGAGAGAGATATAAAGAACAGAGCGTATACCACCTATGCAAGTGGATACGGGCTGCTGTGTAATGCAGCAAAGTACGAACAAATAGCTGATGATACGGAATATCAGTGCGTAGAAGAAGGGCACTTTCATTAAAGGTCCCATCAGGAAAAGGATCAGAAGAATACAATAAATTATAGCCTGAGATGGGATAGATAACAGCAGAGTGTAATTTTGGTTCCTGTACTCAAACACCAACAGGGGAAAACTGGGAGAGTAACATTTGAAGTTCACCCCGATTACCCCTGAGGCCGCGTATATTCTACTGTAAATAGGCCATGATTGGCAATGATAAAGATACCTGAAATCCGCAAGTAAGGGTTCCTACGGACTAGAGGGGTTAGAAAAGTCCACATGCGGAGGCAGTGGAAAACGTTCAAGCAGCGAAGGAACGGTGCGCTATGAAGAAAGGAGTTGCGCAGATGGAGCAGAGGAGAGACAAGGAGCGGAGGGTGGATCAGTGTCCATTGATGGTTTGGTCTCTGCAATATATTCAGAGATTGCTTCAAGTGTTTCAGAATTCAGAGACGTCGTATGGGAGACAATATTGGAAATGGTAGGGGGAGGATGAGTAAAGATTGGAACTGTATTGGACTGTACCAAGGTAGGGGGGGGCGAAAGGGTGGAGGGAACTGGAGAAGCGTGGAAGGGGACAGAAGAGGCAGAAACCTGGGAGGTGGCAGAAGAGGAAGAAACTTGGGAGGGAACAGGGGAGGAAGGTACAGTACGAGGAGGAGGGTGAACCTCTACACTTGTAACAGAGCCAGTGAGAGGGAAAGAACCAGGTACAGAGACAGGGAAGGTAAAATGAGGAGGTGGAAGATGGGTAGGAGGTGTTAACGAACCTTTTTTTGACTTTTGAGAAGTAGAGAGATGATTGGGAGGAGGTGTCATACGAGATCTCGTCGCTACTGAGGCTTGTGAGAGAGAACACGAAGAAGCGAGATCAGACTGAGGCGTTGAAGTAGGGACGTCTGAGCCGAGGACAGCAAAAGCATTAGATACAGGAGTGACTATGGGAGAGGTAACCACAGAGGTGGGTGCAGAAGATGGGATACCAGAAGTGGGGGGACGTTTTGAAACACGGGAATAAGAAACACGAGGGAGTCTCCCTTGGAGGCGGAGCTGAGAAACTGCCATGGCATAAGGGAGACCTTCTGCCTCTTTGAGGTAACGGATTTCCCGCTCGCTTAAGTAGACTTGACAACGGCGAGAGTACGGAGGGTGAGCCTCATGACAATTAAGGCAAGAGGGAGGTCGATTGCAAGACGTATTAGAATGGTCATCGGCACCACAGACTGGGCATTCGGCGATAGATCTGCAATATTTTGCTGGATGGTCAAATCGCCAGCAATTTCTACACTGTTGCGGTGTAGGGATCACCTTTCGAACTTGTAACCGATGTCCTGCTACATAAACTGAGGATGGGAGTTCACGGCTGTCAAAAGTTAAATGAGCCACATTGCTAGGGTATCGTCTCCGCCCGCGGGCAGGAAGAACGTAAGTGTCTACCTTGAGGATTGGGAGATCTTGGAGTTCCAGCTGTTCAAGAATGTCAGTGCCACATGTCTGGAAATTTTGTTGAACTGTGGTATGGGGCAGAATGACGGTACCACTACAAGAATTGAGGGAATGATGTTTTTCAATAGTGACAGGAACAGTATCGATATGGGAAAGACGAGAAAGCTCATGAGCCTGGGTAGCATTCTGTACGGTGATGATGCGCGTACCGCTCTTAAGAGCATGAAAAGAAATATCTTCACCAACATGGCGTAGGAATGCCTTGCCAATACTGTGGTCAGAAAGATAGGCAGTAGAGGAAGTCGGTCGTAAAGTGAAGAATTTAGTCCATTGTGCAGTCTGAAACTGTGCGTGGAAAGGTAGTGAAGAAAGTGTTGATCTTTTCTGAGAAGAACGAAAAGATGGAGAAGTATCACCAGCAGGTAATTGTCATTGGCGTTTAGGCATGGGACCAGAGTTGGTCCGACGTGGAACGGGTTGGCGATTCGAAAATTGCCGCACTGTAGAGGGAGAGGCCGGAAGCATAGTCAGAGGAGAGTGAAGGTCAGATAAATCGAAGGAGTCAGTCGAGGCCTCAGTACCTGAAGCGGGCGAGGAAACAGCACCGGCAAGAGGTACAGAGGCACGAGGAGTGTCCGAAGAGTGGTCCAAAGACGAGGCAGGGTCAGAACGGGGTGCGGTATCAAGAAGGGGCCCGGGGGTAGCAGGTTTATGGACTAGGGCTGCCATGGTTAGGTTACTTCTTTCTTTTTGTTTTTAAGAAAAAAAAGAAAGAAGAAAAGAAAATAAAAATAAAAAAAAAGAATAAAAAAAGGGGGGACCGGGGAGGGATAGTTCCTAGGAGGAATGAAAGGACCAGAAATCTCCCTCCTCGCCCAAGAGGACCTCAGCACCGCAAGTAGCGCAGATGCAGCATGGAACCCATGCCATACCCTACCCATCATGCCAGTAAACTAACAATCCGGGATAGCAACCTCACATCTGCCGAGCTACCTCGGTGGACAAAAGAGAGGGCACCGGAAATCCGCCACAAAGCATACCTCCTTCGGCCACCACCCCCGGAATCCAAAAGGTGGCTTCCAGAGATACACCCGTCGCCCAAGAGACACCCAAAGCCACCCTCCGGGATACCGGAGAGGGATCGGGACATCCCCAGGCAATCCAGATTCCACGGCAAACTACGCCACCGCCAAGAACCTCAACGGAATGGGATGGACCCTGGTACCCTTTCCCCTACCTAGGAACTAGCGTGCCTGTGGGGAAAAAAAAAAAAAACACCCAAAGGCCAAAAAGGAAGGGCAAAAGGGAGGGGTGGGGAGGAGGAGGAAGGAAGGAAAAAGGGGAGGATGGGATAGGGAACGGGGGATTGGGGGGTAATTAGGTTCGGTCTGAGGAAGGAGACCGACAGGTCTAATTCCTCAGACCAAGAGCCTCTTCACCACGCCAAGGAGCCCCCCTTGAAGAGGACAAATCTTAAAGAAACACCAGAAACAGAGCTCTCTGGACAGATATTTTGTGTGACAGGGGTCCAGTGGCTCTCAAGTTATTCTCAATGCCAATGTCTTTAAAAAGCAAAGAAGGGAAGTAACCCCAGATAAGGACTTCATACCTGAAGTCCTAATGGAAGGAGATTCTCCTTCCAAACAATAGTGTACACCTTCCTCCTGTCCCCTCCTCCCATCTTCCATCCACCCAGAAGTCTTCAGTAAAGGTAAGTGTAATGTTATTATTTTTTTAAATGCATATACAGTGGACCCCCGCTTTACGATCAGCTCCCAATGCGACCAATTATGTAAGTGTATTTATGTAAGTGCGTTTGTACGTGTATGTTTGGGGGTCTAAAATGGACTAATCTAATTCACAATACACTGTATTCCTTATGGGAACAAATTCATTCAGTAGTGGCACCTGAACATACTTCTGGAATGAAATAATATCGTAAACCGGGGGTCCACTGTACTTGATTTCTGATTGTTTTCAGTATGTAAATCTTTATTTAATTTGAAGAAAAATATTTTATTTTAATATTTTTTGGTGTCTGGAACAGATTAATTTTATTTCCATTATTTCTTATGGGGAAAATGGTTTCGAGTTTCGTGAATTTCGACTTTCAGCAGGCTCTCTGGAACGGATTAATCACAAAACTCGGGGGTCCACTGTATGTTATTTTTCTTGTCTCTCCAAGAGTGGCTTTTCAATTAATTTAAATGAGGAAAATTAATTTGATATACAGTTGGCCCCCGGTTATCGGCCGGTTTGGTTATCGGCCATCTCGGTTATCGGCGGGTTTTTCGGCACCCGGTTATTGGCCGTTCGCTCGGTTATCAGCGGTTTTGGACGCGTCCATCCACCGGCTGGGGCAGCTTGCGCTTCAGTTTGGCTTTGACTCTCGTTGGCTGAGGAGGCTTCTGCTCATATGTCCAAACATTTCACTTGTTTACCATTGTTTTTAGTGGTTTTTCTTGCAGTGCAACTGTGAAATAAGTAACCACGGTTCCAAAGAAAGTTCCTAGTAAAGTTTCTGTGGTAAAGAAAGTGAGAAACGCCATGGAATTTAAGCGTGAAGTGATCGAAAAGTTTGAGAGTGGTATGAAGGTGATGGAACTTGCCAGGATGTACAGCAAGAATAAATCAACAATTACATCCATCCTGGCATAGAAAGAACAAATCAAAGACGCTAATGTTGCAAAAGGAGTAGCTTTTCTAACTAAACAAAGGACACCAATAATGGAAGAGATGGAAAAGTTATTATTATTGTGGATTAAGGAAAAAGAATTAGTGGGAGACAGTGTAGTGGAGTCTACTATTTGTGAGAAGGCAAAGCAGTTGCATGAGGATCTTGCATAGAAAATGTCTGGAACAAGTGCTGTAGTTTGTGAATTTAGGGCCAGCAAAGGATGGTTTGGTAGATTTAAGAAGTGTAGTGGCATACACAGTGTTGTAAGGCATGGTGAAGCTGCAAGTTCTGACAAATATGCAGCTGAACAGTATGTTCATGAATTCCAGGACTATGTAAAGGCTGAAGGATTCGAACCCCAACACATTTTCAATTGTGATGAAACAGGCCTGTTTTGGAAGAAAATGCCAGAGGACCTACATTACCCAGGAGAAAAAGGCACTGCCAGGACACAAGCCTCTGAAAGACAGGCTTACTCTTTTGTTGTGTGGTAATGCTGGTGGGGATTTCAAAGTGAAGCCTTTACTTGTGTATCACTCAGAAAATCCCAGTGTGTTTAAGAAAAACAATGTCATGAAGAACAGATTGTGTGTGATGTGGAAAGCTAATCATAAGGCATGGGTCACAAGGCAAATTTTCAAAGAGTGGGTTACTGATGTGTTTGGCCCTAGTGTGAAAAAATACCTCCTGGAAAAGAAATTGCCACTCAAGTGCCTCCTGTTACTGGACAATGCTCCTGCACATCCTCCAGATTTGGAAGACCAAGTGTTTAGGGACTTCAGTTTTATAAAGTGAAATTCTTACCTCCTAACACCACTCCTCTCCTCCAGCCCATGGACCAGCAGGTCCTTTCTAACTTCAAAAAAACTCTGCACAAAAGCAGTGTTTCAAAAGTGCTTTGAAGTAACCTCGGACACTCAGTTGACCCTAAGACAATTCTGGAGGAATCACTTCAATATCCTCCATTGGGAGGGAGTAACTTCCAGGACTTTCAACTCTGCTTGGAGAAAACTGTGGCCAGATTGTGTCCAAGAGAGGGATTTAGAAGGGTTTGAGACTCACCGTGACCCTGACCCTGCTGACCCTGTGGACTCTATTTTGTCTTTGGGGAAGTCCCTGGGGTTGGAGGTGAGTGGTGAGGATGTGGAAGAGTTGGTGGAGGACCACAGGGAAGAGCTTACCACTGAAGAGCTGCAAGAGCTTCAACTTGAACAGCAACAGACTGCAGCTGAGGAACTTGCTTCAGAGGAGGAGGAAGAGGGAGTGAAGGAGGTGCCGTCTTCAGAGATTAAAGAGGTGTGTGCAATGTGGACCAGGGTGCAAGCTTTTGTAGAGAAACACCACCCTGACCAAGCCATATCTGCAACATGTTTTGTGACAAAACCCTGTCCCACTCACTTCAGGGAAATCTTAAAGAGACGCCAGAAACACAGCACTCGGGACAGTTATTTTGTGAGACAGGGGTCCAGTGACTCTCTAGCTGGTTCTAGTGGCATTAAAAGACAGAAGGGAAGTAACCCCAGAGAAGGCATTACTACCTAAAGTCTTCATGGAGGGGGATTCCCCTTCCAAACACTAACTCCTCCCTCTTTCCTCCACCCTATCTTCCAGAAGCCAGCATTAGCCTTCAATAAAGGTATGTAATACTTACATAATTGTAAAAAAAATTATTTTTTGTGAATATTTTTGTTGGGAATGAATTAATTTTATTTTCATTAATTCTTATGGGAAATATTAATTCGGTTATCGGCCATTTTGGTTATCAGCCGACCTTCAGGAAGGGAATGTGGCCGATTACCGGGGGTCCACTGTACGAGTAAATTGAGTTACGAGCTAGCTTCTGGAATGGATTAAATTCGTAAGTCAAGGTTCCACTGTATTTTGTCGTGCCTGGAATTCCACTGGGATGGATTAATTCCATTTCAATTACGCAATTTAAATGAGGAAAACTGACTCTACAAACGAGCAAATCCAGATGCAAGCAAGGTCATGGAATGGATTAAACCTCGTAAGTAGAGGTGCCACTGTACTGAGATGCCGTAAACCATGACCAACCATTCCTGGTTATATTTTATTATTCAAGAAAGAGAGTATGCCTAATTTTGTGTGATTATGAATTCAAAATGAAGGCAAGGCCTAAGGACATGATTAATGAACAGAGGAAATGTTTTAATAATAGGAATGTCTACACTGTTTATGCTGAACTATTTTTAAATTGATATTTTTTTAATATTGTATAAAACTGGCCAAATTATCAACTTCTGTGCACTTTCCAGGGTAGTTAAAAATAATTGAATGCGAGGTTACTTGTATTCAATCAATAGAACAAAGGCATACAGTGAAATAGCGAAGAATTTGGTCAAGTGGAGCAATGGAATTGGCTTCATACAGGACAAAGTGAGTGAAATTGCTGATGTGTAACTTGTGCCTAGACTGCTAACTTTGTGCCTAAGTAATTCCATAAGTTTTGCATCAAATTTTATACTTTTGGCATTATCATCTTAAGAAAAAGATTCTCTCTTAATTTTAGAGGAAAAAAATTATTTTTTTTTTATGAAAAAAATGGACATTGAGAGCAATACTAATTTTGGGGGTCTGGACAGTGAAAGGGTTAAAATCTATACAAATACAAAATGCCTATCCACTTTTTCTTTAAAAATTTCTTTGACTGTGTGGTCTTTCTCACTCCACATTGTTGACAAAGTCACCCATATTCATTTATGGGATGCTGGTCCTCATTTACTTTTGCCAGTCTGACACGTGCTGAGACAGCAACACCAGCTCCATTTCTTTCTGGACAGCAGAGTTTATAATTATATTATTATTATTAGCAGTAGTAGTAGTAGTATTATAATAATAATATTTAAGGGGAAGTGCTAAACCCATAGGGGTCATCCAGCACCTGGGCAATGGGAGATGAACAGGTTCGATTCAGGAAAGAGGACAAGTCCAATTCCTTGGACTGAAAGCCCTTCACTAGCATCTAGGAACCTCTCTTGAGGGACGAATTTTTGCATTGTTTCAGGAGAGATTGGTCTGACTTGGGTAACTTGTGAGCATCTCATTCTGCCTTGATTTACATGGAACTTTGCCTTTTTTAATGGGAAATACTTGTTCCTTTTCTGTTTACACCCAAATGTGGGCAATATCTCCTCTCCATACATAAGAAGGCAGAGATAAATATGTCACAAATTATATCACTAGTTTTATTCAGGGGAAGTTCTAAACTTGTATGGGTTATACAGACTGGGGGAAGGAAGCAATGAAGTTAAGATAAGAAAAGATTTGTTTGGATTTTTAACCCTGAAGGGTTAGCCACCCAGGATAACCCAAGACAGTCAGTCCATCAAGGGGGGGACTGTCTTATTTCCATCAGGGTCCTTCAATTTTGTCCCCCAGGATGCGACCCACACCAGTCAACTTGCACCCAGGTACATACTGCTAGGTGAACAGGAACAGAAGGTGTAGAGAAACATACACAACATTTCTACCCATGCCAAGGATTGAACCACAGACACTCACTGTGTGAAGTAAGAGCATTACCAACCAAGCAACAGGACACAGTAACTTAAAAAAAGGCACAATACCATGATTGGAACGATACACAAATAACCCACACATAGAAGAGAGGAGCTTATGACGACGTTTCGGTCCGACTTGGACCATTTACAAAGTCGAACATTAAAATGGTATAAAATATTGTTTCAGACCTTGGAACAATGCTCTTCTCCAGACTGAGGGACTGACCACCTCAAAACTTTAAGGGTGATGGACTGATTACATCGTCTTCAAGTCTCTTCTGCTTCTATCAACTTTTCTGTACTCGACTGAAGAAGCCTACTGTGTAGGCGAAACGTTTCGAAATAAAGATACCTAACTGTTGCATATGTGTCTTACCTAACAACATTTACAAAGTCACAGTAAAACTTATTCCCATGCCGGGAATCGAATCTGGGTCTCCTGGATGAAAGCCAGGTATCTAAGCCACTAGACCTAAGAAGGGGAGAGTGGTTGCAACAGTCACAGTCTAACAACTATAAACAAATTAAGTTTTAAACTATATTTTGAATGTTGTTAGGTAAGACACATATGCAACAGTTAGGTATCTTTATTATGAAACGTTTCGCCTACACAGTAGGCTTCTTCAGTCAAGTACAGAAAAGTTGATAGAAGCAGAAGATACTTGAAGACGATGTAATCAGTCCATCACCCTTAAAGTTTTGAGGTGGTCAGTCCCTCAGTCTGGAGAAGAGCATTGTTCCATAGTATGAAACAATATGGAGAAGAAGTGACAGGATGGAGCTTTTTATAGCGCCAAGAGGTGAGACGTAGGCCACTAGGAGAGGTAAGAACTCAGATGTTGAAAGGTCAGGTCCCTCTCAAATCCAGCCCCTCTCACTAGTGGAAGTTGTCGAAGTTGATTGCAGGTCTGTACCAAGATACCCTTGTGTTGCAGTGTCTGACAGATTGAACATTAAAATGGTATAAAATACCGACAGGTTGTTAGGTAAGACACATATGCAACAGTTAGTTATCTTTATTATGAAACGTTTCGCCTACACAGTAGGCTTCTTCAGTCAAGTACAGTCAAGTACCCACACATAGAAGAGAGGAGCTTATGACGACGTTTCGGTCCGACTTGGAATATTTACAAAGTCGAACATTAAAATGGTATAAAATATTGTTTCAGACCTTGGAACAATGCTCTTCTCCAGACTGAGGGACTGACCACCTCAAAACTTTAAGGGTGATGGACTGATTACATCGTCTTCAAGTATCTTCTGCTTCTATCAACTTTTCTGTACTTGACTGAAGAAGCCTACTGTGTAGGCGAAACGTTTCATAATAAAGATAACTAACTGTTGCATATGTGTCTTACCTAACAACCTGTCGGTATTTTATACCATTTTAATGTTCTATATTTTGAATGTTGAATATGACACCAGCGTGAGGTTTTCAGCCGCATACTGAATCTTAAACCAGGAGGACTTCTACTGGGTGACATTATTCGTGTGTTAACTCGGTGACCACAATACTTCCCCCCTCCCCCCAACAGAAAATGGAACTCAGTCGATAAAGGTTACTCAACTACTGTAGAATATTATATTATTGTATTCACAAAGGTTGAATTGATCGTATATGGCAAGAAAATGCTGAAGCATCACTGTGCAACACATCAAGGCAGAGGCAGTCAACATCCCTTAACACTGATCCCAGCAGCGACCTGAACATTTGAAACTTAATATCTCAGGGAAGTTCATGATTGTCAATGACAATACTGGCAGAATACTTCATGAACATTTACGAGAG
Source organism: Cherax quadricarinatus (assembly GCF_026875155.1). Taxonomy (NCBI): domain Eukaryota; kingdom Metazoa; phylum Arthropoda; class Malacostraca; order Decapoda; family Parastacidae; genus Cherax; species Cherax quadricarinatus. The sequence goes on from NC_069411.1 coordinate 55,125,354, forward strand.
ACAGACAGAGGAACTAACCATGGTGGTAGAGTTGTTGTTGACACCTCGGCCAATCACACAGTGACAGCACCCGGCGCTTGTGCCAACAAAACTATCTTATCCCCTTAATAAAGTTGTTGTGCTCCCATCTTGTTGTCTGCTTTACTACAGTTTTAGAGTAAGTAAGTAATAAGTAAGTAAGTTTAGGGACTGGGCCGTAGTTTTGATAAGTAATTTTATTTAGGCATAGGTACACTGAACAAGTTGCAGTGGCAATGAAGTATTTACATCTGCTTACAGTCATAATGAGTTATTTATGTCTGCATAAATAACTCTTTATGACTGTAACAAGATATAAACATGTAATTAGTTTAATATCTTTATTATGCACCCCATACCCATCCTGTGGGGGGTAGTCAAAAGATTACAAAGGTACATAATGGGTCCAGGGACTGGACCCCAAAGTTATGATAGCTGAACTAGTTACAAAGGTAATGAACTCCAGGTAGATCTGGTCACAATCATGGCAAGTTACAAAGGTAATGAATCATTTTCACTCCTATACATGGTTACAGTCATGAACAAATTAAAAAGTAATGAGCCACTGATACGTCCACACCTGGTCACAATTGTAATGACTTATAAATACAAATATTAAGTGGGCCATACACCCACACATAGCAGTGTAGCATTTAGAGCGTGTCAGCGTGCCTCGTTGTGCTCCGGGTTATCTCGTGTTTTCACGGTCGCTCTTACGTGCTAGAACTTTAAATTGGTGTCATCAATCCTATACGAAACATCCCTCTAGCGCCTGGAACCAATCTTGGGCGGAAAACATTATATACTGAGTCAAAAAAGTAGAATTAGTGTGCACTACCTAGCAGAGTTTACTGCCAGAGGGGAATCATAGGCCTGTGTCCCGGGTGAAAAAAAAATAATAATAATTGAGCTTTTCGTGTCAGAGGAAAGAGTCTCCCTGATAACATTGAGTATACATAGTGTATAGTGTATACTACAGTGGCTCCCTAGTATATTGATGATAAAGGCTAAAGTGTCATTTGAAAACAGGTGAATTTGTAAATGAAGTGATAAGCCTATAGAGGCAGGTGCCAGAAGTCGCCAGAAACTTACCACAGGTCAGCTGTTTTAATAATCTTCCTGGCCTGCTAGTGTACTCGCATATAATCTAGTGATACCAGTGAATAGCAGAATACAGTGTTGTAGTAGCAACTAACCAGTATTATAATGGTACTTAGTGGAGTGGAGTGACTTTCATTAGTTTCTTTTTTCTTGAAATACCAGACGTTACTGTGAATTTCATATAACCTGTAGTTACCAGCGGTCGCAATATACACAACGAGAAGCAATTATTACTACAGAAAAAGCGTCCTTCCTCCAAAATTTGCACCAGTCAACTATAGTGATAATATAGCATTTATTGTGGTGGAGACGGAAAAAAAAATAGAAAAGCTAGATACAGCGATTGATAAACAAGGGTGGAGGTCGACCGTTCGTCATTGTAGGAGTGCCAGTGTCACCGATTTCTTCAACACGCAAGTTATACTTTTGTATCAGTCAAATCACATATTACTCGGGTAGATAATTTCCAGTAGATCCTTCATTGTTAGCTCAAATCACCGACCAGTATGTTTAAATAAGTGACCCACTGATCAGATCAGATCGACTGGTCCGAACCCTTGACTGGTCCGAACCCTTGACTGGTCCGAACCCTTGACTGGTCCGAACCCGGGGCTGGTTTCAACGTTTCGTTGGACAATAAAGCAGACTGTAAACGGATGGGGTTGTAGGCGCCCTTTAAACACAAACATTAAAAATCAGGAACGTGACGGTAAGCTGTCCATATACAAAAACAGTTAGAAACAGAAATACAAATAGCTAGAGCTTCATTTAAGGAGGTTATTAATAGAATATTCAAGATGTTGCTAGTAGAATTGCAGTAAATCAACCATTCAAATCATTATGAAGCTGTGTGTAGTCTGTGGTCAGTCAAACAAACGGGCTTCCACAAAGGATTAAATTGTCATTTTTGTGGAAATTGGTGTCACGCCCCTTGTGCAGATATTCAAAAACTAGCTACAAGCAGTATTAAAACAGAGAATGTTTTGGGGATGCCCAAATGAGGAAAATTTTGTGGACCCAAAATCACAAGGGTATTTTAAAAAAGGACAACATCAAAGCTGCTTTCATAGAAAACCTGGAAGCTTTCTACAACAGATGGGGAAAATAAAAAGTCTGGGCTGAAAAGGTACTGCCCTTGATACTGGCCATGTAGTCCCCAAACTGTAAGGCTGGAGGTGATGTCCTGGTATCAGTAAATGTGGGCTGATAGTGCTGTCCTGGGAGACAGTAATGGTGAAACTGGAGGTGCTGTCCTGGGAGACAGAAATGGTGAAGCTGGAGATACTGTCCTGGGAGACAGTAATGGTGAAGCTGGAGATACTGTCCTGGGAGACAGTAAAGGTGAAGCTGGAGATTTTGTCCAGGTAGTCGGGAATTATACGCAGGAAGGAATACATAAAATGACCTCATAGGGGACAGGAAACCATAGTAGGGAAACAAGTGTAGTCAAAGATAAGATAAAACCAATATTGCAAACTAGAAATACCGCAGGAAAAAAGCAAACAAGAGGACTCCAATAGCAATACTGAGGATAAATTACAAAAACAACTGGTGGGAGCTCCATTGTTGGTGCTAGGGATGATAGAAGTAAGACAGGGAAACATGCACCAACAGGGAATACAGTCACAGAAACCAAGGCAAGCGGAAAACCCAAGCCTGTGCACATACTATGCACTTGGTATCTGCTGGCATGGGAAATCTGGAAAAACAGATGGGGCATGCAACTTGACCACCTAGAAAGCCATCCCCCATGACAACAGGAAAAACAAAATCCCTTCCTTAGCTTTTTCACCCTGAAATGTGTACCTCTTCAGTACAGGAAAGATGTGTCTTT
>NC_069411.1:55128806-55144874 GCF_026875155.1 Cherax quadricarinatus
AATGTTTGAGATACTGTAGTCTCTTCACCATTTTGGTAGCGAATGTCCTCTTCAAGGGGGCTCCTTGGCGTGGTGAAAGAGGCTTTTGGTCTGAGGAATTAGCCCTTGTCGGCCCTCCTTCCTCGGGCCCGAACCTAATTGCCCCCAATCCCCCATTCCCTACCCCATCCTCCCCTTTTTCCTTCCCTCCTCCTCCTCCCCACCCCTCCCTTTTGCCCTTCATTTTTGGCCTTTTTTTTTTTTTTTTTTTTTTTTTTTCTCCACACAGGCACGCTAGTTCCTAGGTAGGGGAAAGGGTACCGGGGTCCATCCCATTCCGTTGAGGTTCTTGGCGGTGGCATAGTTTGCTGTCGAATCTGGATTGCCTGGGGATGTCCCGCTCCCTCTCCGGTCTCCCGGAGGGTGGCTTTGGGTGTCTCTCAGGCGACGGGTGTATCTCTGGAAGCCACCTTTCAGATTCCGGGGGTGGTGGCCGAAGGAGGTATGCTTTGTGGCGGATTTCCGGCCGTCCTCTCTTTTGTCCACTGAGGTAGCTCGGCAGATGTGAGGTTGCTATCCCGGATTGTTAGTTTACTGGCATGATGGGTAGGGTATGGCATGGGTTCCATGCTGCATCTGCGCTACTTGCAGTGCTGAGGTCCTCTTGAGCGCGGAGGGAGATTTCTGGCCCTTTCATTCCTCCTAGGAACTATCCCTCCCCGGTCCCCCCTTTTTTTATTCTTTTTATTTCTTTTTCTTTTCTTTTCTTTCTTTTTTTTTTCTTAAAAACAAAAAGAAAGAAGTAACCTAACCATGGCAGCCCTAGTCCATGAACCTGGTACCCCCGGGCCCATTCTTGATACCGCACCCCGTTCTGACCCTGCCTCATCTTTGGACCACTCTTCAGACACTCCTCATGCCTCTGTACCTCTTGCCGGTGCTGTTTCCTCACCCGTTTCAGGTACTGAGGCCTCGACTGACACCTTCGATTTATCTGACCTTCGCTCTCCTCTGACTATGCTTCCGGCCTCTCCCTCGATGGTGCGGCAATTTTTGAATCGCCGACCCGTTCCACGTCGGACCAACTCTGGTCCCACGCCTAAACGCCAACGACAATTACCTGCTGATGATACTTCTCCACCTTCTCGTTCTTCTCAGAAACGATCGACACGTCCTTCACTACCTTTCCACGCTCAGTTTCAGACTGATCAATGGACTAAATTCTTCACTTTACGACCGACTTCCTCTACTGCCTATCTTTCTGACCACAGATGTAATATATACAGACTTTGCAAAAGCCTTCGACAAGTGTGACCATGGCGTAATAGTGCACAAAATGCGTGCTAAAGGAATAACAGGAAAAGTCGGTCGATGGATCTATAATTTCCTCACTAACAAACACAGAGAGTAGTCGTCAACAGAGTAAAGTCCGAGGCAGCTACGGTGAAAAGCTCTGTTCCACAAGGCACAGTACTAGCTCCCATCTTGTTCCTCATCCTCATATCCGACATAGACAAGGATGTCAGCCACAGCACCGTGTCTTCCTTTGCAGATGACACCCGAATCTGCATGACAGTGTCTTCCATTGCAGGGGCACTGCAAGGCTCCAGGCGGACATCAACCAAATCTTTCAGTGGGCTGCAGAAAAACAATATGAAGTTCAACGATGAGAAATTTCAATTACTCAGATATGGTAAACATGAGGAAATTAAATCTTCATTGAGTACAAAACAAATTCTGCCACAAAAATAGAGCGAAACACCAACTCAAAGACCTGGGAGTGATTTATGTCAGAGGATCTCACCTTCAAGGACCATAACATTGTATCAATCGCATCTGCTAGAAAAATGCAGGATGGATATGAGAACCTTCAAAACTAGGGAGGCCAAGCCCATGATGACACTCTTCAGGTCTACTTTTTTATCTAGGCTGGAATATTGCTGCACTCTACAGCACCTTTCAAGGCAGTGAAATTGCCGACCTAGGTTTCAAATTGGGGCCCCCGGTAAGACATTCTTGAACAGCTGGAAAACTCCATGATCTCCAATCACTTCAAGGTAGACACTTTATGTTCTTCCTGCTCGTGAGCAACCACGGGCAGATGGACGATACCCTAGCAATGTCGGCTCGCTTTAACCTTTTGACAGCATGAACTCCCATCCTCAGTCTTATGTAGCAGGACATTCGGTTAAAAGTTCGAAAAAGGTGATTCCCTACACCGCAAACAGTGTTAGAAAAATTTGCTCGGCGATTTGGCCAGCCAGTGAAAATATTGCCAGAGATCTATCGGCCTGAATGCCCAGTCTCGTGGTGCGATGGGGACCATTCTAATTACATCTTGCAATCGACTCCTCTTGCCTTAAAATTGTCATTGGAGGCTCCACCCTTCGTACTCAGCCATTGTCAGGTCTACTTAAACGAGCGGGAAAAATCCGTTACCTCAAAGAGGTAGAAGGTCTCCTTTGCCATGGCAGTTTCTCATCTCCGCTCCAAGGGGACTCCCTCGTGTTTCTTATTTCCCCTCTTTCAAAAAGTCCCCCACTTCTGGTTATCCCATCTTCTGCACCCACCTCTGTGGTTTACCTCTCCCAATAGTTCATTCCTGTATCTAAATTCTTTTGCTGTCCTCGGCCCATCAGACCAGACGTCCCCTACTTCAACGCCTCCAGTTGATCTCGCTTCTTTGTGTTCTCCCTTCACAAAGCCTCCAGTAGACGAGGACGCGATTCGGTTATGGACACCTCCCATCGTCCCTCTACTTCTCAAAAGTCATAAAAGGTCTGTTAGGCACCTCCTACCCATCTTCCGCCTCCTCATTTTACCTTCCCCTGTCTCTGTACTGGTTGGCCCGGTGGCCTGGTGGCTAAAAGCTCCAGCGTCACACACGGAAGGGCACGGCTTCGATCCCGGCGGGTGGAAACATTTTTCGACCACGTTTCCTTTACACCCTGTTGTCCTGTTCACAAACCTAGCAGCAAAATAGGTACCTGGGTAGTTAGTCGACTGGTTTGTGGGTCGCATCCTGGGGGACAAGTATTAAGGGACCCAATGGAAATAAAGTTAGGGACAGTCCTTCGGATGACTCCACTGACTTTCTTGGGTTATATCCTTGGGTGGTCTAAAACCCTCTGGGGTTAAAATCCGAACGACAATTCTTATCTTATCTTATTCTCCTCTTCTCAACTGGTCTTTTACAAGTGTAGGAGGTTCCACCCTTACTCTAGTACTGTACCTTCCTCCCCTGTTCCCTCCCAGGGTTTCTTCCTATTCTGCACGCCTCCCAGGTTTCTGGCCTCTTCTGTCCCCTTCCAACGCTTCTCCAGTTTCCCTCCACCCTTTTCGCCCCCCCCTTTCTTGGTACAGTCCAAATACAGTTCCAATCTTTACTCATCCTCCCCCTACACATTTCCAAATATTGTCCTCCATACGACTTATCTGAATTCTGAAAACACTTGATGAAAGCAATTATCTGAATTTATTGCAGAGACCCAAAACCATCCAATGGACTTTTGATCCACCTCCGCTCCTTCTCTCTCCTTCTGCTCATCTGCGCAACTTCTTTCTTCACAGCGCACCATTCCTTCGGCTGCTTGAACGTTTTTCCACTGCTCCGCATTGTGGACTTTTCTAAACCCCTACTAGTTCTGTATGGAACCCTTACTGCGGATTTCAGGTATCTTTATCATTGCCAATTCATGGCCTATTTACAGATTGGAATATATGACGGCCTCAGGGGTAATCGGTGTGAGCTTTCCAGATGTTAACTATCCCAGTTTTCCCCTGTTGGTGTTTGCTTACCAGGAACCAAAATTACACTATGCTGTTAATCTCTCCCGTCTCAGGCTATAATTTATTGTATTCTTCAGATCCTTGTCCTGATGGGGGGACCTTTAATGAAAGTGCCCTTCTTCTACGCACGGGTAATTCAGTACCATCAGCTATTTGTTCATTACTTTGCTGGCATTACACAAGCAGCCTATTCCACTTGGCATAGGTGGTACTACCTCTGTTCTTTATATCTCTCGCCTTCTAAGGGCATTATCTTTTCCGGATTATTGCATTCTTGTTTCGTCATTACTGCACCGATTCTGTTAGTGGTGATTTTAATTGCCCCGCCATTTCTCTGGGGGGGGTCTCACTGTTATTCCCGGGCATCCAGTTTAGAGGCTTTTCTTGCCACCCAAACCCCTCCAGAGTTTTAAATTACAGGTACTACACCATTTTTGATTCCTCGGGACTCAACCACTCTTCTTGCATCGATCTCACAGTCTGCTCTTCCTCCACATGCATTAGACTTCACTTGGTCTGCTCTCCCGGACTCTTACATGACAGCGATCTTTCCATATCATTCTTAACTTCCCTTCATATTCAACACCTCTTTGCATACACGATGGCATTTGGTCAGGCAAAATTGGAAACTCCTTTACTCACACTAAATTTTTAGAGAGGTCCTTCTTTCGTCCCTCCATCAGATGAGATTTGACACCTCTTCTCTTCCTCCGTTTTAAAAAACCGCAGCTTTCATTCTATACCCCAAACTTTGGGCAGCATTTCAGAAATGCGTGCTTGGTGGTCTCCTGCTTGTTTGCTCGTGCAGTACGTTTTTAAACGCACTGCATGGGGACAGGTTACAGTACAATAGGAACCACAGAGAGAACTTCTTGCTATTTCTAAGCAGAAGCATTGGCGATCGCTCGACGTTTATCAGTGATGCTAAATGGACTTGCTGGCGAGATTTGTCTCCACAATCACCTCTGCTTCCTCTTATGAGTGCAGTCTGGAAAAAAGTACGGAAAACTGAGTGGTAAATATTCTCCATGACCCGGCTCTGTTCTGCGGGTGCTGGTGTTTGATATAGCAAAACCACTAGATGTTGCCATGAAATTGGCAATCATTGGTCCGTATTTTCTCAGGGACTCAATCTTATTGCCCCTCATTTCTTTCTCAAAGTCTCTGCCAGAGGAGTTAGCACCCTTGGACTTTTCTTCTTTCAGAGAAGAACAGTATTAAAATGTGGCCTACTTACACTTCAAAGGATCTGATGGCAAACAATCTACAGCTTGCCGATCATCGCAGCTGGGCCCCGACGGGGACATTCTATTCGTATTGCTACAACATTTACAATCAGTCAGCCCTTAGCAGTCCTAATTTTGCCTTTACAATATTATTTGGGTCACAAGGAAGTTCTTGGCCACAGGCTGTGGAAATCCCCGCCCATTGTTCTCCCTTTTTCGCACAATCCAGGCACTAACGGGACATGGAACCTCCCACTAATCGTCCCCATTGGCTCTTACCAGTTGGTGCAGTTTGCAAAGTGATGGACGCCTGTAATAGACGGTTTAGTGTGGTATTTAGAGGTCACACAACAGTTCTCTCCACTAGTCAGTATGGGCTTTTTCGATAAGGGGACGTTCTAACCATAGGACCCCTTACTGCACTTGGATACGTATGTTGTAATTGCTTTGCGAATAACCACTCATTTTCTTTGCCATATTTTTTGGACCTTGAGCAAGGCATATGGAACACAACTTGGAGGTTATATTATTTTCCAGGGCCAAGCCCAACTCCCTTAAGCCTTCGAGGTCAAATCATTACCTCCTTCCTTAAGAAACTTTTTAAATGGACAGGCATTTCCGGTGTTTGGTTTAATCAATGTGCTCTCCCCGGGACTTTATCCAAGCTTGAAGGTTTGTCCCCCAGGTGATTGTGTTCTGAGCACAAACCTCTTTTTCTCCTTGCTATTAATTGATTTTGGCTTCTATTCTTCCATCAAATATTTGGTCATCAACTTCTATGTTGATGACTTCGCTATTGCCTGTTGCAGGCCCGCTGACTCCACCTTCAATAAAGTTTTCTCTCCAGGCATGCAGTCCGACCGTGTTTCCAATTGGGGTCCACACACGTGGGTTTAATTTTCCAGCACTAAAAACCCACCAAATTTACTTTCCCTAGACGCTCTTTGTCATCTCGGATCATCCTTTGTACCCTCTATGGCTCCGTATCCCTGAACGTGATACAGTCCAGTTTCTGGGCTCTTCGTTGATCGTATGGTTATCCTGGAAAACCCTCAACTTTACCTCTCTGAAGGCAATTGTCACAGCCAGCTGAACCTTTCTTAAATCCCGTGCTTCATCTCTCATGGTGGGAGATGCTTGTTCGAACCCTCCTTCGGCCTACATTCCACCCTTATTTTTTATCGAAACTTGAATATGGTGAACCAGATCTATTAGCGGCATTCTCCTGCTACTCTCATCTAGCCTTAACCCCATTCATTCACCAAGGGATTAACGTTTATGCCTTGGTGCTTTTCGCTCTTCCCCTGTCGGAGAGGCCTCTATGCGATAAGCGAACGTTCCATCCTTTTCCGATCGCCATGATGCCCATTGCCTTGGCTACTGTGTACGCTCTCATGATCGTCGCAATCCCCTTCCATTTATAGAAATGGTCACTGATATTAGTAGACATTCTTTATTTGTTCGCGGAACCTGTTTACTCCGCCCTTCTTCTCTTCGCCTTCATTTCGTCTCTTGTCTCCTCTTCAATTTTACACCTTTCTAGTACATGTAGCAATCTCACTTTTCCCTATTCCCCCTGGGAAGTTTCCAGCTGTTCGAGTCTGTTCTTTTCTCTCTCCCTTGTCTCGGATAAGCCCATCTGTTCTACGGGGTTCGTTCCCGCTTCTCGTTTTCTTGGGACCCACTTTCACTCTCATTTCTTCATGAAATTGACTGTGTACACAGTTGGCTTCTAAGTCTCTGACGGCGTTATGATTCCGCAGCAGTGTTTCCGGACAGCATTGTACAAGAGCTTTTTACTATCTTCGGCTTAGTATTTTTTAATGCTGAAATTGTATGCCATATTACAAGCACTTATCCATATTGCAATCTATGCCTGTAGGCCATTCATTTGTGGTTGTCTCAGCCTCCTCTTATTGCTTTTAAAGGCCTATACAGAAAATTTGATACACCTCACCCTTAGTCCTACGTATCCAACTTGGCTACGCCGGCATCTTTACCAAGCATAAAAGATATTTGTTTTTTTGCTGGGTCCCTGGCTGTTAAATGTTTTACAGGGCACATGAAAAACAGGCAGGACACTGCTGCGGTGCAGTGAGCCAGTACATGGACCCTACCCAGTTTCAAATAGAGGGTATTTCATTTTACGGGGACTATTTTTTGCTGCAAAAAATCTTCTCACTTCCACACCCGTTGGGCAACAGCGTTGGGTCTACCTTATGCTCGGCAAACAAACTTCAATCTATTTAAACGAAGTATAGGTTACTTGGCACCATCTTCTTATCACCAGTGGTCGAGGTTGGGAGACTACTGGTCTCCCGTCTTCGCATTGGCCATACTCGTCATACTCATGGGTTATTTATGGAGAGGGCGCCCTTGCTCCTCTCTGTGAGAATTGCCAAAGCTCATTATCCAGTCAGCCACATTCTGTTGGACTGGCCCACTTTATCAACGAGCACCAGAAGTTATCCCTCCATCGTCGTCTTCGCTTGTGGCTTCTCTTCTTTACCTTTTTCCTTCTCGTGATGGACCCCACCTTTCATGGACTCTCTCATTGACTTTTTTGACAACAACTGACTTATATTCCCACAATTCTGATACCTTCAGCCCCTTTCTACTTCAATCTCTTGCTACCCTCTACCCCCGTTACTATCCCCTGCCCGCTGTTTTCTGTAACTAATTGATCATCCCCTCCTCGTTTCTGCCATCCAAAAAATAACCTCGCTTCCTTTCCCTTCCCTGCAGCACTGGATAGTTCCTTGTGGCCTTAGCGCTCTCTTTTTTTATATAATAATAAATGGTAGCGAAATGTGGTTGTAATATGGAAATTAGCTTGCAGGGAAGGAGCTCTACCTTTCCATAAAGGATCCGTCTTGTTTCATCTACGGTGACTTCTTCAGAGAAACTGGTCCAGGAAGGCACGGGAGGCCCTAGTAGAGAAATGAACGTGAAGAGTGAGGAGTTTTTCCATGAGGGGTTGCATTTGTAGCTGTGCACAGAATGATCTAATAGAGTGAAAGAGCGTTCAGTAGGACTGTTTGCCAGTGTTGAACAGGTAGATTGCACTACTTCAATGTCATTGTAAACTGACTTCCATAATAGTACCATTGAAAACCGCTCCACTGAGCCATTGCCTTGAGCGTTGTAGCTTGTTGTTGCTGGCATGCTGCAGGCAAACATATACCTTTGCTAGCCAAAAAGCTCCTGAAGTTCGTTACCTCAATGAACGAGGATCCCCTGTCTGTATGGATATAAAGCTAGGTATAAAAAAAATAGAGAACAACTGTGAAGACAATAATAACAGTTGAAGCAGGTATATTTTGCACAGGGGGAACACAATGGAAACCTTTGAATAATTTCATCTAATATGTTAATGGAAAATATTATTCTGATTTATGCTTGGTAGAGATCCTTTGGAAATCTAATATTCAGTCTCTCGAAAGGGCTGGGTCGATTTTAATGTGACGGAGTCTCTCTGGCTGATGAAAGTTCGGCTTTGCACTCTGCAACATACTCTGCCATGATCTGGATCACTTGCCGCACACTTCCACTGAGTAGGGGCATGTTCTTTGATTTGAGAAAAATTGTACAGGCGCATTACCTCCTGGGTGACACAAAAGCCCTTGTGGAGTGTGAGAGTGATTTGCAAATCATGAGATGCTGCTCCAGAGTGGTACAGGAATATCAAAAGTCTATAAAACACGATTAGCCTCCATCTTCCAGCATAATATTTGTCATTCTTTTATCCTACTTTTGTGCTTTTGTCGAGGCAATATACATCAAGGGATCATTGGTCAGTCCTTATGGTGAAATGTTTACCAGTCAAATAATGCTCTAGTGGGCGAACTGCCTCTATGATGGCTTGGGGGCTCCTTTTCTACAGCAAGCATAAACACTTCCTGATCCTTGAAAAGCTCTCGAAAAGAAGGTCTTCTGGTCGTCCTGCCTGAGATAAGATTGCAAGCAATGGCAATGTCAGATGCATCCATTCCAATTCGAATGGTAGGGACTCATCAGTGGCTTGAACTACTGAGTTTTTCAAATGTCTGTTTGAAGAGTATGGAAAGTGGCTTCTGCATCCTTTGTCACAGGAAATGTCGTTAGCACTCAATGGGCGGACTTTACTGAATAGCTGTAGATACATTGTGAGTAATAAAAACAAAAGAGACTCGAGTTTACTGGAGAGAGTTCCATGGGCAACGCCCCACGGCCCGGTCTGTGGACCAGGACCTCCTGATGGATTCAGAGCCTGATCAACCAGGCTGTTACTGCTGGACTCGCCAAACAACGTTACGAGCACAGCCCAGCTGGCAGCGAACCGACTTTAGGTGCTTTGTCCAGTGCCAGCTTGAAGGACTGCCAGAGTCTGGTGTGTAATTCCACTTATGTTTGCTGGGAGGGAGGTAGTTCGAACAGTCTCGGGTCCCCTGACACTTATTGTTATGGGTCTCTTAACGTGCTAGTGACCACCCTGCTTTTCATTGGGGGGGATGTTGGCATCGTCTGCCAAGTTCTTTTTGCTCTCGTAGTGAGGTGATTTTCGTGTGGCAAAACTCGTTTCGGTACTAGTCCCTTAGGATTTTCCAGGTGTATATAATCATGTATCTCTCCCGCCTGCATTCCAGGGTACACAGGTTCAGGAAACCTCAAGCGCTCCCAGTAATTGAGGTGTTTTATCTCCATTCATGCGCGCCAGTGCACGGTTCTACTGTTACATTTTCTAGGTCAGCAATTTCACCTGCCTTGAAAGTGCGTGCTAGTGGTGCAGCAATATTCCAGCCTAGGACAGAACAAGTGACCTGAAGAGTGTCATCATGGGCTTGGCCTCCCTCCCTAGTTTTGGAAGGTTCTCATTATCCATCTGTCATTTTGTAGCAGATGCGATTGATACAATGTTTATGCGTTCTTGAGGTGAGATCCTCCAAACATGATCACTCCCAGGTTCTTTACGTTGGTTGTCTCGATCTGTTTGTGGCCAGAATTTGTTTTGTACTCTGAAGATTTAATTTCCTCGTGTTTACAATATCTGAGTAATTGAAAATTTCTCCACGTTGAACTTTATATTGTATTTCTGCAGGTGTCCAACTGAAAGATTTGGTTGATGTCCACCTGGAGACTTGCAGTGTCTGCAATGGAAAGTACACTGTCATGCATGATTCGGAGTGTCATCTGCCAAAGGGAAAACAACGGTGTGTGTGGATGACCATCCTTTTGTTATGTCAGATATGAGGTATGGTGGAACAAGAATGGCGAGCGAAGTTATGTGCCTTGTGGAACAGAGGGCTTATCTCCCGTAGCTAATGCCTCGGGACTTTACTTGTTGGACGATACTCTCTGTGTTCTGTTAGTGAGGAAAATTATAGATCCATCGGACCGACCTTTTTCCTGTTATTTCCTTTAGCACGCATTTTGTGACTATTTACGCCATGGTTACACCACTTGTCAAAGGCTTTTGCAATGTCTGTATAAATTACATTATGCATTTTTTTTGTCTTCTAGTGCTATACTAGGGACCTTGTCGGGGGGGTAGTGACCAATAGTTAGGACAGACAGGAGCGAACTGTTCTAAAAACACCATGGTGGCCATGGGTTTGTGTTATTGATGGTTTCTCTAGATGGGTGGTGATCTTGCTTCTTAGGACACTCTCAAAGATTTTTATGATATAGGATGTTAGTGCTTATCGGTCTGTAGTTCTTTGCTATTGCTTTACTGCCCCCTTATTGAGTGCGTGGCAATGTCTGTTGTTTTTAGTAACTCTGGACGACCCCGTGATCCATGCTCCCTCTCCATAGGATGGGGTAAAAAAGCTCGTGATATGGCCCTTCCTGCAGTTTCTTGCATGAACACGGGGAGTTCCATGAGTCTGTCCCTGGGGCAGAGTGCAATGGGCATGTCATTTATCGGCCTGTTTCGAAGTCATTTGGCGTCAGGATAACATCAGATAGGTTTGTTTAACCAAATTCTGTGGCTCTCCATAAAAAAAATCCATTTTGATCTTCGACTCTCAGGACTGGTTTAGTGGCTTGCTAAAAAACTGAGTCATATTGGGACTTGAGTAGCTCACTATATTTTCCTTGCTGTCAATCTGGTGTAGGACCAACTTGTTTAAGTAAGGGCCCAATACTGGACGTTGTTCTCGACTTTGATTCGTCATTGGAGAAGAATTTACTTTGTGTTTCTTTCGAATTCGTTTATGGCTTTTAGTTTTCCGCGATTCCTGACTCCTATAAGATTCCCTTTAGCTTAAAGTTTGATGCTTGCTATTTCTTGACAGTGTCTCACTACGCATATCAAATATATTGACTTCTTTTAGCAGCTCTCGTTATTCTTTCCGTTGCCTGTAAAGGGAGAGACCTGTCTCTTTCTATTTTTACATCTTACTCCTCCTTTTTTCTTTAGAGGAATACAAGCCTTGTGGTCACTACATCGAGTGCCGCCGAGTTAATCTGATCTGCATAAGTTTGGGGTCTGTGTTGCTTAATATTTATTCCCAGCTTGGCATGGTTCGGACTTGGCTTACTTGGTCCCACTTTATGTTTTTGTTATTGAAGTTGGAATTTTGGTGAATGCTCCTTCGTGACTAATTCTCATTATGTCGGGACTGGGGCTCCACGCATACATGTTCTGAAACCTCAAATTATGTTGTGATCTGAGTTTATTGTTTTTGACTATGGGACATTTTTCGTCAATCAAGATCATCATTGTTAGTAAGATGGTGGTCTAGTGTATTCTTCCAGCTGGTAGGGCTCTAATTATTGCTGGTTTAATTGAATTTTGTTGCAGAGATTTAAAAGCTCGTGTTAGTGTGCAGTTTTTTATCAGAGCTGTCTTCCTGGAGTGTTTATTACCTGCAACATATATTATTGCTGTATTCGCCATTTTAAGGTGCTTTTAAGTTGAAAGCCACCCAGGAGCAAGATGTTCGGTGTGCAGGAGCTGGAAGATTTTTCCAGGACATGTGGCAAATTTTAACAAGCTGCTCCTGGGAATGCTGGGATATTGCGTCGGAAGGCTTGTAGACTACCACAATGACTAGGTTTTGGTTCTCGGATCTTTACTGCTAAAAACTTCCACTAAATCATTTTGTGAGGCATTAAGCAGTTATGTGCAAAACAGTGACTCTGCAATGTACAGGCCAACCCCACCCTTTTTGCCTGTTCACTCTGTCACTCATCTGTATCTCAATTAATTAATTTTTTTATAGTTGTGCCTGATGATGAATAAATTTATGCATATCACAGTCACCTAGGCGCAATGCGTTATAAACAGATAGACCGGTTAGAGGAAATAAAATCCCCGGGCCCTGATGAACTTTTTTTTCAAGGGTTCTTGAAGAGTGGTAAAATGGAAGTGTTGTGACCATTGACTAATATTTTTATTATTTTTCTTCAAAAAACAGGTGTTGGTATCTGTTATGTGGAAGATGGCTAATGTAATTTTACTCTCTTTCCAGCCCGCCGTAAATCCGTCGGGGCATAGTCTCGCCCTCCCTGTCCCCTCCCCCCCAATCAAATTACCGACCCAATAAGCCTAAACCTCAATTGTAGGTAAATTGCTAGAGTTCAAATTTTTTAATTAGCTGATAATATAAGAAGCCTTCTGGATAAGCACAGCTTGATTAATGATACCATGGATTTCACGAGGGGCGTTCCTGTTAGCTAATTTTATTAACCTTTTCAGTAAAGTTTTGAGGCCGTTGATCATGATAAAGAATTCGATATTGTTTCATTTAGATTTTGATAAGGCTTTGATAGAGTACAACACCACAAATGAAAGTGGCATTGGGTGGAAAAAGTTGCTGTCATTGATCGTGTTCTGGCTCCACCATGGGGTTAAAATCCGAGTGGGGATCTGTAACAAAGTTGGGTTTACACAGGGATCAGTCTTGCGTCCATTGTTGTTTATAATATATTATCAATGATCTTGTGTGTGGGAAATTACTAGTGATATGAGCAAATTCGCCCGATGACACAAAGATAGTAGGATTAATTGTTTCACAACTTTAGAAGTCCAGGACTTTCAGGAGGTTTAGACAAATCAATACCCTGGTCGCGAAGAGTGGCAGATGCAGTTCAATGTAGTAAATGCAAGGTTCCGTTGTTTCGGGAGTGTCCATTAAACCCTAGTACTTATTCAGTTAAATAATGTAGAATTAGCCATAACAGATTGCGAAAAAGGATTTGGTGGGGTTTATGATGAGCAGGAACTTTAACCAAGACAGCAATGCACTAAGCCTACGTAACAAGGCAAAACAGAGATTGCCCCACCTTGGGGGATTTATATCTAGAGCTGTAAGCAATCAGAAGTCCAGCGGCTTATTCTACAGCTTTATACCTATTCACAATGTTCATTTTCAACCCAAAACGGCCCGACGAGTCCAAGAGGCCAACTCAATGTCGGACATATTACTTGTGGGCAAATAGTCACCAGGAATAAAAGTGGTGTTGTTGCCATTTCTCTGTGACGCAATGACACCATGGACTTATGGTTCATTTTCGACAAAAGGATGCCGCAGCTTTCTGTGTCTGCATTTTATTATGGACCCATCGTGTTCATTTCAACACTAACGGGCACGTCGAGAGCAAGAGGCCAGTTTTCAATTTTCCAGCATATTAATATTGACCTCATCGCACCGGGGAAAAGTTGTATTTCTGTTTCTCTTAGATGACGATGACTGTTGAGGACTATGGGATGTATTTCGATGGAGAATTGCCTTCCGGCGAGGCCGTAAGTTTGGAAAAATCACTTATATTCACCACTATTCAGTGTGAGGCTGGATTGGAAAGCTCGACCTCAATGAGATAAGATAAGATAAGATTCGTTTCGGATTTTTAACCCCCGGAGGGTTAACCACCCAGGATAACCCAAGGAAAAAGTCAGTGGCGTCATCGTAGGGGACTGTCTTAAATTATTTCCATGTGGTCCATAATCTTGGTCCACAGGATGCGACTCCACCACCAAGTCGGGACTAACACCCAGGTACCTATTTGTGCTAGGTGAACAGAAACAAACAGGGTAAGGTAATGTGTTCGAAATGTTTCCCACCACCGGAGAATCGAATCAAATAATCACCAAAAATCCCTTCCCTTGGCAAACACACCCCCCATCTTCATAGATCTAAAACTTTACTCCCTGTTCAGTAACATCCACATTACTACTGTGCAATCTACATCTACAGGACCTTAAACTACCAATATCAACCTTGACCTAAAAACGCTTTCTTGATAGATGTGACAGCAACCCACAGGGCTAACACCAGACACAAAATCTCTATGACATTTCCCCATGTCGACTAAACCTTTACAAAAATTCAATGTCTGTCAAATGCCCTAAAATCTGAACCACCCTACCTTGAGAACTCTAGGAAACTGCAGGACACATTCAATCACTTCAAAATTACCTTTAGAAAAACATCTGAGTCTCCCTGATACACCCCGCTCAACTAAAACTACACGAATACCACTGCGTGGTTCACACTTTACACTCCACTCACCCATTTGACCATAAACATGAAAATATTAATCTTCAGACTTAAAAATAAGATCCTGTGATACCTCCAATTACTGATTACTCCTTCATGATAAAGTTGATATGTTAGCAAGAGAGTATCTGAGAAGAGGAATGTAGAATATAATTTGGTATAACTGTGTATAGCATTAGGAATAAATATTTAGGAAAGTATGAGAACAGAAGTACATAATGAAAAATTATTGATTGTTATAGGGTATGCAGTTGGAAGGCCTGAGTAGATCTCTAACCCACTATGATAACATGAACGTTAGATAAGTATGTTTATGGAGCCAACTTGCATGTGAACAGACTGGGGACTGATGTTTGTAGTGGCCAGGCTTAGGCTTGATTACAATACTTTGGCAGTTTTGGGAGACCACACAGATATGATGATCAAACTAAATGTAAATTATGGTGGATCAGGGGGCATATGGTCACTTCTGAACCTATGTGCTAATTGTCCACTTATTGAGGAATACAGAGACAGACAGTTAATACTTATGTGACATGTCAATGATTCTTATTAATGGAAAATAAGATACCAGAATATACTAAGCAAATTTCCTAATTTGATTGTAAAGATAAGTGAACTATATGATATGTTAGATTAATCCATATGTATTCCTGTTAAACCCTTGGGCCTAGTTCCTAGGCCTTTTGTGTAATCCATATGGCTCTCGCCGCTACCGTCCCACAGGATGGATATGGGAGTGCACAATAAACTAGCCACTTCGTTGGCAAAATCTAATCCAAATACTGAAACTTATGTTTACTGTGCCAAAAACAAAAAGCATTCACATTGCTAAAATCACAAACTAGTATTTAGGTCACTTAGCCATAATACCAACTTACCTCATAATTGTTAATATTTTAAAATTAAGAATTAAACTAAAGTCTGGCCCGAAATTGCCTAGACCATGCTAGGTTGTTTCTAGTTGGTTACACTCTTGTAATCATTATTTTTAATACATGTAAAACCACACAATAACCCAAAATCTGTAAACTCTCGCTTCACACGGCGAGGGATCTGGGTTCGGATTCCACAGCCAGGAGTAGGGAAACATTGGATGGGTTTCTGTTCCACCTGTTGTCTATTGTTCCCCATCAGTAAATGGGTACCTGGGTGTTAGTCGATGGTGTGGGTGCATCCTGGACACTGGACCTAATTTGCCCGAAAATGTACCGAAAGTGCGGGAGCATAACAAGGGACTTTCTATATAGTTAGTAAGTCTTTGTTGTCAGGCTAGGACTGGTTACCTGTACATGTAACTTGTAGTAAATAAGATATTATTATTATTATTATTATTTAATATTATTATTATTATTATTATTATTATTATTATTGTAATCCTTATATAGAATAAATTTGATTTGAAACCCAGGCCCTCCGTGTGTGAAGCGGGAAGTCCATGGGATATTACCCCATTCCAAACTACCAATTCCTCCATTTCCCCAAAAACTTTCTAAAATCCCACAACCAAAAGGCTTCGTCTTGAAGCAAACGTGATGCCTTAAAGCTGTATTGATAATCTTAGGTCACTCAGAACACTCTTCCACAAATTA
>NC_069411.1:55145374-55167874 GCF_026875155.1 Cherax quadricarinatus
GAGATACTCAGTGTGGTAAGGCATGGTGAGGCTGCCAGTTCAAACCACAAAGCGGCTGAAAAATATGTGCATGAATCAAGGAGTACAAAGAGGCTGAAGGACTGAAACCTGAACAAGCGTTCAATTGTGACAAAACAGGCCTCTTTTGGAAGAAAATGCCAAAGAGGATCTACATTACACAGGAGGAAAAGGCACTGCCAGGACACAAGCCTATGAAAGACAGGCTGACGCTCATGTTCTGTGCTAATGCTAGTGGGGATTTCAAAGTGAAGCTTTTACTAGTGTACCATTCTGAAAATCCCAGTGTTCAGGAAAAACTGTTATGAAGAGCAAATTATGTGTGTTTTGGAAATCTAATAGTAAGGCATGGGTCACGAGGGAAATTTTCGTCGAGTGGTTCAATGGAGTGTTTGGCCCTAGGGTGAAGAATTACCTCCTGGAAAAGAAATTGGATCTCAAGTGCCTCCTAGTAATGGACAATGCAACTGCTCATCCTCCAAACTTGGATGACCTAATTTTCGAGGAGTTTGGGTTCATCACAGTGAGGTTCTTGCCCCCGAATACCACTCCTCTTCTCCAGCCCATGGACCAGCAGGTCATTGCAAACTTTAAAAAACTCTACACCAAAGCAATGTTTGAAAGGTGCTTGAATGTGACCTCAGACACTCACTTGACCCTAAGAGATTTTTGGAGAAAACACTTCAGCATCCTCCCTTGCATAACCCTTATAGGTACAGTTTGGGGAGGGATTGACTACCAGGACTTTGAACTCTGCTTGGAGAAAAATTGTGCCAGATTGTGTCGACAAGGGGGATTTTGAAGGGTTTGGGCTGACCCGGTACGCCTATGTCTGTTGTTAAATCTATTGTGGCACTGGGGAGTTCCAGGGGGTTTTGGATGTGATTTTGGGGAGGATGTGGAAGAGTTGGTGGAAAGACCACAACGAAGAGCTCACCACGGGGGAGCTGCAAGAGCTTCCCAGCAGAAGAGCAACAGATTGCAGCTCAGAATCTGCTGCAGAGGAGGGGGAAGAAGATGGAAGAAATTGCCTTTTTTCAAAAAATTAAGGGATTTTTTGAAATGGGGGATAAGATGGAAAGATTTATGGAGAAACATCACCCTGACAAGGCTGTTGCAAGCCATGTTGGCAACATGTACAGTGACAAAGTCTTAGTCCATTTTAGGGAAGTGTTAAAGAGACACCAGAAACAGAGCTCTCTGGACAGTTATTTTGCAAGACAGGACTCCAGTGGCTCTCAAGCTGGTCCTAGTAGCATTAAGAAACAGAGAAGAGAAGTAACCCCAGAAAAGCAATTGGTACCTGAGGTGTTGATGGAAGGGGATTCCCCTTCAAACTGTAAATAATCCAGTCTCTCTCCTCCTCCAGTCTTCCATACACTAAGAAGAATCGCCTCGTATGGGCCAGTAGGCCTTCTGCAGCATTCCTACATTCTTATGTTCTTATGTTCAATAAAGGTAAGTGTTATGCTGTTAATGTTTCATTCATTATGTCCCATTGTATTGTTTATGTACATCTATATTTCATGTAAAAATTTTTTTTGTTTTAATACAGTGGACCCTCGCATACCGTTGGCATTACATAACGTTAAATCCGCATACCGATACATTTTATCACTAAAATTTTGCCTCGCATACCGCTAAAAAACTCGCTCAATGTTATTCGTCCGAGACGCTTCTAATGTGCGGCCTGAGCCAGCTTCACATGTTCCGCCGGTGGCATTGTTTACAAGCCAGCCTCCGCGGTAACATCCAAGCATACAATCGGAACATTTCGTATTATTACAGCGTTTTTGGTGATTTCATCTGCAAAATAAGTGACCATGGGCCCCAAAAAAGCCTCTAGTGCTAACCCAGGGGTAAAAAGGGTGAGAAATACTATCATACCACAGTCAGCTGCTGCTGCACCACGGTCAGCTGTTGCTTGACCAGTCAGCTGTTGCTGGATCAGTCAGCTGCTGTTGAAACCTTGATCAGCTATTGCTGGACCATCAGCTGTTGCTGGATCAGTCAGCTGCTGCTGAAACCACAACAGCTGTTGTTGGACCAGTCAACTGTTGCTGAATCAGCAGCTGCTGCTGCACCACAATCAGCTTTTGATGGACCAGTCAGCAGTTGCTGGATCAGTCAGCTGCTGCTACACCATGATAAAGCTGTGCTGGACCAGTCAGCTGTTGCTGGATCAGTTAGCTGCTGCTGCACCATGACCCGCTGTTGCGGGAAATCAGTCAGCTGCTGCAGCACCACGATCAGCTGTTGCTGGACCAGTCAGCTGTTACGGATCAGTCAGCTGCTGCGCTGCACCACAAATCAGCTGTTTTTTGGACCAGTCAGCTGTTGCTGAATCAGTCAGCTGCTGCTGCTGCACAACAATCAGCTGTTGCTGGACCAGTCAGCTGTTGCTGGATCAGTCAGCTGCTGCTGCACCACGATCAGCTGTTGCTGGACCAGTCAGCTGCTGCTGCACCACGATCAGCTGTTGCTGGACCAGTCAGCTGTTGCTGGATCAGTTAGCTGCTGCTGCTGCACCATGATCAGCTGTTGCTGGACCAGTCAGCTGTAGCTGGACCAGTCAGCTGCTGCTGCACCACAATCAGCTGTTGCTGGACCAGTCAGGTGTTGCTGGATCAGTCAGCTGCTGCTGCACCAGGACCAGTCAGCTGTTGCTGGACCAGTCAGCTGTTGCTGGATCAGTCAGCTGTTGCTGGATCAGTCAGCTGTTGCTGGACTAGTCAGCTGCTGCTGCACCACGGTCAGCTGCTGTTGCACCATCAGCTGCTGTTGCACCATCAGCTGTTTCTGAACATGACTCGTCCCGAACCTGTCCGTCCAGCCTGAGCGCCTGCCTTGCCTTTCATTGTTACAAGCCAGGGTGGCCGGTTGCATGCATACATTCGATACATTTTGTATTATTCCATTATTTATAGTGCTTGTAACTGCTAAACAAGCCACCATGGGCCCAAAGAAAGCTTCTAGTGCCAACCCTGTGGTAAAAAGGGTGATAAATACTATCGTACCAACAGTCACTGCTGCTGCACACACGGTCAGCTGATAAATTGGACCAGTCAGCTGTTGCGCACCACAGCTGCTGCTGCACCACAGCTGCAGCTGCACCATGGTCAGCTGTTGCTGCACCACAGCTGCTGCTGCACCATGGTCAGCTGCACCACAGCTGCTGCTGCACCATGGTCAGCTGCACCACAGCTGTTGTTGTTGCTGCACCACCATCAGCTGTATTACTCGAAGATGTGGAGAGTGTGTTGTTGGTGTGGCTTAACGGAAACAATTAAACCGAGAAACATTAACCCCGGAGGGGTTTTTCCACCAGGATAACCCAAGAAAGTCAGTGCATCATTGAGGACTCTCTAACTTATTTCCATTGGGGTCCTTAATCTTGTCCCACTGGATGCGACCCACAACAGTTGACTAACACCCAGGTGAACAGGAAAAAATGCCTGGAACTAGTGCTCATATTGGTGAGGTTAGTGGGGAGGATGTGGAAGAGTTGGTGGAGGAGGACAATGAAGAACTAACCACTGACGAGCTGCAAGATCATCTTCAACAGCAAGAGGCCAGACCTGAGGAAACTGCTCCGGAGGAGGGGATAGAGAAATTGAAGAAGTTGCCTACTTCACAGATTAAGGAAATCTGTGCAATGTGGCTTAAAGTGCAAACCTTTTTGATGAAAAATCACCCTCACACAGCTATTGCAAGCCAAAGCTGGTGGATATTACACTGACAATGTTTTTGAAACACTTTAGGAAGTCATAAAGGAACGAGAGGTACAGACCACTATGGACAGATATGTTGTGTGACAGAAGTCCAGTGACTCTGAAGCTGGTCCTAGTGGCATTAAAAGAAGAAGGGAAATAACCCCGGAAAAGGACTTGACACCTCAAGTCCTAATGGAAGGGGATTCCCCTTCTAAACACTAAGACCATCAACACTCTCCCCTCCTCCCATCCCATCAATCATCACCAGATCTTCAATAAAGGTAAGTGTCATGTAACTGTCAGTTTGTGTGTATTAAAATTAATATTTCATGTGGTAAAAAAAAATTTGTTTCATACTTTTGGGTGTCTTGCACGGATTAAATTGATTTCCATTATTTCTTATGGGGAAAATTAATTCGCATAACGATAATTTCGCATAACATTGAGCTCTCAGGAACGGATTAATAGCGCTATGCGAGGGTCCACTGTACTTCTGGGTGTCAGGAACGGATTACCTGGAGTTTACCTGGAGAGAGTTTCGGGGGTCAACGCCCCCGCGGCCCGGTCTGTAGTAAAATTGATTCAAAATTCATATTATTATTATTATTATTATTATAATCAAAAAAGAAGCGCTAAGCCACAAGGGCTATGCAGCGCTGCAGGGTAGGGAAGGAAGCAAGGGAATTGGATGGCAGAAGGGAGGGGGGATGATCAGCAGGTTACAGAAAACAGCGGGGCAGGGGATAGTACAGGGGTAGAGGGTAGCAAGAGATTGAAGTAGAAAGGGCTGAAAGTATCAGAATTTGTGAAGTAAGTCAGTCGTTGTCAAAAAGTCAATGAGAGAGTCCGGATGAAAGGTGGGTCCATCAGCGAGAAGGGAAGGTAAAGAGAGAGCAGCGGGCGAAGACGACAGAGGTAAAAATTTTGCGTGCTCGTTGATAAAGTGGGCAGTCCAACAGAATGTGGCTGACTGATAATGGAGCTTGGCAAAATTTTCACAGGAGGAGCAAGACGCCTCTCCAAGAGATATCCCCTGAGTAAGACAGTAATGGCCAAAGCGAAGACGGGAGAGAGTATCCCCAACCTCGACACTGGTGATAAGAAGACGGCCATAACCTATACTCGTTTAATAGACTGAAGTTTGTTGCCGAGCATAGTAGACCAACGTTGTTGCCAACGGGTGTGAAGGTGGGAAGATATTACAGCAAAATAGTCCCTACATGAATACCCCTATAAGAAACTGGTAGGGCATGTACTGCTGACCGCGCAGGGAATGTCTGCCGTTTTATTGCCCTGTACGTCAACATGACCAGGGACCCAACCAAAAAACAATATCTTTATGCTTGGGAAAGATGCGGCGTAGCCAAAGTTGATACGAGGACTAAGGGGTGAGGTGTATCAAATTTTTGTATAGCCTGTAAAGCACTAAGGGAAATCTGAGACAACCACAAATGATACACAGGCATAGATGCAATACGGATAATGCTGTAAGGATGGCAAAATAATTCAGCAGTAAAAATACTAGCCGAAGATAGTAAATGCCCTTGTACGACGCTGTCCGGAAACACTGCTGCGAATCCTACGCCGTCAGAAGACTTTGAGCCATCTGTGTACACAGCAATGGCATGAGAATGAGAGTGAAAGTGGTCAAGAAAAAGGGAGCGGGAAGCGACCGTAGACAGTTGGGGGTTTCGAGCAAGGGAGGGAGAAAAGAACAGACTCGAACAGCTGGAACTTCCCAGGGGGGTAGGGAAAAGTGAGATGCTACATGTACATAGAAAGGTGGTAGTTGAAGAGAAGACAAGAGCGAATGAAGGCGACGAGAGAAGGGACGGAGTAAGCAGGGGCGGCGAACAAACAAGAATGTCTAACTAATATCAGTGGACCATTCTAAAAATGGAAGGATTGCGGAGAGCATGAGCGACATAGTAGCGCAGGCAATTGGAATCACGTCGATCGGATAAGGTTTGAGAACGTCCGCTCTGCATAGTGGCTTCTCGACAGGGGAAGAGCGAAAAGCACCAGGCATAAACGAAATCCTTGTGATGGAAATGGGTTTAAGGCTAGAGAGAGTAGCAGGAGATGGCGCTGAATAGATCTGGTCACGCACTAATCAAGTTTCGATAAAATAAGGGTGGAATGTAGGTTTTTTTGATGGAGGGTTCGACGATCAGCTCCCCACCGAAAATGATGATCAAGGGTTTTAAAAAATGATCAGCCGGCTGTGACAAGTTGCCTTTCAGAGAGGTAATTTGTGAGGTTTTCCAGGATAACCAACGTCAAGAGGAGCCCAGAAACTTGACTGTATCACGTTCAGGGATACGGGAGTCATAAGGTACAAAGATGATCGAGATGACAGAGCGTCTAGCTGAAAGTATTTGGTGGGTTTTAGTGCTGGAAAATTTAAACCCATGTGTGGTGGCCCAATTGGAAACACGGTCGACTGCATGTTGGAGAGAAACTGTAAGATGGTGACAGACACGCCTGTCACAGGCTATAGCGAAGATCATCAACATAGAAGTGATGACCAAATATATTGGATGAAGACTAGAGGCAAAATCCATTAATAGCAATGAGAAAAAGTGATGTGCCAGAACACATCCCTGGGGACACCTTCAGCTTGGATAAAGTCCGGGGAGAGCACATTATTAACCCGAACACGGAAATGCCTGTCAGTTTAAAAAGTATTCTAGGAAGGATTGGTAGATTGCCTCGAAGGCCTAAGGAGAGTGGGCTTAGGCTAAATATTATACCTCCAAGTTGTTGTCATATGCCTTCTCAAGGTCAAAATATATGGCAATAACTGAGTGTTATTCGCAAAGGCATTATCGACATACACCATCCAAGCGCCAGTAAGGGTCAAAGTAGAACGTCACCCCCCTTACGAAAGCCATATTGGACGAGTGGAGAGACTGTTTGTGTGTCTCTAAATACCACACTAAACGTCTATTTACTAGACGTTCCAATTTACATTTGCAACTGCACTGGTAAGAGAGCAATGGAACGATATTGGGGGGTTTCAGTCCGAGTGCCTGGTTGCGGAAAGGAGAACAAGTGGCGGATTTCCACAGCTGTGGAAGAAACTCCTTGTGACCAAATAAGATTTAAAGCCATAATAGGACTGCAAGGCTGACATGATTAAATGTTTGTAGAGCATACGAATACGAATGTCGCGGCCCGCTGCCGATGATCGACAAGCTGAGAGTGTTGCCCTCCAGTTTCTTGCAGTGTATAAAGGCACATTATACGGTTCTTCTCTGAGAGAAGAAAAGTCCAAGGTGCTAACTCTCTGCAGACTTTGAGGAAAGAAATGAGGGGCATAGATGGAGTCCCCTGAGAAAGTACGGACCAGAAATGATTGCCAAATTCATTGGCCAACATCAGTGGGTTTGCTATACTCAAACACACCCGGCAACCCGCAGAAGACAGGAGCCGGGTCAGGAAAAATTTACCACTCAGTTTTCGTACTTTTTCCAGACTGCACTCAGTAGAGGAAGCAGAGGTGATGGTGGAGACATAACTCGCCAGCAATGTTTTAGCGTCCCGGATTGACCACGGCGAGCGATCGCACGCTTCTGTTTAAAAATCAAGGAGTTCGCTCTGAGTTTCTATTGTACTGGTACCTCCCCATGCAGCGCGTTTCAAACGTACTGCACGAGCACAACAGGAGATCACCAAGGCAACGCTTTCTGAGAATTCCTGCCCGAGTTTGGGGTATAGAATGAAGAAGCTGCGGTGAAGTATGATTGGAAGGGTGGGCCAACGGAGGACGAGAATAGTGTAAAAGCTCATTGATGGAGGTACGAAGAAGGAACCCTCTTTAAAAAACAGTTAGGTGGATAGAGGTTTTCAATTTGCCCCGATTAATGCCAGCGTGGGTGCGAAGAGGTGGCGAATTGAAGGGGAAGTAAAAAGATTGGGAAATGAGCACTGTCATGTAGGGGGGGGGGGAAAGTCCTGAGACAAGACCAGTGAAGTCTAATGCGGGTAGAGAAGAGCAGATTGAGAGATCGATGCAAGAGAGAGTATGAGTCCCGAGATCAAAATGGGTGTGAGTACTGTATTTAAAACATGGATGTGGTTGTGGCAAGAAATGTCCTCTAACTGTATTCCATTCCACTGGAATCACAGTGTGAGAACCCACCCCCCCAGAGGAAATGGTGGGCATTAAAAATCCCAAGTAACAGAATCGTGGCGGTAATGACGAAACAAGGAAGGCAAAATCGGAATAGATAATGCCCAGAAGGAAATAGGATATAAAGAACAAGAGCGTAAAAAACCCACCTATGGTAATGATACGGGCTGCTGAGTAATTGCAGCGAAGTGATGAACAAATACTGATGGTACGGAATATCAGTGCGGAGAAGAAGGACACTTTCATTAAAGGTCCCATCAGAAAAGGAGTCAGAAGAATACAATAAATTATAGCCTGAGATGTGAGAAATAACAGCAAGAGTGTAATTTTTTGGTTTCCTGTAAGCAAACACCAACAGGGGCAAACTGGAGAGTAACAGTCTGAAGCTCACCCCGAATACCCCTGAGGCCGTTTGCATATATTCCAACTGTAAATAGGCCATGATTGGCATGAGATAAAGATACTTAGAAATCCGCAGGTAAGGGTTCCTACGGACTAGAAGGTTTAGAAAAGTCACATGCGGAATGCAGGTGGAAAAATGTTCAAGCAGCGAAGGAACGTGCGCTGTGAAGAAAGGAGTTAGCGCAGATGGAGCAGAGGAAGAGAGAAAGAGCAGAAGGTGGATCATGTCCATTTGATGGGTTATTGGTGCTCTGCAATATATTCAGAGATTGCTTCAAGTTTTTTCGGAATCAAGAAGACGTATGGGAGACAATATTGGGAATGGATGGTAGGGGTCGGAATGATAAAGAAATGGAACTGTATAGGACTGTACCAAGGGTAGGGGGGGGCGAAAGGGTGGAGGGAACTGGAGAAGCGTGTGCAGGGGACAGAGGAGGCAGGGGGAACCTGGGAGGTGGCAGAAGAGGAATAAACTTGGGAGGGAACAGGGAGGAAGGTATACTAGGAGGAGGGTGAACCTTCTGCACTTGTAACTGAGCCAGTGAGAGGGAAGAACTAGGGACAGAGACAGGAGGGTAAAATGAAGAGGAGGAAGATGGGTAGGAGTGTTTACCTGGGACCTTTTTTTTGAACTTTTGAGAAGTAAGGGACGATTGGGAGGAGGTTGTCGTAACGAGTCTCGTCGATACTGAGCATGTGAGAGAGAACTCGAAGAAGCGAGATTAGACCGCGGGGAGGCGTTGACAGTATGGACGTCTGAGCCGAGGAAGCAAATGATTAGATTACAGGAGAGTGATATATGGGAGAGGTAAACCACAGAGATGGGGTGTATAAGATGGATACCAAAGTGGGGGGAACGTTTTAGAAACACGGGAATAAGAAACACGTGGGAGGTCTCCCTTGAGGCGGAGATGAGAAACAGCCATGCAAAAGGGAGACCTTTCTGTCTCTTTGATGTAACGGATTTCCCCGCTCGTTTTAAATAACCTGACAACGGCGAGAGTAACGAAGGTGAGCCTCAAGACAGTTAAGCAAGAGGGAATTATCGATTGCAAGACGTATTAGTAATGGTCTCGGCCACCACAGACTGGGCATTGTCGGCGATAGATCTGCCAATATTTCGCTGGATGGCCAAAACGCTTCGCCAGCAATTCAACACTGTTGTGTGTAGGGATCACCTTTCGAACTTGTAACCGATGTCCGCTATATAAACTGAGGATGGGAGTTCTCGGCTGTCAAAAGTTAAACGAGCCACATTGCTAGGGATCGTCTCCGCCCCACGGGCAGAAGAACTAAGTGTCTACCGATGAGGGATTTGGGAAGACACTTGGATTTCCAGCTGTTCTAGAATTCAGTCCACATGTCTGGAAATTTCGTTGAACGTATGGAAATGGGGCAGAATGACGTACCACACAAGAATTGAGGTGAATGATGTTTTTCAAGAGTGACAGGAACAGTAACGATATGGTAAAGACGAGAGAGTTCTCATGAGCCTGGGTAGCATTTTCTGTATGGTAAAAGATCAGTACCGCTCTTAAGAGCATGAAAGAGAAGATATCTTTACTCCAACATGGCGTAGGAGTCCTTTGCCAAATACTATGGTCAGAAAGAACAGTAGAGGAAGTTGGTCGATAAAGTGGAAGAATTTAGATCACTGCGCAGCGTCCGAAACTGAGCCGTGGAAAGGGTAGTGAAGGACGTGTTCGAATCGTTTCTGAATAGAACGAAAGGTTGAGAGAAGTAACATCAGCAAGTAATTTGTCGTTGGCGTTAGGTGTGGGAACCAGAGTTTGTCCCCGTGGAACGGTGTCGGCAATTGAAAAATTGCCGCACCGTAGAGGTGAAGGCCGGAAGCAAGTCAGAGGAGATAGCGAGGGTCCGATAAATCGCAAGAGTCAGTCGAGGCCTCAGTAACCTGAACAGTCGGGTGAGGAAACAGCAACCGCAAATAGGTACAGAGCATGAGGAAAGGTCTGAAGAGTTGAGCGCAAAGACTAGGCGGGTCAGAACGGGTGCTGTATCAAGAATGGCCCGGGGGATACCAGTTCAGGGACTAGGGCTGCCATGGTTAGGTTTACTTCTTTCTTTTTGTTTTTAAGAAAAAGAAAGAAAGAAGAAAAGAAAATAAAAAAAAAAAAAAGAAAAAAAAGGGGGGACCGGGAGGGATAGGTCCTAGGAGGAATGAAAGGGCCACAGAATCTCCCTCCCCTGCGCCTCAATAGGACCTCAGCACCGCAAGTAGCGCAGATGCAAGCATGGACCCCGTGCTTAACCCTACCCATTCATGCTAGTAAACTAACAATCCGGGATAATGCACCTCAATCTGCCGAGCTAACTCGTGGACAAAAAGATGGCGGCCGGATAATCCGCCACAAAGCATACCTCCTTCGCCACCACCCCCAATATCCAAAGGTGGCTTCCAAGAATACACTTGTCGCCCGAAAGACCCCAAAGCTACTCCGGGATACCGGAAAGGGATTGGGACATCCCCAGGCGATCCAGATTCCACGCAAACACTGCACACCGCTAAGAACCTCAATGGAATGGGATGGGACCCCGGTATCCTTTCTCCTTCCTCTACCTAGGAACTAGCGCGCCTTTGGAAAATCCCAAGGACTAAAAGAGAGGGCAAAAGGGAGGGGTTTGTTTGGAGGGGGAGGAGAAAGGAAAAAGGGGAGGATGGGGAGGATGGGATAGGGGAGGGGAGATTGGGGGGTAATTAGGTTCGGTCTGAGGAAGAAGACCGATAGGTCTAATTCCTCAGACCAAGAGCCTCTTCACCACGCCAAGGAGCCCCCCTTGAAGAGGTCAAAAATCATAGATTTCGATAATAGTAACACCTCCAGGAATGGATTAATTATGATAAATAAGGGACCACTGTAATTGTAAGCAGCTCAGTAAACAGTGTGGGTGGAACCCATGGCAAGTAAGTCCTAATACTAGCAGGCCAGTGTTCTGTCCACTGTACCATAACCAGCCAGCACAGTACTGTACAATGGCATGGTATTTGGAACTATTACCATGCTACTGCCCGTACTACCATCTACTAGCCTGAGGCTAAACTTCAGTTTCCTCAGGTCTGATTTTCTTTGATTTCTACTTCTGGTAGTATTAACCTTACTTGATGTGGGCTGAAGTTTAGAGAATCACTTCACCTCCACTCTCTTGCTGAATCAGGCAAGGTGATTCTACCAGGAATATTTTTATTCTTTGCTACTGATTTACCTGGTTACCAGTAATGACATTGAAGTAGAATACCACCCTTTGTCTTTCTTCAATGTTATAGTTATTTAACTCTTATGTAACCAGTGTTGTTTTTTTTTTTATTATCCTGTGTGAACCGGATGTAGTATTTAACTTTGCGAAGACTGTTGAGTCCCACATTGTGTATCTCCAAGAAGGAAAAATATCAGTTCATCTCCTTTGTGGGAAGGTTAACTCCATGAATGTCCAAACGAATAAATACGTCTTACCGCTAGTGCCCCGAATTTGGCATGATTCGCCCGAGATGCCTGGTCTTAACACTCGGTGTGCACTGTATTAAAAAATCTGGGACCACTTAGTACCTTGTGGGAGCACCAAATCAAATGAGCCCCAGCTAGAGCAAACAGCGTGATAAACACCTAAGATTCACTGATTTCACATACAGATGATCCTTGGGTAACGGCGTCACGGGTAATGTCAAAATCAGATAGCGCCACGTTTTTGCGTCAAAATATTGGCTTGGCTAATGCCCAAGAACTCGGTTAAGGACATTCGTCCTGAACATGTCCATGCAGCCTGAGCCCATGTACAGCCAGTGTGCCATTGTTTACAACCCAGGGAGGATGATTCCACGTGTACATGTGATATATTTTGTATTATTCCATTGTTTTTAGTGCTTGTATCTACTAAATAAGCCACCATGGGCCCGAAGAAAGCTTCTAGTGCCAGCCCTGTGGTAAAGAAGGAAAGAAACACAATAGAATTCAAGAAAAAACTCGTAGCAAAGTACCAAAGCGGAGGAGGAAGAGAGAGGGGAGAATGTGCCTTCTGCAGTGTTTCAGTGATTCTACGATATGTACAATACTAAAGCAGCAGGTATCGATAAAGGATATAGTGCCAGCCAGTGATAAAGTGTAGAATTAACAGTGCAGCAAGTATGTTAAGCGAGTAAGCAATAGATAAACGACACGAAAGTAACTCTCCAATGTTGCTGGATGTGTATAGGGTCAATGAACATACGCCGCCCAGCTATCTTCCACCACCCTAAACCTCTGCCGGCATCTCCTCCATCAAACTAATTAAACTAACATCTCCTCCAAGGTAAGTGTAAATATCAAAGTCTAAATATAAAAGTAGATACTATTTAATAATAATCAATGGTACATTAAATGTCTTATTTTACGTTAATATAGACATTTTCATTAATCCATCTATTATATCTTATTCAAAATTATATAAGAAACATGTTACATGGCATATAAACATGCAATGTATATTTAATAATCACTCTTTGCCACATTAAATGTCTTATTTTACATTAATATAGACATTTTCATTAATCCATCTATGATATTTTCTTTAAAATTATAGAGGTCCTCCATCACAAATCCGGCATCATTGGGACCTGTAGTGTGCCGGATTACTGAGTTTGCCGGATTACAGAGTGGGTAGGTTAGAATACACTTAATAAAATTAACCAACTTGACTTACACAAAGTTCACTGAACATCGGCAAAAATAGAACATTTCTGCTACTTTGAGCTCGATTTCAAGGTACTTTTCGCCATGAAAGCAATCAAAATCATGTCTATTTCTGTAATATATCTTCTATTCTATCAAATGAGTTCAAAAAAATGAGAATACAACCATAAAAACCATACGAAAATATACTGCAAAGAGGCGGCTAATGGCTGAGAAGCGAACTCCCTTATTTATCGTCCATCTTTTTTATTTTTGTTGTATGTTAAGAAGCATCTTTCCATCATACATTGCCCAAGTTTCAGTGAGATATCCCAACAAACAACCGAGAAAAAAAAATATTTACCAAAAATCATAGATGGCAAGCCCAAGCCAGATACTGGAAATAAGTCACTTTGTCTGACTTTTCTGGGTTATCCTAGGTTCTCTATACATACGCTGCTATGTATGATAATTTATGTAACTGTATTTGTGTATACCTGAATAAACTTATTTACTTCTAGTCTGTCAATTGAGTACAAGAAACCGCCCATTCACTTATTTCAACTGCCCAATAAAGTGGTCAGAAATTGGCAGTTTGGCCGATTTCACACAAATTTCAACAGATGCCAATTTCAAAATAGGGTCTAGAATAAACAATGCAGACATTCCTGGCACTAAAATAACATTTTCTCTGTACATTGGTCACGGCTACAGGCCCCTCTTATATTACTCTTGCTTACCATTTGGAATTTTTATTCACAAAAAAATAGAAGATTTACTGTTATGCAGACTACTGCATTATTGTAATAACTGTATAATGTCAAACCATTCTTGACTGCGTATTGGAATTTCGACTGGCAGGCGGACAGGTATTGGACGGTGACGTCATTTGTTTACTCTTGATATTCGCTAAAGAATAGAACATTTTCACTACTGTTAGCGCAATTTCAAGGTACTTTTCGTCATGAAAGCAATCAAAATCACATCTATTTCTGTAATATATCTTTCATTCTATCAAATGAGACCGAAAAAATGAGAATATAACCATAAAAACATACAAAAATATACCGCTAAGCGGCCGTTAATGGCTGAGAAGTGAACTCCGCTATTTATGGTCTGATTTCTTCCATTTTTGGTCTATGTTAAGAAGTAACTTTCCATCATATGTTGCCCAAGTTTGAATAAGATAACCCAACAAACAACTGAGAAAATAATAATAATAATATAATAATAATAATAATAATAATAATAATAATATCTCTATTTACTACACGTACATGTACAAGGTATACAGGCCTAGCTGACATCATTGACATACTACTGTATAGAAAGCTGCTTGTTATGCAGAGTATTTCAAGAAAATTAGGTCAGTGTCCCAGGATAACACCCACACTAGTTGGCTAACACTCAGGTACCCATTTACTGATGGGTAAACATAGACAACAGGTGGGAATCGAATATTTACCAAAAATCATGTATGGCTAACCCAAGCCAGGTACTAAAAATAAGCCACGTTGACTTTTCTGGGTTATCCGAGGTTCTCTACACATATGCTGCCATGCGTGATAATCTATATAGAGAAAATAACTTTTGTTTCATGTTTATGGTGCAGTACGAGTGTATATAACAGTTAGCCCTGTGCTACACTCCATTTTCTCTAATATAAGCCACCAAGACAGGGATAGGAGAATGGTATTTGTATACCATATCCTCTTCATACCTCCGTCGAACTGCTCGGTGTTATGCCAAATATTATTTATTCTGGAGTATTTAACATGTTTTATGTTATTTATATTGCTTATTATGTCATATTAGATCAATTATGATAGGCAAATAAGCTGTAGTGTTGATATTAGCGTAATAATAAGCATATTCTCCTGCTTCATGAGACTGAGTTCATGGCAACCGACAGTGGCTTCAAAGCCACCTTATCTTTAATGCATAATGTACTGTGTAGGTGCTTTACATAATGAGAAGCATTTGTTTTATTCATTGGAACCTTGGCTAGGTCTAAAAGTAAGCAGGTTTAAACAATAAATGGAGAAAAAAAATTGGAATGACTTATGCAGCAAGTAGCACCACCAAACAGTACCAGCAGGTTAGTGTGGTAACCCTGGAAATCTGAAATTATGCTAGTCAAAATTAGTGCCGAATAGCTGAAGGAACCGAATAACTGATTGCCGGATTTGTGATGGCGGACCTGTATAAGAAACACGTTACATATCATGTAGCATATAAACATGCAATGTTTATATGTTATCGAGTGGAGAGTGGGATGGAGAGTAAACATTACGTTTTCTCTGATGCAGCATTAGAGAAAGCTGTGAATCTGGCGACTGGTGCAGTATCCACTCTTCATATGCATTTGTTTACAATTCTTGGCATGAATTATTCATTACTTCTCCCTTTGTTTATGATGGCATCTAAAGGTAGTTGTTAGAAACGATTAAACTCAGTGAACATGGTAATAATATGGCTGTGTAGTGTAATAATATGGCTGTGTATTGTAATATAGCTGTGTAGTGTAGCCCGGGGGGGCTACATACGTGTACTGTACCTACATCTACTGCTACCTACACTGACTTCCTACAAATAAATACTACTCACCTCTTGCCCTACATTAAGACTACAAATATTTTAAGATTAGTAATGAATGTACTGTAGCAGTAAATGACAGATTAAAGAGGTGTGTGCAATGTGGACTAGGGTTCAAGCTTTTGTAGAGAAACACCACCCTGACCAAGCTGAAACAAGCCATTTCTGCAACATGTTCAGTGACAAAACCCTGTCCCACTTCAGGAAAATCTTAAAGAGACACCAGAAACAGACCTCTATGGACAGATTTGTTGTGAGGCAGGGGTCCAGTGACTCTCAAGCTGGTCTTAGTAGCATTAACCCTTTGACTGTTGCAGGCCCCTTTCTGAAACTGTCATTCTATGTTGCAAAATTTTTGAAAAAAAAAAAAAATTCTTATGAAATGATAGAGAATCTTTTCCCGGTGGTAATGACACCAAAAGTTCGAAATTTGGTTGAAAACTCACGGAATTATGCTCCCACGAAGTTAGCGGTCTCGGCGACATATATGTTTCGGCAATTCCATTGTTCCAGTTGACCAAACTCATAGCTATTTCTTTAGAACTCCATTTTTATCTATCAGTTGAGTACAAGAAACCGCCAATTTACGAATTTGAACTACGCAATAAAGTGGTCAGAAATTGGGAATTTGGCCAATTTCACGCAAATTAAAAAAGATGCCAATTTCAAAATAGGGTCCAGAATAAACAAGGTAGACATTCTCGGCACTAAAATAACATATCCTCTGTTCATTAGTCACATCTCTAGGCCTCTCTCATATTATTATTGCTTTCTATTTTGATTTTTTATTCATACAAAAAAATACAAAATTTACTGGTATGCAGACTACTGCATTATTTTAAAAATGGTATAAATAATATCAGTGTACTAGTGAAAGAATATTAGACTCCCCAGTTGACATGTATTGGATGTGTGGTGTGATTTACTTATTCCTGAACATTGGTAAAAATCGAACATTTCCGCTACTTTGAGCTCAGTTTCAAGGTCGTTTTCATCGTGAAAGTAATGAAAATCATCTCTATTTCTGTAATATGTTTTCCATTTTATCACCTAAGACCATGAAAACGAGAATACAACGATAAATACTATACGAAAATACACCTCAAAGTCGGCGTTTTAATCCAACAAAACGGTCAGAGTTTTTTTTTCTCTCATTATGCACTGTGTGCTGCAGGATTTTTTTATGTGGTGCACAATGACTACACAGACCCATTCTCTCACATACAGGCCTACCAGCTTTTTCTCGCTTGATTTGAAGCCACTAGAATTTACGCGTATAGATACGTCAGAAACAGTGGCGCATAAGACGTATTTATAAGGCGTAAACAGTCAAAGGGTTAAAAGACAAAAAAGGGAAGTAACCCCAGAGAAGGCTTTGCTACCTAAAGTCTTTATGGAGGGGGATTCCTTTTCCAAACACTAACTCTTCCCTCTTTCCTCTTCCCTATCTTCCAGAAGCCAGCAATAGCCTTCAATAAAGATATGTAAAACTTACATAATTGTTAAAAAAAATATTTTTTGGTGAATATTTTTGTCTGGAACGGATTAATTGTATTTCCATTAATTCTTATGGGAAATATTAATTCGGTTTTCGGCCGACCTTCTGGAATGGATTACAGCCGATAACCGAGGGTCCACTGCATTAACCTAAAATAAGACATTTAATATGCCCAAGAGTGAGTTAGGAACGTACGAGTGGCCCAGGCGCACGCGTCTGGTACCAACAATTTCCGAGGGGATGCATGAAACCTGGGGGGGGGGGGGGAGGCGATTTTGCCGAAAAAAGTGCTTGAAATCCAAATTGTATGATTTCCTCACTGGCTGAAAACCAGGGGTCCACTGTACTACATCCCCAGGCCTCTCCTATATAACACCTACCCTCTATTTTGAATTCTTCTTTCAACAAACCGACCATATCCCACCGAGGTATGGTGGCCGAAAAAGAACATCTAAAGTTTCTCTTTTTAAATTTAGTATTTTATACAGGAGAAGGGGTTACTAGCCCCTTGCTCCTGGCATTTTAGTCGCCTCTTACAACATGCACGGCTTACGGAGGAATTCTGTTCCACTTCCCATGGAGATAAGATGAATTAAACAAGAACAAGAATTAGTAAGGAAATAGAAGCCAGCAGCCTCTTCAACACCAATTACAGATTGTATATATGTTGGTAGAATTACCGACACTGTGTAAAGTAAAAGGACACAAGTGCAACTAATGTGACATTTTATTGTGGCAATGTTTTGCTCTCCAGGAGCTTTGTCAAGCCGTTACCAAAGGTTGACAAAGCTCCTGGAGAGCGAAATGTTGCCACAATAAAAATGTCACATAAGTTGCACTTGTGTCCTTTTACTTTACAACACCAACCACACCTAAGCCAAATTTTAATCATATTTCACAACAAAGTCATGATATACAGTATGCTTGTTTGTGCTCTCTTTCTCTCTCTCTCTCTCTTGCTCACTCTCTCTCCCTCTCTCGCTCACTCACTCTCTCGCTCACTCTCGCTCGATCTCTCGCTCACTCTCTCGCTCACTCTCTCACTCACTCTCTCTCGCTCTTTCACCCCTCACACTTTCGCCCTCACACTTACTTTCACCCTCACACTTTCGCCCTCACACTTTCAATCTCTCTCTCCTACACACACACACACACACACACACACACACACACACACACACACACACACACACACACACACACACACACACACACACACACACACACACACAGTGATTGTTAAATATATGGTTATCTATTAGATAAGTGTGCTGTATTTGTATGCAAATTAAGAATTAAATATTTTTCTTCCTGAAACTGTTTTTCCTCACCTTTGAGTCTTGAAACTCCATTTAACCTGCTTCCTAAATGTTCTGCAATCTTGGAACTAACAAGGTATGCCTGTATATTTATATATGTATGTATGCATGCATCATTACCTCTCTGTCTCTAAATTGTACTGGGAAGCGTCCAAACATTAACGTGAATTACCAAGGCTCAACTGTAACAAAAATAAATATATTACTGAGCTTACTAACTAAAGTCATTTTACAATATTTACATCCTAAAAATCACAATGTAACAATGGGAAGCGAGCGATTTACAAAAAATTTTGACTGCATTCCCTGTTTCCCTTATCCACTATGTTTATTTTAACTGCTTAAATTTCTCGGGAAGTTTACAGATTTGAACTTATTCAGGAGGAACATCATCAGTTCTTGAACACTGTGTTTTAACTTTCACCATCAAATGATTCTCACAAATCTTGTACTATACTGTATATGATCTCTAAGCACATTAGTAAATCCAAAAAAGTAACACACAGTACCTGTGTTTTCTAGTTAACCCTTTCAGGGTCCATGCCATAGATCTATGGCTTGGACCCTCGCTTTGAAGCCAGGGTCCAAGCCATAGATCTATACATCTAAGAGAATGGATCTGCATGGTCAGTTTTTTATTTTTTATTATCACACTGGCCGATTCCCACCAAGGCAGGGTGGCCCGAAAAAGAAAAACTTTCACCATCATTCACTCCATCACTGTCTTGCCAGAAGGGTGCTTTACACTACAGTTTTTAAACTGCAACATTAACACCCCTCCTTCAGAGTGCAGGCACTGTACTTCCCATCTCCAGGACTCAAGTCCGGCCTGCCGGTTTCCCTGAACCCCTTCATAAATGTCACTTTGCTCACACTCCCACAGCACGTCATGTATTAAAAACCATTTGTCTCCATTCACTCCTATCAAACACGCTCACGCATGCCTGCTGGAAGTCCAAGCCCCTCGCACACAAAACCTCCTGCAGTAAACAAAAAATTGGGGCGCTCGCATGGCACTGGGAACGCCATCTCAGTACACTTTGTTCACCATGCCTCGAAGCAAGGAAGCTCTCACTCCCAGGTGAACTGGGACTCTCCTCTTCTCAAGTGATAGTTCTAACACTGATAGAAGTGGATCTGAAGAGGAATTCTATGGCTTTCATCAATTTGTGACCGAAAGCAATGCTCAGGATATCGAATATAGTGTCGAAAATCCCGACGACCCTCAACCTTCGACCTCTGGTGCTGGTGCCTCTCAGTCAGGTTCAGTTGTACCTCATCGCAAGAAAAAACTAATATTTTCGCGTGGCCAGAGCTCGGATTTGAGTAATGGTGATGAAAGTGAGGAATTATATTCACTAGTTAAGCGGCAGTTTATACGACACCGCATGCGCTCAGGTAGTGTACCACATGCAATTCAAAGGGTATGGAGTACAGTGGCCCCTCGAGTAATGGCGTCATCGGCTAATGCCAAAATTGGATAGCGCCACGTTTTTGTGTCAAAATACTGACTCGGCTAACGCCCAAGAACTCGGTTAAGGACATTCGTCCCGAACGTGTCCATGAGGCCTGAGCCTATGTACAGCCAGTATGCCATTGTTTACAAGCCAGGGAGGACAATTCCACGCGTACATGCGACATATTTTGTATTATTCCATTGTTTTTAATGCTTATAACTGCTAAATAAGCCACCATGGGTCCAAAGAAAGCTTCTAGTGCCAGCCCTGTGGTAAAAAAGGAAAAACATACAAGAATTCAAGAAAAAACTCATAGCAAAGTACCAAAGTGGAGGAGGAAGAGAGAGGGGAGAATGTGCCTTCTGCAGTGATTCAGCGATTCTACGATATGTACGATACTAAAGCAGCAGGTATCGATAAAGGCTATAGTGCCAGCCAGCGATAAAGTGTAGAATTAACAGTGTAGCAAGTAAGTTAAGTGAATAAGTGATAGAAAAATGACACAAAAGTAACTCTCCAATGTTGTTGGATGTGTATTGGGCCAATGAACATACGCTGGCCTGCTACGTATCTTCCACCACCCTAAACCTCTGCCAGCATCTCCTCTATCAAACTAACTAACTAAACTAACATCTCCTCTAAGGTAAGTGCAAATATAAAAGTGTAAGTATAAAAGTTATAGGTAGTAAGCTGGTAGACAGCAACCGCCCAGGGAGGTACTACCGTCCTGCCAAGTGATTGTAAAATGAAAGCCTGTAATTGTTTTACATAATGGTAGGATTGCTGGTGTCTTTTTTCTGTCTCATAAACATGCAAGATTTCAGGTACGTCTTGCTACTTCTACTTACACTTAGGTCACACTACACATACATGTACAAGCATATATATACACACCCCTCTGGTTTTTCTTCTATTTTCTTTCTAGTTCTTGTTCTTGTTTATTTCCTCTTATCTCTACGGGGAAGTGGAAAAGAATTCTTCCTCCGTAAGCCATGCGTGTTGTAAGAGGCAACTAAAATGCCAGGAGCAAGGGGCTAGTAACCCCTTCTCCTGTATATATTACTAAATTTGAAAGGAGAAACTTTCATTTTACCTTTTGGGCCACCCCACCTCGGTGGGATACGGCTGGTATGTTGAAAGAAGTATAAAAGTAAATACAGTGGACCCCCAGTTCGCGAAGTCATCGGTATCCGATAAATCCGGTATCCGAAGCATTATATCGCAAAAAATTTGCCTCGGCTCCCATTACAAAACCCGGTATGCGATACGATTCGTACGAGATGTGTCCATGTGTGGCCTGAACTGCCCCGTGTGTGACAGTGTTTACAAACCAGCCAGTGTGCGCGCATCTAACAATACATTCGGTACATTCCATATTATCACTGTTTTTGGTGCTTGTTTCTGCAAAATAAGTCACCATGGGCCCCAAGAAAGCTTCTAGTGCCAACCCATCGAGACCAAGGGTGCTAATGACTATTGAAATGAAGAAAGAGATAATTGCAAAGTATGAAAGTGGAGTGCGTGTGTTGGACCTGGCCAAGTTGTATAGTAAATCCCAATCAACCATCTCTACTATAGTGAGCAGGAAAACGGCATCAAGGAAGCTGTTCTTGCAAAAGGTGCAACTGTGATTACAAAACAGTGATTCCCCTTCTAAACATTAAAAACTTCGACACTCTCCCCTCCTCCCATCCCATCAATCATCACCAGATCTTCATTAAAGGTAAGTGTCAATTATTCTATTGTGATTATTCTATTGTTATTACAGTGGACCCCAGCATAACGATTTTAATCCATGCAAGAGGGGTAATTGTTATGCGAAATAATCGGTATGCGAATGAATTTTCCCCATAAGAAATAATGGAAATCAAATTAATCCGTGCAAGACACCCAAAAGTATGAAAAAAAAAATTTTACCACATGAAATATACATTTTCCCACACACAAAGAGAAGGATACATGCACAATAGTAGAGTAGTACATGCACAGTATATATTGTGCATGTACTAGTCTACTAAATGAAGAATAAATGACACTTACCTTTATTGAAGATGCAGCAATGACTGATGAGACACTGTGTCCTGGGAGTGCCTTTTCCTCCTGAGTACTGTAGGTCCTGTTTGGCATTTTCTTCCAGAACAGGCCTTATCACACTGTGTATGCCACTACGATTCTTAAATCTCTCAAACCAACCTTTGCTGGCTTTAAATTCACCAATATGAGCACTAGTTCCAGGCATTTTTCCCTGTTCACCTGGGTGTTAGTCGACTTGTGTGGGTTGCATCCTGGGAGACAAGATTAAGGACCCCAATGGAAATAAGTTAGACAGTCTTCGATGACACTGACTTTTTTGGGTTATCCTGGGTGGCAAATCCTCTGGGGTTAACCCTTTGACTGTTTCCGACGTATAAATACGTCTTACGAGCCAATGTTTCTGACGTATTTATACGCATAAATTCTAGCAGCTTCAAATCAAGCAGGAGAAAGCTGGTAGGCCCACATGTGAGAGAATGGGTCTCCATGGTCAGTGTGCACCATATAAAAAAAATCGGGGAGCCAGTGGTGCATTGTGGGAATGCCATTTCAGTTGTCCTTTTTCAGCATGTCTAGCGGTAAGAAATATGTGATTCCCCAGCAAATCTGGGACTCTTCTCTTCCCAAGTGATGCTCTAACACAGATGGAAGTGTCAGTGAAGATC